>CAUJRU010000133.1:514355-1114355 GCA_963277665.1 Viscum album | reverse complement strand
TTACATCATAAAGTGAAAAATCAAAATAACATAGTCTACATAGTCCACACTTCTATCCCCTTTAGACTATCCCTGTAGGTCATTCATAAAATATGTCTTCACATCCTGGAAAATATTAAAACATTGAAAGGGGTGAGCTCAGATGCTCAGTAAGGATAACAACATTGCGGAAGCTTTCATAAATAAACATAAACATTTAAGGAAATGTATAACTAAACAAAATCCTTTTAAACATGAACTTCAACATATTATGGAAAAAGTAAAATGAAATAATGCAATTTACTTATTCACATGGATATTATACTGGTCGAATAATCACATGCAATATCAATAACCACTTTCATAATGATGGAATGCATAATGCCAGACTATCATTACCACGTAGCCAAGGCCTCGTGCCAGGACTACAAATAATATTTCGTCAAGGCCTCGTGCCAAGACACTAGTTTGTCTCATGAGACCTACCGATGCATCGAGGAGTTGTAGCGGGCTCCACCCGTCACTTATTAAGTCCAATGCATTTCTCATATGAATAGGTTTAAACATATCATAAACCATAACATAATGGTATCACATAAAACATGCATAAAAGAAACATAACATTTCCACATTTCAATCACAAGATATAAATACAACACATTGATATAATAAAAACACTTTCAAAACCATTTTCAATACCAAAATAAAATAAAGTTAAACCTTTGTATTTATTTTTCATTAAAAAAAGTTATGGCTTGTAGAGGAAGCCGAAACTCAAATAATGGTCACGGTAGAGGAGGTGTCATTGTCGCCGCATACGTATGACAAGAAAAACATTCCTTTTTGTCATTTAGTAAAACACTTCGTATAAAAAGATTCTTTTGAATAAATGTAAAAGTAAAAGGGGTTTATACACCGTATAAAGGAAATTTGTGTATAAAACAAAATATGCCTCAATGAAAGGAGATTGAGACGAAGTCATTACAAAGATAATTTTTAAAATAAAATATATCTATTATGTTTATTCATTATATTTACACATAAATAAAGTACAAATACTATATAGGACATAATAATATCATGACATAATTTGAAAGTAGGAGATTAACCCAGAGATTGGAAATTGGGTTAAGAAATTCCCTTATCTTGCGTCCTATCTTGACTCGACCGTTATTTAATCTCTTGAATAATAAACTAGAGATAATTTATAGTTTCTTAAGAACCTTTTCAAGTTTCTTATTCCTTTAATATCACTTATTACCATGTTATGAACATTATGTAATTATTTAAGTTAATAACGGTCGTTTTGTCGATCTTTGGTACTTGAGTCAAAAATAAACTTCTTATAATTACAGGTTGTTCATGTGGTGAAATATCCATTATATCCAAAATTATATACATGATATAGATATCATATATCTCATATATATCCAGTATATACATGCATTTATAATATTCCATAACGTTTAGAGGTAAGAAATGAAATGCACTGTTCATGGAGACGATAAGCCGTATGTACGCATGAACGCTACATTCATTTCTATTTCGTATTTAACTAAATCATAATGATATAAAGGTATATTATAATTCCAGTATAATATCATATATAATATCATTTACTCCATCCTTTATACATCGCACATATGGCATTAACGATTCAAATCACTTTGAGGGGGCGGTAGTCCGCACTTCCTAAAATGAAAATATCGTGTTTGCCCATAATGGAAACAATAAAGGTATGCCATAAATGAAAAATACAGAACCTTAAGTAAAACATAAACATATAATATATCATATATAAATATATTTACATCTTAATGGACACCTTTTGAGGTGTTAAATGAATGTTAAACAATCATCGTTTCGTGAGGCAGAAATTTTCCATCCAAAGAAACAGTATGTTCTTTAACCATTAGATGTAGGTTTGCATAAGTGTAGCTATAATAAATCTTATAAAAACATCCTAGTATATTTAGAATACTGTTTTTGTTACAAAAGAAATGAATAAAAAGAGTTTAGGGGGTTGGATAAGCAAAATAAAACAAAATAACATAAGAGAAGACATTACCTTAAAATCGGGTAAGTCTTTTTATTTGAGCCAACGGCTTCCTTGGGAAGAATTATGCCCAAAGTGAGGCTTCTAGGAGTAAGGGAGGGATGTTGGGAGAGTATTTGGGCAGAGTTTGGCCGATCCAAATGTCTTGAAAGTGTGAATGAGGTGGTAGAGGTGGGGGCCTTTTATAAGAGGAGAGGAGGGGCACTCTTGGAAAGATTGAAATGTTACTTTATTGTGAAATGATTTTTCGGATTCTAAAGGTCCAACACTTATATATTTCTAGAATAAGGTGATAAGGGTTCGAAATATACTCATCCAATAGGTTTTTGAAAAGTTTAAGTCTTAGATTTTATATTATCCTTTCATTTTATTTAAATCGTTAATTAATGAGGTAATCGCTGCATCATCATGGTGTCATAAGTAATTTAATTAATTTAATGTCTAAAAATTAATAAAAAAATATCATGATGTAGGAAATATTTTTATCTTTCTAATTAATATTTATAGTAAAAAATATAACTTGTATAACCCCATTTAAAAATTGTTTTAGTAAAACGACTCATGTTTGTGACATTTTTATTTTAACATTAAATAAGAAGTTTTTAATGTCATTTTCCTACCAAAGTGGCTCCATGGGGTCCCCAAGTTTACCCATGGGTTTTCTTGGTCGGCCAAGACTCATCCAATAGGAGTAGGACAAGTTTAAGAGTCATTTCATATTTTTATATTACCATTTTTACCTTAAATTTCCCTAATTACATTTAATCGCGATTAATTAAACTTAAAAGTTACTATTCACAAAAAAATTATTTTAATCCCATTGAACCACATTTTACTTCCTAATGACAACCATGTATGTCGGATTTTTGAAAATCAAATCACAGAAGTGGTAATATTTCATTTAAATGAAAAATCAGTTATTTAACTACCACTTAGTGGTTTCACTATTCATCAAAAATTGAAGTTTTTCAGAATAATGCCAAAATTTCACCCTAAGCTATAATTGATATTCTGAATTCAAAAACTATGTCTATTTTACAAAATTCTAGACATATATGTTGCATTAATTAATTTTATAATTAATTGCCGATTTCACAACAAATAACGTGTTTTTAAGAAACAATATATATCAAAAGATTGACAATTGTTTATGTCTAATTTCAAAGTGAAATTAATTATAATGAAAAACATTGGATAAAATGGTAAAAATAAATTCTAATTATGCTTTAAAACCACTCAATATTATAATTTATCACTATAAATTATTTTGATTAAAAAAGTCGTTTTTAAGTATTTTTTACTATTCATATAAAATTGGAAGTTCTCAGAAAATTACAAAAAATTCATCTTAGGATAATTTTGATATTCCGAATACAAAAATGAAGTCCATTTTGAAATATAAAATATATATAATTTCAAAAAGTGAGTATTAATATTCTTAATGGCTATTTTTATTGGTCGCGGTGTGTTAGAATCTCGAACTTGCATACAATGCAAGCGATTGCATTATTGAAAGAGAAGCGTATCGTGGAAGCTCGGGGTGTTACATTATCCCCTCCTTCAATAAATTGTGTCCTCGCAATTTGAAATTTTTCTTTGAAAATAAAAGGTTGAAAATAGAAAATACCTTTGTGGAAAACCCACATCGGAAATAAGGTTAATAAAAATATAACTTTAAAAGAAAGAAAGATAAGTACAAAGGTCACCCGAGATAGCCCATACTTGGATTCTATGAAAATATGGATATGGAAGAAAAACAAACCATCAAGGTCTGATGGAGAGTTATAGAAAACTGGATTAGGAGAAAGTTAACCATAAGAAAATCACAAACATGTTATTGGTTAAACAGTCATTGAATCCCCAGTTGGAAAAGTTAACCGACAACGTTTTTGTTTTAAGTTACCTTTTATAATGTTGAGGAATTTATTTAGGAGATTTACTAAGAACGTAAGGGAATATACATACTTGTCATGTAGACTTTCATTTGTTTATAAATTTTTAACACAAACCCATCTTTCACTCTAAAAGGTAATAGAACTCAAAAATATTATATTTATAATAATTTTATAAGGTTCCAAATATTAACACATACCATTTAGATTAGGAAAACTTTTTGTAATAACTAGGGACTTCATGTAGGCTAGTGGTAGGTAATAAAGGCATGTCACACTATGGTTGTGGGTTCGATTCCTGCAGCTTTGTCCGACGTGACGGGTTACCCCCAACCTGCAGGTTGTCCTTTTCCTAAAACTATAGTATTATAATATTCCAAAAATAATCTTCAGAAATTTTTTAACATTAAACAATACTATCCAAGGTTCCACTTAATCCATTCTAGATTTTATAGTTATCCAAAATACCTCTGTCCAGACTTTCTCAAAAATGTCTCTAAATTCCAAAATCAATTGTAACATTAGATTCCCCAAACAAAGTAAAGTTTCTCTTATTGTCACATACTTAAAATATGATTACCTTCATCATATTAAAACCCTAATGAAAAAAACAAGTACTGCAGTACAATCCTTATATATATCACATTATTCTTATAACCATAATATAGTTTTTATGTCTAAAAACACTAATACATTAATTATTCTGCTTCAACTGTAGTCATATAATAAGATTGGCCTTGATCCCTTGGACTTTTCTAAGGCAAGTTTCCCTGACTCTTTGGACATTCATTTGCATAATGACCCATTTCTATACAATTGTAGGATTCAACATTGATATCCCCTTTCTTTCCCTTGCAATCACACGCCCGGTGACCTTTTCCTCCACATTTATAACAAACTCCCATTCCTTTTAGGCAAGTACCAGGGTGATTCTTCCCACAATTATCACATAATGGAAAATCCTTCTTTCCGTTTTTCCCTTTATCTATCTCTTTTTCCATCGTTCTCTTCTTCTCTTGCATTACTTTATTTTCATAAGATTTAGATAATTTCTTTTTTGTCTTGATATCACATGAGACAATGTCTTCATATGACGAGAAGGTTTGTGAGACTAATGCTCGATGAAGAAATGGTTTTAACCCATCAAAGTAACGATCAATCTTACTTCTTGGGTTACATATATAATCTGCAGCATGCCTCGCTAACCTTGTAAAGTTGGCCTCATACTTTGCGACTTTCTCATCCTCCTTCTTCCTCAGACTCAGAAATTGTCTTTCCATATCTGCTCAATGGTCATGCGGAAAGTATTTCTCTAATAAAATCTCTTTGAACTCCCTCCATTACATATTTGATACCTCATCATCTTCCTTTGTGTTTTGAATCAATGACCACCACTGATCAGCATCTCCAGTGAGGCGGCAAACTGCCAGGACAACTTTCTCCCTTTTGCTACTCCCCAAGGCATGAAATATTTTCTCTAAGGATTTTATCCATTGCTCAGCTACTAATGGATTTGTACCCCCATTAAATTTTGGCGGTTTTTTCCTCATGAAGCGGTCTATCATTGATCCTCCACGTTTTAGATTAGGGTGCTCCATATGAGTAAGGTTATTATTCATAACCTGAGTGAGTTGTCCCAGTATGGTAATAAGTTGATCAGCACCAGTTGTATCTCCAGCTCCATAGTAATTATCTTGAGCAGGAGGGAAATCCCTACATGGAGTGCGTGCATTGATACGATTTTCATTCCTTCTACTAGGCGCCATTTCTAAACAATGACATAAACTAGATTAGTTTATGAATCAAAATACATAATTCCATACTTATAAAATACTTAACATAAATTGAACTATTTATGGATATAATCCATAATCATAAAATTGTTTTCTTTGAGGAAGTATATACTCATAACCCTTCATAGTGGTTTGTAAATAAAACCAGAATTATCCTAAGCATATCCCCTGGGAGTGTCGTAACCAAGAGTGCAACAAGGCCCATTATCGTGCACCAGTTCCCGTTCGAGTCTAGCTCAAAGTGGTGTTTTCGGGTTTTACCCCTAGGTACATCTGTTCCAGAGCCACCTCTACCTGCTCATATCCAGACAGGGATGTATTGCTCGGAAAACTCACAAAATCTCTATAATACCAAAATTCTAGGAAGTTCTTCTATACTAATCCTCAAAGTCTATCTTTGGACTATGTGCTATAATCAGAGTTTATCTAAATCTCGCTTCCATGGTTAGTACTAAACTGCCTTAGATACCAACCGTAACGCCCCGACCCCAGTTACCCAGAGTCGGTGCATTATTGCGTAACATTGGCATGATCACAAAAGATCAAGTCTCGAAAGTCCGATTAGTTTAGTAGGCTTGTAAACACTAGATACATTCATAAATGTTACATTACATCATAAAGTGAAAAATCAAAATAACATAGTCTCTATAGTCTAAACTTCTATCCCCTTCAGACTATCCCTGTAGGTCATTCATAAAATACTTCTTTACATCCTGGAAAATATTAAAACATTGAAAGGGGTGAGCTCAGATGCTCAGTAAGGATAACAATATTGTGGAAGCTTTCATAAATAAACATAAAAATTTAAGGCAATGTATAACTAAACAAAATCTTTTTAAACATGAAATTCAACATAATATGTCAAAAGTAAAATGAAATAATGCCATTTACTTATTCACATGGATTTTCTACTGGTCGAATAATCACATGAAGTATCAATAACCACTTTCATAATGATAGAATGCATAATTCCAGACTATCATAACGACGTAGCCAAGGCCTCCTGCCAGGACTACAAATAATATTTTGTCAAGGCCTCGTGCCAAGACACTAGTTTGTCTCATGAGACCTACCGATGCATCGAGGAGCTGTAGCGGGATCCACCCGTCACTTATTAAGTGCAATGCATTCCTCATATGAATAGGTTTAAACATATCATAAACCATAACATAATCGTATCACATAAAACATACATAAAGGAAGCATAACATTTCCACATTTCAATCACAAGATATCAATACAACACATTGATATAATAAAAACACTTTCAAAACCATTTTCAACACCAAAATAAAAGAAAGTTAAAACTTTGTATTTATTTTTAATTAAAAAAATTTATGGCTTGTAGAGGAAGCCAAAACTAAAATAATGGTCACGGCGGCGGAGATGTCATTGTCGCCGCATACGTACGACAAGAAAAACATTCCTTTTTTTTTGTTTAGTAAAACACTTCGTATAAAAATATTCTTTTTGAAAAAACGTAAAAGTCAAAGGGGTTTATACACCGTATAAAATAAATTTGTGTATAAAACAAAATATGCCTCAATGAAAGGAGATTGAGACGAAGTCCTTACAAAGATCATTTTTAAAATAAAATAGATCTATTATGTGTATTCACTATATGTACACATAAATAAAGTACAAATACAATATAGGACATAATAATATCATGACATAATTTTAAAGTAGGAGATTAACCCAGAGATTGGAAATTGGGTTAAGAAATTCCCTTACCTTGCGTCCTGTCTTGACTCGACCGTTCTTTAACGTCCTGAATAATAAACTAGAGTTAATTTATAGTTTCTTAAGAAAATTTTCAAGTTTCTTATTACTTTAATATCACTTATTACCGTGTTATGAACATTATTTAATTATTTAAGTTAATAACGGTCGTTTTGTCGATCTTTGGTACTTGAGTCAAAATAAACTTCTTATAATTACAAGTTGTTCATGTGGTGAAATATCCATTATATCCAGAATTATATTCATGATATAGATATCATATATCTCATATATATCCAGTATATAGATTCATTTATAATATTCCATAACGTTTAGAGGTAAAAAATGAAATGCACCGTTCATGGAGACGGTAAGCCGTACGTACGCATGAACGCTACTTTCATTTCTATTTCTTATTTAATTAAATCATAATGATATAAAGGTATATTATAATTCCAGTATAATATCATATATAATATCATTTACTCCATCCTTTATACACCCCACATATGGCATTAACGATTCAAATCACTTTGAGGGGGGCGGTAGTCTGCACTTCCTAAAATGAAAATATCGCGTTTACCCATAATGGAAACAATAATGGTATGCCATAAATGAAAAATACATAACCTTAAGTAAAACATAAACATATTATATATCATATATAAATATATTTACATCTTAATATCCACCTTTGAAGAAGTTATATGAGTGTTGAACAATCATCGTTTCGTGAGGCAGAAATTCGCCATCCACAGAAACAGTATGTTCTTTAACCATTAGATGTAGGTGTGTGTTAGTGTAGCTCGAATACTTCTTATAAAAACGTCCTAGTATATTGAGTATACTGGTGTTGTTACAAAAGAAATGAATAAAAAGATTTTAGGGGGTTTGATAAGCAAAATAAAACAAAATAACATTAGAGAAGACATTACCTTAAAATCGGGTAACTCTTTTGATTTGAGCCAAAGGCTTCCTTGGGAAGACTTCTGCCCAAAGTGAGGCATCTAAGAGTAATGTAGAGAATTTGAGAGAGTATTTGGGCAGAGTTTTTCCTAGCCAAATGGCTTGAAAGTGTGAATGAGGTGGTAGAGGTGGGGGCCTTTTATAAGAGGAGAGGAGGGGCACTCTTGGAAAGATTGAAATGTTACTTTATTATGAAATGCCTTTTCGGATTATAAAGGTCCCACACTTATATATTTCGAGTATAAGGTGATAAGGGTTCTAAATCTACTCATATAATAGGTTTTTGAAAAGTTTAAGTCTTAGATTTTATATTATCTTTTCATTTTATTTAAATCGTTAATTAATGAGGTAATTGCTGTATCATCACAGTGTCATAAATAATTTAATTTATTTAATGTATAAAAATTATAAAAAAAATATCATGATGTAGGAAATATTTTTATCTTTCTAATTAATATTTATAGTCAAAAATATGACTTGTATAACCCCATTTAAAAATTGTTTTAGTAAAACGACTCATGTTTGTGACATTTTTATTTTAACATTAAATAAAAAGTTTGTAATGTCATTTTCCTACCAAAGTGGCTCCATGGGGTCCCCAAGTTGACCCATGGGTTGTCTTGGTCGGCCAGGACTCATCCAATAGGTTTAGTACAAGTTTAAGGGTCATTTCATATTTTTATAATACCATTTTTACCTTAAATTTCACTAATTACCTTTAATCGCGATTAATTAAACTTAAAAGTTACTATTCACCAAAAAATTATTTTAATCCCATTGAACCACATTTTACCTCCTAATGACAACCATGTATGTCGGATTCTTGAAAATAAAATCACAGAAGTGGTAATATTTCATTGAAATGAAAAATTAGTTATTTAAATACCACTTAGTGGTTTCACTATTCATCAAAAATTGATGTTTTTCAAAACAATGCCAAAATTTCACCCTAAGCTATAGTTGATATTCCGAATTCCAAAATGATGTCTATTTTACAAAATTACAAATATATAAGATGCATTAATTAATTTTATAATTAATTCCCTCTTTCACAGCAAATAGCGTGTTTTTAAGAAACAATATATATCAAAAGATTGACAATTGTTTATGTCTAATTTCAAAGTGAAATTAATTATAATGAACAACATTGGATAAAATGGTAAAAATATATTCTAATTATACTATAAACCCACTCAATAGTATAATTTATCACTATAAATTATTTTTATTAAAAAAGTGTTTTTATGTATTTTTCACTATTCATAGAATATTGGAAGTTCTCAGAAAATTACAAAAACTTCAACTTAGGATAATTTTGATATTCCGAATACAAAAATGAAGCCCATTTTTAAATATAAAATATATATAATTTCAAAAAGTGGGTATTACTATTCCTCATGGCTATTTTGATTGGTCACGGTGTGTTAGAATCTCGAACTTGCGTACAATGCAAGCAATTGCATTATTGAGAGAGAATCGTATCGTGGAAGCTCGGGGTGTTACAATTCACCCTATTTTGTATCTCCACATCATCACTTTGTGCTTCCATAATCTTATCTTGGATGGATGGTTGCAAAATCAATTGGTCAAGGTAGGATGTAACCCCTACCCTTATGATTTCTAAATCCATCCTTTGCATATCCAAGAAGATAGAGTCTTTATCAATCCGAAACATGGATAGAGTGGCAGGATCTTTTCTACTAAGAACATTAGCTACCTTGTTATCCTTCCCAAGATGATAGTGAATAGAGATATCAAAATCCTTCATTATCTCTAACAATATCCTTTGACACATGTTGATCTCCTTTTGTGTGAATATAAACTTTAGGCTCTTATGGTCGGTGTATATGTCACACGTCTCTCCATACAAGTACTTCCTCTAGATTTTCTAGTCCAAAATCATAGATACCAGCACTAGATAATGCGTATGGTAGTTCTTCTCAGGGATATTCAACTTTCGTGAGGTGTTGGCTATCACATTTTCATTTTTCATGAGTACAGAACCCAAGCCTTTCTTCAAAGCATCACTGTATATCACAAAACTTTCTCCACTTTCTGGTAGTGTGTCTACAGGTGCAGTGATTAACCTTATCTTTAGCTCTTTGAATCTTCCCTCACATTCTTCCATCTAGACATACTTTACCCCTTTCGTTGTTAACTTAGTTAGCGGGCTTGAAAATCATGAGAAATGTCTCACAAAACGTCTGTAGTACACAACTAATCCATGAAAACTATGAATTTCTGTGAAACTAGAGGGCATTGTCCATTCCTCAATCACCTTTGTTTTTGAAGGGTCCATAGAAATTCCCTCACTATTGATCACATATCATAAGAATGTGAATTTCTTCTTCCAAAAGTCAGACTTTCTAAACATGGCATACAACTTCTCCTTTCTCAATGTTTCCAACAGTAGTCTTAGTTGTTCTTCATGTTCCTCCTTTCTCTTGGAGTAGATGAGAATATCATCAATAAAAACTACCCAAAATTTGCCGAGGTAATGTCTAAAGACTCTATAAATAAAATATAAGAATATTTCAGGGGAATTAGTAAGTCCAAAGGGTATCAATAGAAAAACGTAGTGCACATACCTTATACGGAAGGCAATCTTCTGAATATCGTGCTTCATCACCATTAGCTAATGATATCCAGAATGAAGATCCACCTTTGTAAAGTATTGAACTCCTCTTAACAGATTGAACAAGTCATAAATCCTTTGAAGAGGATACATGTTATTTATGGTGATCTTGTTGAGTTCCAGATAATCGATACACAACCACATTGGTCCATCCTTCTTCTTCATAAAGAGCACTGGCACACCCTAAGGTGATGCACTAGGTCGTATGAAACTGATGTCCAGATTATCTTACAACTGCTTCTTTAAATCCTCCAGTTTGATAGGAGCCATCCAATAGGCACACTTTGAGATAGGATTATCTCTTGGCATGAGTTCTATTGAAAATTATACCTCATGATCTGGGGAATTCTGGGCAACACTTCATAAAATACATCACTGTATTCACTCACGAAGGGAATTCCTGCAAGGTTGGTACTATCCTTTGACTGAACCATTTGGGTGAGGTATTTTTCTTTATAGGGAATCCACACCCACACCATTAAAAGGTTTTTCAATAGACATTCATGATCTTACTTGCATTTCTATAGGAGAAAGAGATGGTTCAAAATATGAAAAGATATTTCCTTTTCCCGATAGTTGATATGTTCTCTATAGAACGAGATCCAATCCATTCCCATTATAGCTTCAAATTCCACAAAAGAAAGTATTATGATATTTGTTTAATGAATATTACCACATACGCTAACAGGATAAGATAGAAACACTTGGGTTGCAATGATTGCACCACTTGGTGTTTTTATAGATATCTATACTTCAAGGATTCGGGGCTTCGGTTCTATAGTTCTATAAAATTTGCATGATATAGATGAATGCATAAAACCAGAATCAAGTAAGACTTTTTCCATTCTTGGTTGAATAGGAAGTATACCTTGTATGACTTCATTATCTTTCTCCAATTCTGAAGTAGTGATGGAATAAGCCTTCGATTTTTTCCTTTGGATTTGGTGGCTACTAACCCTGATTACCCTCAAGAACTCAATGTCTAGTGCACTGGCTTGAATAAATCCCTAGATCCCTATAGTTGTAGCATCGATCCATGGGTGGTTCTATCCTTTCTTCCACCACATTATCTTTCCTATTCATTTCTTTTCGACACTCTTGAGCATGGTGTCCTTCTTTCTCACACTTAAAGCACTTCCCCATCTTTTTTAGGCAGTTCCCATGGTGCAACTTCCTACATTTTTGGAACGTGGGTCATTTCCCACATTTTTCATTAGATCCACTGGCTTGAAGTTCCGTCTTTTGTTTCTTATCACCATAGTAGTGGGTCCATTCTCCAAACTCCATCTCCACTTTGAGATCACACTGAACAACTTCTTCTTAACTCCCAAAGTCTCGAATTGAAAGATCCATTCAAAGGTGTGGTTCTAATCCACTAAAGAATCAATCAAATTTTCTATCATGTTTTATAACAAAACCCAAATCATCCCCTGTATACTTTGTGAAATTAGCTTCATAGGTTGTGAAAAATTCTCCTTTTTTTCTTAAGCTCTATTAATTATATCTATATATTTGTGAAAAGATTTCTTGGGTAATACATGTTAAGAAACATTATCATAAAGTCTTCCAATTCCATATCTTCAATTTCCTTCATTGGCTTGGTGATCTTAATTAAATATCACCATTGATCGACCTCTCCATCTAGATGATAAATGGATAGTGACACCTTCTCCATATCAGAACAATGAAGCATAGAAAAGATCTTCTCCATGTAGTTGACCCACTGTTCTGCAACTATTGGATCAGAAGATCAGCTAAATTTCGATGGTCGTTGCCTCATAAAACATTCGATAACCAATTTCTCCCTCTTTGGTGAAGGAGGAAGTTCTCCATTATTATGGTTATTGTTTAGAACTAGAGATAGTTGGGTAACCATCTCCATGTAGTTTTTAACTCCACCTCCCAAATCATTGGGGATGTCGTTCAGGCAATCATTGCATTGTCCCTCGCCTGAGTTGTTAGTCTGATTTCTCCTCGTTCCCACTATTTTCTAAAATAGAAAAGTGTAAAACAAAACACAAGTCAACAAGATTTTAATAAATTATTCATTTGTATGATTTATTCTAATAGAATAACTTATGGTATCCTTATGTGATGGTTCATGGGTGCATATTTTTACATAGTCTCATGCTATAGGTTTTCTCAACGGTTCACAAATCCTAATTCCCAAATTAACAAAACTATTCCTCTCATACCAACAATAGAGACCCTACATTTTCTTACATTACTATTACATCATCTTAAAGATAAAAAACATAATATTATTACACATAGAGTGTCCAAAGGTTTAGTTTCTTGAGAAAACTAGGACCATACATAACAATTACAACCTCAAGCACAAACACTTATTTAATTCCATCCTCTATAGCTTCTTATTGGCACTTGACCTCTCCTTAGTACATGTAGTCACCTTAGGATATACATCCAAAGGGGTGATCAAAAATACCATAAAGAAGATAGATACTAACAATATAGAATGGGGTGAGAATAATCATAACATAGGAAAAAGATCATGATCATGAGAGGAAACATTAACAAAAGACTTGAAATGTGGAAATGCATAAAAAATGAAACAACAGGTTTTAGTGGTTAACTACAAAACATAATTTTGAACAAAGATAGAATCTTTTTCACACATAATTTCACATTAAATAATGAGATTAATCACTTTAACCAATGCATTGGAGTACTATTTAATTCCGGGCACACCTATCTCATCAAAACATTCATAGTGCACTATATAATTACGAGCTCACCTATCACATCATAACATTATAATTTATCATGAAAGACTTGATGAAGATATATCAAAAATAATAATACATAACCCATGGAAAGTAATGGGTTTCATCTCATAATAACACATTCATAAACATTGGGTTCCCAAAAATAAGTGGTAATAACATACTTTATACGATAACCATCAACCTTGAGTGAGAAGTAAAAGGTGTGTTTTTGAAAGAAGAGTTCTTTTGGAAAAAATTTATTTAACATAAAAATTAGTATAAAACATTTATATCCGAGAAAAGGGAAGATAATAATTAAAATTTTAAATTTATGGAGTGACCATACCAAAAAAGGAGTGAAGGAGGGAGAACCCGATTAAAGAATGTTGAGTTTGATATTTTCCCCTTACCTTGTATCTGAACGCTACCTTCACTTTAAAGTTATATATAACCACATTAGATTCGTTAATTTAAAATTATAGAACCTTTTTTAGATGAATATGGTTCATTATGGTTTTATTAAGTTATTTTATGGGCATTTTTATGAGTTATATAGTTTAAAAACAGTGCTCGGGAATGATTCTTTTTAGGGTTTTCTTGAGCGGTTCACATGTATTCATAAATAGAAGTTCATGTAGAACATGGATAAAAATCAAGAAAATGAATTTAATATTATTAATGGTATTCCAGAATTTAAAAATATCTTATAAATAATTATAGTATATACCATGTGGATGAAACATTAGATAAGAATTAAATGATGCTTGTTTGGGTTAATTTGGGCTATTTTTCGACAACAACGAACTTGTTTTATTTAATTATTTATTAATATGTACATAATTTTGTTCCAGAACATAAAATAGGACATTATACATACAAAATATTATGGTTCAACCATAAAAATTGTTTCAATACCAGATCTAAAGGTAGAAACGGAAAAAGAAAACATGTTGTTCTTGAAGGTGATAGATTAACACCTCACGAACAATATTTAATTTTATAAAATAATAGGAAGATGATAAGGGGGTTAGATGGTATAATATACCATTAGTATTATAAAATTCTAGTATATGTATGATACTATAGTTACCACACCATGTGTATGAAGATAGGTGGGGATATAATAAGAAATTAACTTGAAATTGAAAAGAAATTTAAAGGAAAGAGGAAGGGAAATTACCTCTTGAATCCTCCTCTTGAGATCCTACTTAGGGGACCTAGACTTGGTATTTTGATGAGACCAGACTCTCTAGTATGTGGGAAAGGAGATAGAAAATATTTTTGGGAAGATTTTAGACATGTCTTGAAGCTTGATAGGTGTGAGGAAATGAAGGTGTGAAGGGTGGTATTTATTATGGAGGGGAGAGGGGTTTTCTCAATATAAAATTAATTAGTTTATTATTTCTCCACAAGACAAGGAATAGTGAGTCTTTCATGACCCAGAATAGTAATTTTATCATTTTAACCTGAACCAATTGGGCTTACATCAGAAAAACATCATGAATGACTCTATAATTAGCTTATTTAGCTTAATTTGTAAATTATGGTATTTCACTATTCATCAAAATTTCATGTGTTTCAGAAAATACCAAAAATTCATCCCAACCATTTCTTGACATATAGAATCCAAAAAGGATGTACATTTTTTAAAATATAATTTTATAAATATTATTATTTTAATATTTAATTAAAATCATATTTTATTATCAAAAAATAGTTTTAAAACATTCATTTACTTATTTAAAAATATATGTATATCAAAATTTCAACATGAATATTATTTATATATTAAAATAGGTAATGTTACTATTCCTTAGGTTTTATCCCTATTCATAAGGATATCTTATTTTACATAAGTGTATGTTACTATTCACCAAAAATTATGATTTTTATTGTACTCCAAATAACTTACTGACTGAAACCGTGTATGTCATATTTTCGAAATTCCAAACACAAAATTGAAAAAATTATGTTTAAAGGCCACTTATCACTTAATAGTTCACTATTTTTTGTTTTCATGTGATTTATGACATATTTATAAAAATGGAATTCCAATTGAAAAACATTGTGTCGTTACAAAACACACTAGATATCAGCCTGGAGCTCAGTGAGGGTGGGAAAGGATGGTGGTGGTACGGTCGAAGGGGTGGTGGCGGAGGTGGTGGTGGGTATGGATGGTTGTAGTAGTTAAGGATGTATGAGGAGGTTGTGGTGGATCTGGTGATGCTCCTTTGACTGGATGATGTTGAGGTGCAGCCTCATAGATACTTAGTGCCCATAAATAAATGTTTTCTTCTCGCATGAGCATCTGCATCTTGTGGAGAAACACAAGACCAATCAGGTCGACGAGTCCAACAGAGGTCATGGGAAGAGATTAATCAAAGATTACTAGGTACTTTTCTAGGTGGGTGATGTAGGATCCACCCATGAGTGTGCCCTGCTTCCTCTGAGTCAAGACATTGAAGTAGTAAGTGAACTGGGTGGCCATATTGATTGGTGGCCCACCCATGGGAGCTGATAGAATCAAGATGTCGATCTAACTGATATTTCCATGGGTCTCTCCTCATGAAAACCCTCCATGTTCCATGAATATTTTCAATATGTGATAATTTGAGCCCCTAATAGGAGTCGACTTCAGGAGTCGAGGTTCATGATATGGATGGGGGTCATGGGCAATGAGGTACTATAGGTTCTTTGCACTCTTGCAGGCTGGTTGTGTCTAAATGGTTGGGTAAACATTAGATATAATTAACTCCTCAGTGTAGATTCCGAGACCAAATCTAAATTCCAAAAAATGAAGCTAGTGAGGCCTACCGCCAATCTAGAAACATAGGTAGTCAATTGTAATCTTGAATGAGGCCAAGAACTCAAGGAATATATCAGAGTACATCTCCTCTCATACTGTGATAATGATGTTGATATGTAATGTATCTAAGAGGTGTAATACATCATCTAAAACGCTAAACATGGATAGAACATCCAATTCCAATGTTTTGTGGGTTTTCATCGACTTTTCCAGTGGGTGAGAAAGATTTACCTAATGTTGTAGTTTTCTAAAGCAGTGCACCAGGTGAAAATGCAAGTTCTCATTAGTGGATGGAGAGGAGGAGTAATTTTGAGATTCAGACATAACATGGTGGTTCTTAGTAGATGATTTATGGATATTGGAGTCATAGGAGGAGGTATAGGGTGCCGACTCAGGTTGGGGTCTCTTGGCGCGTGCCCTGGATGTCGAAGGGTGGTGCATATGGAGGGTGTAGCTGGTGCTCTAAAAGAGAGGAGGGAGGTCTGTGGTTATGTTGGCTGGTTAGGGCAGAGGACATGGGTGTTTGAGTGATCAGTAAGGTATGGAAAGGGGATTGTGGGTTTCGTAGTAGAATATGGGTGTGGGAGGGCACTTAAGGTGCATTGGGATATGGGGAGTCCGGGGAGTCAGAGGAGATGAGGGTTGGTGGGAGAAGTTGTGTGGGTCGTTACTTTCAAGTCATGACCTACAATTTTTGGAAACCAAACCGACCCTATACACAATGTGTACAGGTGAGTCACATCGTGTATGGGGAAGAAAAGTTGGAATTTCAGGTGGAAAAGAGACACATCATCAACAGAGTGTACACGACATGTATGATACTCTATTTGGCACAAAATTGTTATTCCTTCCGCACCTCATAATCCTTTATACATGGGATTCTTGGAAAAATATCCTAATATAACTTATCTAAAACTTCCTAACTAGGTTCTTCGCCTGTTTAGTGCTTCCTTTATAGTCTAGATCTTGACTCCTTCAATGATTAATGAACCTTTATGTTGATGACACTGACTTCATGGAATGGATCCTAAAAAATATTTGACCTTGGACCATTCACCTTGAATGGTGGTCCTACATCTCATTGAATTTCAACTGTGCCTTAAGAAAAACAAGGACACCCACAAAAGGACAAAACCATCTGGACTCCATCTTTCCTAGAAATAGTTTTAATCTAAAATTGAACCGCAAAACATTATTCCCTAGGATGATGGTAGATCCTGTAATTTATTTGTCGTGCCATTTTTTCATTTTTTTCCTGTAAATCTTTGTGTTTTTATACGCATCTCTGCTTATTTCTTCCACTGTAGTTAATTGAAATAATTATTACTCTCTAGAATTTTCTATATCTAGATTCATCTTTGTAATTGTCCAGAATGAATGATGTTCTTGTTCCCTTAGAAGATGACATGGTTTACCGTAGAACCTTCTAAATGGGGTGGTGTCTATGGGTGTTTTGTACACAGTTCTATACACCTATAATGCATCTTCCAAATTTAGGATCTAATCACTTATTTTGGTGTTTCTAGTTTTCTCAAAGATTAATTTTCACCTCCCCATTTGAAAATTCATCTTTCCCTTTGTTTGTGGCTGATAGGGAGTCCCAGTGTTGTATCAAATGTCATTTCTTCAAGAATGTTATGCATTGGTTGATTCAAAAAAAAATTCCATGGTCACGGATGAGAAATCGTGGAAATTGAAAATATTCAAACACATTATTTAGAAGAAAATTCCGGACTACCTTTGTTGTTTGATGTGTTGTGGCTTCAGATTCATCCCAATTTGCGACATAGTTTACTATTACTAGAATGTAACTCCTCTCATGTGACATGGGAAATGGGCCCATAAATTCAATACCCCATAATTCAAAAACTTCAACTTCTAGAATGTGGTTTTGGGGAATCTGATTTCTTTTATTGATGTTCCGTTTTCTTTTACATCTATCACATCGATGGAAAAATCCTCTTGCATCGTGATGTAATGTGGGATAGAAGAATATTCTTTGTATGATTTTTTCCACTATGTAATCACGTCCATGATGAAAACCATTTGATGAAGTGTGGAACATTTCGATGACATTCTGTATCACTTTCTCTGGGATGCAGTGTTATAAAAGGTCATCGGCATAATGCTTGAATAGAACCGGTTCATCCAAAAAGTTGTGTTTGGCATCAGACAAAAACTTCTTACATTACTGGTATGAGAGGTCATGATGGACCTATGATGTGGCAAAATAGTTGGCCATATCTATGAATCAGGGATGGGTCTTGAGACTAAATATTGTCTCATATAAAAAATATAATCCAAAATCAGTCTCATTTTCTCCTTTGATGATGGTTAGGGAAATCAAGAAATTTGTTCTGTAGTGAAATTCTATATTTCTTTAGTGTCCTTGATTACAACGTCACAATATTGTAGAAAATGAATCAACCACATATATTTTGTTTTAGCATCTATTTAATTAATTATGTATCGAATGGGGGCATGATCTGTATGGATAATGACTTTAGATTGAACTAGGTATGAACATAACTTTTCAAATCCATATAAGATGGCTAAGAGATCATTCTCTGTAGTTATATAATTTAAATGGCCTTCATTTAAATTATTTCATGCATAATATATTGGTCATAATGTGTTTTCAATGCATTTTCTGAGCACTGCTCCTATAGCTAGGTTGCAGATGTTACACATAAATTCAAACTCTTCTTCCCAGTTTGGTGCAATGATGACTGGGGACACGATCAGACTGTTTTTCAGTGATTCAAAAACATATCAACTATCCTCATTTAATTCAAAAGGAATATATTTTTACAACAAGTGTGTTAGTGGATGTGTGACATTATAGAAATATTTTACAAAGTGTCTATAGAACCCATCATTTCCAAGAAAACTTCTGATCAATTTAATGAATAATGGTTCAGGTAGATCTGTGAAAACAATGATATTTTCCGGATCAACCTCAATTCCTTCTTTTGAAATTGTGTTTCCTAGTAAAATTCCTCCTTATACCATGAAGTTTTATTTTTCCAAATTCATTATTGAGATTCACTTCTCATAGTGTTGGAGAACCGGTTCTATATTTGTTAGAAAGACATCAAACAATCTCCTATAGATTGAGAAAACATCCATGAATATTTCGATAAATTATTTAGCCATATATTTAAATATATTCCTCTGTCATATTTGGAATGTTTCAGGTGAGTTTCACATACTGAATGACATACGTCTATACGTAAGTGTACCAAATAGGTAGGCGAAGGTGGTTTTGGTCTAGTCAACCGGGTCAACTACAATTAGATTGCATCTTGAATAGCCATCCAAGAAATAGTAGAAATCATGCCATGTGAGTGTCTTTAGAATTTAATCCATATATAGTAGGGGAAAATGATCTTTCCTTGTTCCTTGATTAAAACATATATAATCTATGAAAACTCTCCATCTAGTGATGGTGCAAGTTGGAATGAGTTCATTATCAGTTTTATTTTCTATAGTAAGTCCTCTTTTTTTGGGAATTAATTCATGGGGACTCACCCATTCACCATCTGAGATAGGAAAGATTATTCCAAAATCCAAATTCATTAGTACATTCTTTTTTACAACCTCTTTCACTGGTGGTGTGAGCCACCTCTGAGGTTGTATTTTCAGTTTTTCATCCTCTTCGAATTAAATTTGGTGGGTTAACTCTAAAGTATTGATTCCCCTAAAATCATCCACTCCCTAGGAAATTGATTGCTTGTGTATTTTTAGTACATTAACCATTTTTTATTTTTAATTCTAGGATAGTCCAGGATTGATAATCATGGGTAAAGAGAATGACCCTCCTAACTATGAATACTTTAGAATACATGGTAAATGCTTCAATTCCAACCAGTCTAGTTGAATGATGGTGGGGATAAATAGTGGCATGGCGTATCTTGTGATTGGCTCAATAAAGCTAACTTATTCACAGTCATTGTCACCTTCATTTTTTGAACATGAATCATCGGTATCTTCAATAATATCCATGTACTCCTCTTCTTGCTGAGTTAAGGAGATGGTGTTATAGTCAACCATATCATCTGAATGTTGTGAAACCTTTATCAAGTTAAACACTACTTGTTCTTATCAAACTCTAAAAATGATAATTCCTTGATTAAAATTAATCAAGGTCTTTTCTATCACTGGGAAGTGTCTTCGAAGAATGAGCGGAACATCTCATTCGTCTTCGATGTCCAAAACTATAAAGTCATTTGGGAAAATGAATTTTCCAACATTAACTAGAACATATTCAAGATTACCACTTTGGTACATAACTAAATGATCGACTAACTATAATTATACCCTTTTTCCCTTGATCTCTTGGAGTCCTAGATTATGGAAAAAACTAATCAACATCAGGTTAATATTGGATCCAATATCATAGATTGGTCATCCAAATTTTCACTATCCTATCACACAAGGGATTGAAAAAGTTTTAGTGTCTCTCATATTTGGTTGGATTTTCTTATGAAAAATTGCAGAGTATTCTTCGTTTAATGAAATGACTCCCATATATTCTATGTTTCTCTTTTATAATAGTAATTATTTTAAATTTTTTTCATAAACAGGAATTTGAGAGATTTCATCAGAAAAAGGAATATTGATATGGAATTGTTTGAACATTTTGAGGAACTTTTTTTACTGAGCCTCCGAGCAGTGTTGCCTTTAACTTTTTAGAAAGGGAAGAGATGTCTTGTATAGAGGTGGGGATTCATAAATTGGTTTATTATATTTTTTTCAGGGCTTTCTCCTTCTCAGCTGGTATTTCTTCTTATGGTGCTATGGGAATGGCTCCATTTAATTCATTATGTTGTATCCTTGGATCTTCATGTGTCCCAGTTCCCTTTGGTAGTTAGAAATATAACCCTTTTCTAGTCCTCAAAAATAAAAACTTCTCTTCCTCTCATGGGTATAACTCAGTGTTACCTGGTATATTACCCATTAATCCTTCAGATACAGTTTTTGAGATATTATCATTTGAATATCCATGTTTCTCAAAGATGATCATTGGTTTTCCATCTCTGTCTCTTCATTCACTGATATGAATTATAAATGAATGAAGTCGGAAGGATCTACAAGTTACTCTACAATGGTGGAGGTGGCTTTTGTGGTATTGGGAGGGTGTGTGGGAATTTTTGTTGTTGTTGGGGCCTCAGAAAGGGTTGTTGCAGATATGTATGTTGTTGTGGTCTAGGTATAGGGTTTATTGATGGATACTTTGGAAGTCCCTAGTTTCAAAACTAAGATTGACCACTATTCTTCTAAAAATATCCTTGATTTGTTTGAGGCTGTTTATGATTAGGCAACTAGTGATAAAATGGTTTTGGTTGTTTCTGCAAAAAATGAATGATTTTCTGGATTGTAATTAACATAATTACAATCATGTGGTTTTTCATATCATGCTTTTCATCCTTGAAACAAGTGTGGTCCACCGCAAATCTTTCATGACTAAATATCTGTGATTTTGGTATGAGGGGGTTTTGTGGTTGGTATCTGAAGTTACTCAAGCTTCTCAGTTAGCTTGTCAACTTATGTTGATAATTGGGTGGTCTCATCAACTTCGTGGATTCCACATCTTGGTGGTAAATGGTGACTTTTCCATAGACTATAATTATGAGATACTTCATTAAAAAAATCTCTTCCTTTATGGGGTGTTTTAAACATCGAACCTTCCTCAACGGTAGCATCGATGACTGTTAGTGCTAATGGCTGGAGTCCTTGATAGAAGTTTTTCATTTGAATCCATGTCTCGAGTCCATGATGTGGATAATTCTTCATTATTTCTTGATTTGATCCCTTTATTCCAATGAATATTCTCCATCTATTTTTGAAAGTTCTAGTTGTTACTCTGAAGCTTCTAGGTCTGGATCAGTGGAAGGTATTTTTCGAGAAACTATTTTTCAAGCTCATCCAATGTCATAATTGACTTAGAAGATTCGATTTTGAGCCAATATATTTTTCATTATTTGAGTGAAAAGGGGATTAAGCACAATATTATAACATTAGATGATACTACCTAGTTCTTAAATGTATCACAAACCTCCATAAAGTTAGAAATATATTCATGTGGGTCTTTTCTTTGAATACTGTTGAACTACCCCACGTTTTGGACAAGGTGAATGTGTTCGGGTTTAATTTAAAACAAGTGGGATTGGATATCTGGGTGCATAATGTCTGGTTTTAAACCATAGATCTATGGTAATCAATAGTCCATGATGGTATTCTATGGGTGCATCAGGCTATTTGATGGGGGTTTGGTGGGTTGGTCATATAGGGTGATTTTTCTTAGCCATCACTGATTGGCGGAGTGAAGACAAATGGAATTCGATGTCAGGATCGAATACCAAGGATTCATGTGATTTAAGATTCCTTGACCAGGTCATGGGACCTTGGTACAATCACTAAAAATAATGGAGAAAATTTAAGGGTGTCGTGAATAAAGGGGATTAGGGAAAGGTAATCCAATAGTGGAGAACCAGAGTTCTTTTCTTCCAAAGCATCATTGCTTCCCAAACAACGATGCTTGAAGTTTGATGGATTCTACGTGGTAGTGTCTTTACTACCTCCAGCATATATCAAATTTATAATCTAAAATTTGTCCCTAATTTTAACTATCTAAATATATGTAGTGTATTGGTTGTATAGGGTCTGATCTACATGGATACAATCATTTGATATTAGGGAAATATGATTCTTAAACCTTTAAAGGAGTCATTTATAGAATTATTTTTTTGGGAGTTTGATCTATATTCTATTTTTGGAAGACATTAAATGATAAACCAGGGGTTGGGATCATGTCATGTATTTTTGTGAAGGATGTCATTTAATTCCAAACTTGGCAAGATCTTATGAAACATTCTGTGAAGAAGACGGGAATCACTAGTTTACTTGGTCTTAGACTTCTAGTCCTACCTAGAAAGTAACTATTCTTTTGTTGAGAGATAGCAAGAGCCTAGGTGCATTATTTTTTTCTTCTTAAGGATTAAGGTTTCCAATGCTAGTGGTCATTTCTCAGTCTATTCCATTTATGATAGGATTGTTTTTTGACCATCCAATGGTTAGGGATGTTCATACAAATGGGATAGACTGTTGGTTCATATCCTAGTTACTAATTCAACTAGGATTTCAAATTTTATACATAAAGGTATATTTAGTAATGTAGATACATCATTTGATCCCAACCCCTGTGAAATTTATCTACTCATGGTGGGGTACGATGCATTGAAACAAGTGAAAGATAGAATTCATGAAGGATATATTGACATTAATGGAATCATAATCATGTAAAGGTTCAGAAATGGAAACTAAAATAAACGTGCACTAATTAAATCACAATTATAAATAAAAGATTTATTTGAGAATTTGAAACATTAATTGAATCTAAATTAGATGGAGGGAATTGAATGTGTTGAAGAATTGAATCTCCATGGATCTTTGATTAATAAAATCTCCCAAATACTAAGAGTTTGTGAGTTTGATATGGAAAAGGGAATAAAAATTCACAAAGGATATGAAAGGCATAAGAGAAGGACATTTCAGATTCTATCAAAATGATATGCCCTTCCACTAATTATATAGGCATTTGTTTCCTGAATTGTACCTGAATTACATGTCGTGTATCCTAGATCTGTTTCATTTCCCAAGGATTTTGGATGTCCAGAGTGGCTAACAATTCTCTTATGAATTTAAGAGGTTTGACTGGGTACACGGAGTTCCCGAAATGTACCACATCTCTATTTTACTTTTGTGTAGATTCTTCATGGATTTATCTCGTGAGGCATTTACTAGAATCATAGTCTTAGTAGGTCATTCATGACGTGAAGTGGATTTTTTATTGTTGGATTCATGGATTCGTCATGGCTAGGCATCATGACTTGAGGCAGGCTCTGATTCGTAGGTACACGATGCATACTAGGGCATCACAATGTGTACTTGCCAATTTTTTCACATTTCCTGCTTATCTTCCCTAGAGACCTGTGTAGCTTTTATTCCTACAAAATTAGACACATACCAAATTCATTATCAAGTAATTTAATGAAAAAATATAAACAATTTATAGAATAATGTATATATAAATTTGTTTTATCACGTGTTTTATATGAAGAGTCTAAAAGGGTATCATGTGTAAATAATTTTATCAGATATTTTTACAACTATGTAATGGAACATTATATTAGGTTTTTCCCTTAAATAAATCATGTTAAGCTCATGTTGAGTTTAGTTTAATGGGATTAATTTTCATTTATTATGGATTTTTTTGTGAAATGGATTTACCTAATTATCTAAAACTATAATCCTAATGATTTTTGGGTATATAAGTGACTAAATATTTGTTATTGATATTGTTATTATCATTTTTTATTCGTGGGACACTTCAATTAGTATAAATTATTGTTTTTAAAGATAATGTTTTATATATAAGATCTTGGAATGTCGGTCTGGGGTATCTCATTTTTTATCAGAGTAGGGTTTATATAACATTAAAGGCCAAAATACTATTAATCGAGGAAAAATTTAGAGTTATAGATCTCGTGATGGGATAATGATTAGTAATGCGTTCATTAATTAAAAGGTAGAAATACCTTTTTGATGTATTATGTGATTGTATTTTAAGAAAATTAATGATATATTAGGTATTTTTATTATGTTTTATGAATAATACTTGATTGGGGTATGGATAACCAATTTGGTTGATATTTTATTTGATTTTGAAGTTATTATAGTATACTATGAAAATGGGTTAACTGATTTTTGGACTATAAGGTGAGTGGTTAGATTATATTATGGTTTGAAAATTGATTTTAGGATAAGGTGATTCAAGTTATTTTGGTAAGGTATTAAAATATTTTTAGAGTATTTATAAATAAGGTAATACTGAATGATATGTGAATTTATGTTGTCTTCATAAAAAAGGGTATGTTAATTTATAAGAGCATATATTTACATGAATTTTTTCTTTATAAAACAAAAATAACAAACTTTGTAATTTTCTGTTTACAAATATCTAGGGATTAGGTAATTGTTACTAACGAGATGAAACAAAAGTAAACTAATGATAAAATGTGACAGTTATATTTTGAACCAAAAATGTCACAGTTAATATAAATGTATCATGGGTTAAAATGAAGGTTTCATAGGATAATAAATCTTATGATTTATGTTTTCTATTACTATGTTTATTTAATAGTATGTTTTTTGATATTATCATATCAATTTGGTTTCTATTAATTGGCTCAGTACAGGATCATGATAATGAAGTTGTTAAAGGCATGACTCTAGAACCTCCCATAACCAACTAAGGAGTAATATTTGGCATAAAATGTAACACCCGAGAATTTTATGTGAAATATTTTGTTTTTATGTTATATAAATCATCAAAGGAATATTTCACTACACACAACACTAGCTTGGCTTGCTTTACCCACAACCGCTGCCTTCCTCGATAGCTTGTGTCGTACGCAATACCGAGTTTCACTAAACAATGATATGCTATTAAAATATTATTAAAACTAGCCATTATGAATAGTAATAACCACTTTTTTAAATTTTATAAATTTTATTTTTCAAAATGGACTTCATTTCTGGATTCGGAATATCGAAATTAGCCTAGGGTGAAATTTTGGTATTTTTCTGAAAACCTTCAATTTTTGATGAATATTGAAACCACTAAGTGGTAGTTAAAAAAACTGTATTTTTCATAAAACTTAATTTTACCGCTTCTGTGAGTGGAATTTAGAAAATCTGAGATACACGGTTGATGTCAGTAAGTAAAATGTGGTTTAATGAGTTGAATATAATTTTTAGTGAATAGTAACTTTTTACTTTTTTTACCACGGTTAAAAGTAAATATGGTAATTAAGAGTAAAAATGATATTATTATTACCCTAACACATGTCCTAATTCTATTGGAAAACTTTAATTCGTCCAAAAAAAACCTTAGGAATAAAATATGACCATTTAGGCCCACTTGTATTAGATTAGGACATTTATTATCAATTTATTTAAAGAAGGGTTAAAATAGTTAAAATCAAAGTTTAATAAGTAAATCATATTTAGTATGGGGTTATACATAAGATAAATTCGACTATAAATATTCATTATAAAGTAAAAATATTTCCTACATAATTTTATTTTATTTGTAATTTTTAGACATTAAATAATTTAATTTATTTATGACACAAAGATGATGCAGTACCTATCTTATTAATGAAATATTGACATAATTAATGTCATAAACACCAAAATAAATGTAATTTGATACTTTTTATGAATTAAACTAATTTTATAGATTAATATGACATGTTATTATTGATTTAATTAACTTTTTTAGAACTAATCATTCTGTTATTATCTTCACAAAAATTAATTACTAAATAGTGTCAAAATTGACATAAAATAGGTTTTAAAACAAATATTATATTAGTAATTGTTATATGATTCCTAAAAATCTAAGGTTCGGCCAAATTACATAGATAAGGTTATATATATTAATAATAAACAACTTTGAATACCTTTGGCTGATTATAGTAAGTTTATTAACCTTATAGTATAAGAACACAAGAAGACACAGTAAAAGTAAAATTATTTAACTTAATGTTAAATCTAAATGATAAGGTTAAAATAGGAACCTAAACTTGTCTAAATTATATAGGATGCGATTATTTCCAACCATACCCACTTTATCTTCCAAATAAATCAATTTGGAGCTATTTAAAACCGAACTTGACTTTATAATAAAATAATATTTTTAGTTTTTCCGAAGGAGCCCCTCTCCTCCCTTATAAATGGGCACCTCCTCCCCCTCTTCCTCACACCACTTTGAGCCTTCAAGCTCGGCCAAACCCTGCCAATTTCATCTCTCCACTTCCATAGAATAATCCTAGAGGTTCTGTTCTTCTTCAAAGACCTATTTTAGTGCCCTAAAAGGAGGTCTCAAAGAAGCACTTCAAAGAAGAGGTAATGTCTGTTACCGATTCTTTCATCTTTATTTCTTCTTCCACTTCTTCTTCTTTAGTTGTTTCATTATAAAGTAATAACATCAGTATAACTCATATAATGATATGTTATTATAAGTATTAAACAACCATATTCCACCATCTATCCATCCTACAGAAAAAGAAATCACCGAGCGTGCGTACGTACGAAATACCGTCTCCACGCCGTGGTGTAATCTATTTTCCACCACCACCTTAATTGGATGGGTATAATGGTGTCAATAATGACTATATATGACTATTATAAAGTGATAATTATTCTGAAAAATTATACATACACTCTAATACAATTCCATGATCATATGAATGATATCATCACTCGTGCGTACGTACGGAATACCATCTCCATGATGTGATGCGACTCGTTCTACATGATCTTAATTTCATAATGATTATATAAATGAATTGAATGAATTAATATGATATATATTACACTAATAACATTCTGGAAATGTGGTATCTATAACCTAAAGATAATAATAAAAATTTATTCGACAAACACGCATAAGAACAAAAAGTAATAAACATCTGAATAACAAGTAGTAATGAAATATTACTAATAATAAGCTAAGAATATGACCATATATGATATCATAAAAATAAGTATGATTCGGTAATAAGTCAATAACATTATTTAAATCATTATACCGGAGGTTCGGACACGTACAAAGCATATCGGACCAAAGGTAAGGGAAATATCACAATCTCATTTTTATCCGAGACTGTTTGTACTTTGGTATTTACTAGGATGTATTTCATCATCCACATCTATCTTTCCAAAATATGTAATATTATTTCCATCCAACTAAAATTGTTTAAATCCAATTTTACCCTTCGGTGAGTTTTTAGTAAAAGATATGAAAGGAATCTTTTGTCGTTTTTCATACGAGGTACTTTTTGACTTTTCTGACAAAAGTATGAGAAAAATGTTTTTTTCAACTTATACGGTATGAATGGATTTTTAAAACATTATTTCCAAGAAGCTTCCTTTACAAGTTTTCAAGTTTATTTTTAATCAACTTCTCTTAGTTTAGAATTGTATAACATGTTAAGAAAGGAAAAGTGTTTTTGAAGTAGAAATGATATTTTCCTCAAGAATGTAGTTCAACTGTTTTATCAAAATTATTTTCCATCTAAGATAATATAGGGTTCTGTTTCTATCCCTATTATTACATTTAATTGATTATGTTGTGATGGAAATATTTTTATGAATTCCTTTATCTTATATGAATGTTTTTATGATGTCATGATGTTTAATATTCCCATTTTTATTATATGGGTTATGCAATGATGTATGATTTATGATTTTGTGGAACACATAAAAATGGTATCATTATGAGATGGGTGGGACCTATATCTCCCTCAAATGCATTGGGTAAAGATTTTATATCTCATGAGATAGACATGGATGGAACGGTAGGTTATACCGGTTTAGTGAAACAGGACTGAAATGAGGAGTGAACTCCGTTCAAAAATGGACTTTGTCCACTAAGATAGTCTTGGCAATGAGTCTTGACTAATAAGAAATTATTCTCTATGATTATGTCTGTATTCCACAAAGTTTCATGTTTTAGGTTATGATTATTGGGATTACATTTCACTACTATGATTTATCCCATGTTATGAAATTATGATCTATTTTACAGGTTAAGATTTCCAGAAGTTATGTGCTTATGTATATGATGTGATTGATATTTCTTTTTTTACCCTTACTGAGCATTTTAGATCACCCTTTTGTATGTTTTATTTCCCCAGGTCAGGAAGAAGGTTATTAAGTAGAGTATGCCAAAAAGGGACTCTAGATATGATGAAATAAATGGGAGGCAATGTAGATGCTTTATGAACCAGTTGTTTATGTTTCCCAGTTTCTAAAGAAACTATACCTATATGATCCTTTCTTGGTTTTGTTATATGTTTTAATAAGTGTGCTTCAATTATGAAGTAATAACAATGTATGTAAGGTATGGGTCGTTATAGTTGGTATCAAAGGAAAGGTATAGTCAACCTTTGGAAATTAGGATGTGAATGCCTTAGTAAGAACCCTAAGGATAAGTCTAAGCATAGAACACAATATTAGTGTTTTAGAAATGGCCATGAATAACCTAGGATAAGACCTTAAGTGTGAAATTTTATTCTTGATTATGTGATTTTCCTATTATAATTAGTGTTTCTCACACTATTCTTCTTGGTTTTAGTCAATGGCTGGAACCCGAAGGAACCATGTTAATGCGGAATGCGACGGGCAATGCAATGATTGTCCCCCCTGAGCAACCAAACGTTATGGGAGATGGATTGAAAAATCTTGTAGCCATGCTCACACAAATTTCTCAAGCTATGAATCATGCAGGACTTCCAAACAAGCAAAGGAAAGAGCAACATTCTGTTGAATCCTTCACAAGATAGAGTCCACCTTCATTCAGCGGGTCTACCGATCCATTAGTTGCTAAACAATGGATTAGTACTACTGAAAAGATATTTTCAGTTCATCAATGTTCTGAGCATGATAAAGTCATCTTAGCAGTGTATCGTTTGGAAGGTGATGCTGATCAATGGTGGAATCTTATTAAGAATACAAGGCAAAGGGATGAAATTGAGTCTATGGAATGGGACGAGTTCAAGAACTTATTTTTCAATAAGTACTTCCCTCGTATTCTCTGAACAAAGATGGAGAAAGAGTTTCTTGAACTGAAGCAAAAGGATGATGAATCTGTTGGTACCTATGAAGCAAATTTTACAAGACTTGCAAGGTACGTTTCTGGTATTATTATCCAACCTGAGAGTAAGATCGATCGATTCTTTAGTGGCTTAAAACCAATTCTTCGAAGGGCCTTAGCCATAAGGGACTTCAATAGCTACGAGGAAATCGTTCGATGTGCTCTCAAATTTGAGATAGAGATTGGAGTAACCCATCAGTCATATGGGTTTGATAAGAAGAGGAAAATGGAATTCAAAGGAAAATCTAAAGAGCACACTGAAAAGAAGATGAGCTTTCCCTTATGCTCAAAGTGTGGAAAGAAACATGGAGGGAGTTGTCTTAAAGGGACAAGTAAATGTTTCAAATGTGGAAAGGAAGGTCATCGGGAATTTGAATACCGCGATGATGGGAAGAAGATGTCTAATGATGCAAACAAAGGAAGGGATACACAGAATTAACCTACTACACTTCAATGTTTCAAGTGCATGGAGATGGGAAAATATTCCAATAAATTCCCTAATCCAAGGTTTGATGATTATGGTCGACGTCAACAAACTCTTAAGGCTAAAGACAAAGGAAGTAACATTAAATTTCTATCAGCGATGTGGAGTATGATAACGATGTGGTGAAAGGTACACTTACCATCCACTCTAAAGTAGAAAATGTTTTATTTGATTCTGGATCTACCCACTCCTTTATTTTTGAAGAATTTTCTAAGGGTATCACCGTATTACCTCAACAATTAGATGTTGAGTTAGCTATGACAACTCCTAATGGAACAACAGTCGCATCAAAAGTCTATAATTCTTCTCCGATTGAAGTTTGTGGGAAAGTGCTTCCTGCAAATCTTGTGATCCTTCCTATAGTGGAATTTGATGTGATTCTTGACATGTATTGGCTTTCTCTACATGGATCTCATATCAATTTCCAATGAAGGGAAGTCACATTTCATATTCCAGATCAATCTATGATCGTCTATCGATGCAAGGACGAACATAACCTTCCAGTGGAAATTTCTTTCATTTTATGGGTATTGATTCCACTAAATGAAGGTTATTTATCCGAAATGGTTGGTGATAAAATCATGATTAAGAATATTCCCATTGTACGGGAGTTGGATGATGTCTTTCTGGAGGAATTACCGGGTCTTCCACCGAATCGTGAAGTTGAGTTTTCAATAGAACTCATACCGGGTGCTTTGCCTATTTCAAAGACACCATATAGAATGACCCCAATTGAGTTGCAGGAATTGAAGAAGCAACTCCAAGAGAATCTTGATAAGGGTTTCATAAGCCCTAGTGCGTCACCTTGGGGAGCACTTGTTCTGTTTGTCAAGAAGAAAGATGGATCAATGAGACTCTGCATTGATTATTGAGAACTTAACAAGATCACTATCAAGAACAAATATCCTCTCCCACGCATTGATGACCTATTTGACCAACTACGCGGAGCTCAATACTTTTCCAAGATTGATCTTCATTCAGGGTATCATCAATTAAGGGTCAAAAGGGAGGATATACCAAAGACTGCATTCTGTACAAGGTATGGACACTATGAATTTATAGTGATTCCATTTGGTCTTACTAATGCCCCTGCTATCTTCATGGATCTAATGAATATAATATTTAGAGACTATCTTGATCAGTTTGTGGTAGTCTTTATAGACGATATTCTTATATATTCAAAGATTAAGGAAGAACATGAAGATCACTTGAGAATTATATTGATGACCCTGAGAAAGGAGAATCTTTATGCCAAATTTACCAAGTGTGAATTTTGTCTTCAAAAAGTTGCATTTTTGGGTCACATAATCTCAAAAGAGGGGAGATCTGTGGATCCAGCAAAAACAGAGGTTATCGAAAGCTGGCCAAGACCAACAATAGTAACCGAGATCCGAATTTTTCTTGGTTTGGATGGATATTATCGACGTTTTGTGAAAGATTTTTCATGATTATCTAATCCACTCACCAAGTTGACTCGGAAAGGAGTTAAGTTTGTTTGGACAGAGGAATGCGAAGAGAATTTCCAGGAGTTGAAAAGAAGGTTAGCCAGTGCACCTGTGCTCACACTTCCTTGTAGTGGAGAAAGGTTTGTGATCTACAGTGATGCATCCAAGAAGGGATTGTGGTGTGTTCTTATGCAAAATGATACGGTGATAGATTATGCCTCATGACAGTTGAAAATACATGAGAAAAATTACCAAACTCATGATTTGGAGTTAGCTGCGGTAATATTTGCATTAAATATTTGGAGGCATTACCTTTATGGTGAAAGGTGTGATATTTATACTGATCATAAATGTTTAAAGTATATTTTCACACAAAAGGAGCTGAATATGCACCAAAGAAGATGGTTGGAGCTGATTAAGGATTATGACTGCTCAATCCATTACCACCCTGGGAAAGCAAACATGGTGGCAGATGCATTAAGTTGACAAGACCATGCTAGTTTATCCATGATGAGGATCACAAAATATCCAATATTTATGGATTTACAAAGGATGGATCTTGGAATTATAATGAAAGGGGAAAATCATATCTTTATCAAATGAATGTTCAACCATCTATACATGTGAATATTAAAGAGGAACAGAAAGAAGATGTCGAGTTACAAAAGAAGGTGAGAAATGTTCCTGAATTCAACCTTGATTGTGATGGGATAATAAAGTTCAGGAATCGGGTTTGTCTTCCTCCCATACCTGAATTAAAGAAGGAGCTGCTGGATGAGGCTCAAAGTTCTTCATTCTCTATTCATCCTGGAAGCACGAAGATGTATAGGGACCTGAAAGAGTACTTCTGGTGGGATGGCATGAAAAGGGATGTTGCTGAATATGTCTCTCGATGGTTGATTTGTCAACAAGTTAAAGCTGAGAGACAGAAGTCTAAGGGGATGTTACAACCATTACCCATACCCGATTGGAAATGGGAAAACATCCCTATGGACTTTTTCACAGGACTTACTAAAACATCCAAAGGAAATAATTCTATCTGGGTCATACTTAATCATCTTACAAAGTCTGCACACTTTATTGCTATTAGAGAGGATTTCTCTCTGGATCAGCTTGCTAGGATATATGTAAAGGAAGTGGTAGGATTGCATGGAGTGCCACTTTATATTATATCGGGATCCGAGATTTACCTTGATGTTCTGGTAAATTCTTCAGCATACTCTGGATACAGAGTTGAGTTTCATCACTACTTATCATCCTCAGACAGATGGTCAGTCTGAGAGAACAATTCAAACTCTAGAAGATATGTTGAGAGCATACTCTATGGATTTCAAAGGTGGTTGGGATCAACACCTACCTTTGGTGGAATTTCTTATAATAATATCATTCACTCCAGTATTCATATGGCTCCTTATGAAGCTCTCTATGGAAAGAAATGCAGGACTCCAACTTGCTGGGATGAAGTTGGGGAAAGAAAGCTATTAGGACCCGATCTCGTTGATGAAATGGCAGAAAAGGTCATATCTATTCAACAACACATAAGAGCAGCTCAGAGTCGACAGAAAAGTTATGCCGACAACCGAAGAAAAGACCTAGAGTTTGAAGTGAGTGATAAAGTGTTCTTACGAATATCTCCCGGGAAGAGGGTTATGAGATTTGGAAAGAAGGGGAAGTTGAGTCCTAGATATCTCGGTCCTTTCGAAATACTGGATCGTGTTGGGAAGGTAGCTTACCGATTGGCGCTTCCACCTAATCTCTCTCAAGTTCACGATGTGTTCTATGTATCTCTCCTGAGAAAGTACATACCTGATCCTTCACATGTACTCAGCTCAGAAGTTGTACCGCTAGAGCAAGATCCTTCTTATGAAGAACAACCGATAGAGATTCTAGATCGTAGCGAAAAAGTCCTACGAAACAAGACCACTCGATTGGTGAAAGTTTTATGGAGGAACCACCAATTAGAAGAAGCTACATGGGAGATTGAGGATATGATGAGGGAGAGGTATCCTCATCTGTTTGTTACAAAGTGCTGAATTTCGAGGGCGAAATTCATTTTAAGGGGGGTAGAATGTAACACCTGAGACTTTTATGCGAAATATTTTGTTTTTATGTTATATAAATCATCAGAGGAATATTTCACTACACACAACACTAGCTTGGCTTTCTTTACATGCAACCGTGGCCTTCCTCGATAGCTTGTGTCGTACGCAATACTGAGTTTCACTAAACAATGATATGCTATTATAATATTATTAAAAATAGCCGTTATGAATAGTAATAACCACTTTTTGAAACTTCATAAATTTTATTTTTCAAAATGGACTTCATTTTTGTATTTGGAATATCGAAATTAGCCTAGGGTGAAATTTTCGTATTTTTCTGAAAACTTTCAATTTTTGATGAATAGTGAAACCACTAAGTGGTAGTTAAAATAACTGAATTTTTCATAAAACTTAATTTTACCGCTTCTGTGAGTGGAATTTGAAAAATCTGAGAAACACGGTTGATGTCAGTAAGTAAAATGTGGTTCAATGAGATGAAAATAATTTTTTGGTGAATAGTAACTTTTTACTTTTTTTTCCCACGGTTAAATGTAAATAGGGTAATTAAGGGTAAAAATGATATTATTATTACCCTAACACATGTACTAATTCTATTGGAAAAGTTTAATTTGACCAAAAACAACCTTAGGAATTAAATATGACCATTTAGGCCCACTTGGATTAGATTAGGACATTTATTATTAATTTATTTAAAGAAGGGTTAAAATAGTTAAAATCAAAGTTTAATAAGTAAATCATTTTTAATATGGGGTTATACATAAGATAAATTCAACTATAAATATTCATTATAAAGATAAAAATATTTCCTACATAATGGTATTTTATTTGTAATTTTTAGACATTAAATAATTTAATTTATCTATGACACAAAGATGATGCAGTAATTATCTTATTAATGAAATATTGACATAATTGATGTTATAAACACCACAATAAATGAAATTTGAGACTTTTTATGAATTACACTAATTTTATAGATTAATATGACATGTTAGTATTTATTTAATTAACTTATTTCGAACTAATCATTCTGTTATGATTTTCACATAATTTAATTACTAAATAGTGTCAAAATTGACATAAAATAGTTTTTAAAACAAATATTATATTAGTAATTGTTATTTTATTCCTATAAATATAAGGTTAGGCCAAAAGTATTAGATAAGGTTATATATATTAATAATAAACAACTCGGGGTTCGTTTGTCTGCTTATAGTATGTTTATTAACCTTATAGTATAAGAACACAAGAAGACACGGTAAAAGTAAAATTATTTAACTTAATGTTAAATCTAAATGATAAGGTTAAAATAGGAACCTAAATTTGTCTAAATTCTATTGGATGAGAGGGTTTAGACCCATACCCACTTTAGATTCGAAATAAATCAATTTTGAGCTATTTAAAATCGAACTTGACTTTATAATAAAATAATATTTTTAGTTTTTTCAAAGCAGCCCATCTCCTCCCTTATAAAAGGGCACTTCCTCCCCCTCTTCCTCACACCACTTTGAGCATTCATGATCGGCCAACCCCTGAAACTTTCTTCTCTCCACTTCCCTAGAAGAATCCTAGAGGTTCTGTGTAACACCCCAGGTAAATAAGGAATATGACATTTTCATATTTATCCATATTTGTGAATAAAATATTAATATGACTTTAAAGGGGACGCTATGCTCGATGGCGTACCCAACACGCAACAACGAGTTTCTTGGGAATCTTACGTTGCACTCTAATAATAAAATAATATTATTTTAAATGGTAGTTAACATGTAGCAGTTGTAATGGCGGGAATGGATAGAAATAACTAAAATATGATTATATATGTTCTTAAATATTTTTACATTTATACAATAAAAGATAAAGGCTTAAAATACGGAAAGAATTCAATTTTAGGCGTATATGCCCTAGTTTTCACTAAAGGTTCACTTATCACCTTTTTATGGAGAACCGTCATTAAATATAGTTTTGTTCACTCTTAAACATTCTTTTGGACCAAATAAAACTCTTATTAATAATCGGGACATCAAAATTTACTTTGTGTAAATTTTTGATATCTTTCCGATAAAGTTCTTTTTTTTAATGAATAGTGTAAAATGTTGTATTTTAATTCAAAACCACTTTTTAATCTAATTTATTTATATGATTAGATTATATTTTGAATTGGTTTTAAAGTGAAATTAGAAAATATTTTTACCATTAAATCCAATAGTGGTCGTTGGAATCAATTTCACTTTGAAATCAGACTTAAACTAGTGTCAATCTTTTGATACTTATTGTTTCATAAAACACGCTATTTGTCATGACAGCGGGAATTAATTATTAAATTTATTAATGTGACTTATATGTTTTAAATTTTGTAAAACGGACTTCATTTTTGAATTCAGAATATCAAATATAGCTTAGGGTAAATTTTTGGGATTTTTCTGAAAAACTTCAATTTTTGATTAATAGTGAAACCACTAAGTGGTACTTATAAAAACTGATTTTCCGTTTAAATGAAATTTTTCAATCATTGTGTTTTGATTTTCAAAAATCCGACATACATGGTTGTCATTAAAAAGTAAAATGTGGTTCAATGAGATTAAAATAATATTTGGTGAATAGTAACTTATTAAGTTTTTAATCGCGATTAGAGGTAATTAGTGTAGTTTAAGGTAAAAATAATGTTTTAATAATATGAAATGAACTTGACACATTTCCAAACATCATTGGATGTGTAATGGACGACCAAGAAAATCCATGGGTCAACTTGGGGACCCCATGGATCCACTTTGGTTGGGAAATGACATAAATAACATTTTATTTAATGTAAAAGTAAAATTGACACAAACATGATATGTTTTACTAAAACAATTTTTAAGTGGGGTTATAAAAGTCATATTTTTGATTATAAATATTCATTGGAAAGCTAAAAAGATTTACTACATCATAGTATTTGTTTTATAATTTTTAGACATTAAATAAATGAAATTATTTATGACATAATAATGATGAAGCGATGACATCATTATTTGACGATTTAAATAAAATGGAAAGATAATGTAAAATCTATGAACTAAACATGTCAAAAACTTATTGGATGAGTGTATTTCGAAGCCTTATCACCTTATCCACGAATTATGTCAATGTGGGACCTTTTGAAACCGAAACACATTTTCAAATAAAGTAATATTTCTTTACTTTCCAAAAGTGCCCCTCCTCTCCTCTTATAAAAGGCCCCCACCTCTACCTCATTTAACACACTCCTCAAGCCTTTGGCTCGGCCAAAACCTGACCATTTACTCTCTACAAATCCCTCTCCTAATCCTAGAGGATACCCTTTGGGAAGAATCCTTTAAAAGTAAGCCTTTAGGCTCAAATCAAAAGGAGTTACACTTTTAAAGGTAATTCACTCTCTCATGTTCATTTGTTTTATTTTGCTTCTTCAACCCCCTAAACTCTTTTTATTTACTTCTTTTGTAACAAAAAAAGTATCTTAAATATACTATGATGTTTTTATAAGATTTATTCTAGCTACACTCTCACACAACTACATCAAATGGTTAAATAACATACGGTTTCCGTGGATGGTGAAATTCTGCCTCCCGAAACGATGATTGTTCAATACTCATTTAACACCTTCAAAGGTGGCCATTATGATGTCACTATTTTTATATATGATATATAATATGATTATATTTTATTTATGCTTCTGTATTTTTAATTTTTTTCTTACCTTTATGGCTTCCATTATGGGTATACACGATATCTTCATTTAAGGAAGTGCGGACTACCTCCCCCTCAAAGTGATTTGATTCGTTAAATACCATATGTGGGATGTATAAAGGATGGAAATATTATATTATATATGATATTATACTGGAATTATAATATACCTTTATATCATTATTATTCCATTCTATAAAATACGAAATAGAAATGAAAGTAGCGTTCATGTGTACGTACGGCTTACCGTCTCCATGAACAGTGCATTTCATTTCTTACCTCTAAATGATTATATAATGTTATAAATGCATGAATGTACTGGATATATATGAAATATATGATATCTACATAATTAATAAAATTCTGGATATAATAAACATTTGGCCACACGAACAACGTGTAATTGTAAGAAGTCCACTTTCGACTTAAGAACCAAATATCGGCAAAACAAATATTATTAACTTAAATGATTACATAATGTTTATGACATGGTAATAAGTGGTATAAAAGTAATAATGAAATTGAAAAAGGTTCTTAAGTAATTAGAAATTAACTCAAGTTTATTATTCAGGAGATTAAAGAACGATCGAGTCAAGTCGGACCCGAGGTAAGGGATCCTACAACTCTCTTTCTTTTTAAGTACACTCTTTTATGTCATTTATTTTTAGCTCATATTTCTTATGATTGGGATGTTCGTTTATATTAAATTTACTGTAATTTTTATGTTAATGTGATGAGAGACCCTATTCTCTCTCATCAATCCATTTTGGAAGTTTTGAGTGGCGCCGTTAGGCTGCCAAACTTTCGTAAGAGATCTAACCTCTCTCTTTCTTTTTAAGTACTCTCCTTTATGTCACTTATTTTAAACTCCTCCTTGCAATGTTGGGGGATTTTCTTTTATATTCCACTTTCTTTAAATTCTATTGTAATATTATGGGATACTCTATTTGATCTCATCAATCCATATTCGGAAGTTTTATGTGGCGCCGTTGGGATGCCGAGTTTTCGTAAGGGATTTTTCATCTCACTTTTATTCCCGTGAGATTTATGCTACATTTGCCACAAATTCCATTTAGTGGTGTATGTACTGCCCATTATTCTACTCTTTGTGTAATATACTTTCGTTTATGAGTATTTACATCAATGACCTATTGTCTTTCTTTCATGGGGTGTATGTTTTGAAAGATACCCAAGTCGGTAAGGGAACCTTTCACCCTCCTCTTTTTTAAAAGACTTCTTTTATTGGGTCTTTTAATTTACATATTTTTATGTTGGGATATGTTATCATACATCCTTATTGATGTAAATTTTATGTCCAAGTGATGAGATACACTTTTTATCTATCATCAACTCATTTTTATGTGATGTCGTTAGGCTGTCAAGGGAACTTTTTAACCCAATTTCGATTTCTTTGGGTTCAACTTGTAGTCATTGAATATGTCATCCATTGAATATGTGTGAATGACCTTTTATTGTTTTACACTTAATATCCACTTATATTGGGTGTATATATATTTTTCACACATATTTTTGAGATTTATTTGTCCTTAATTTAAGGATACCTTCTTTATAAGGGATTTCATCACATTTGACATTTCTATTGAGGGTTCATTGTTGTTATGCACCAATTAACTCTTATATGGTGTATATACTGTCCTCTGGAGTATTATATCATGAATCCTTTTATTCTCAGGATATTATAAAGTTATAACTAAATGTTATTCCTCGATTATTGTATTCAAGTGTCACTAATTTTGGTAAAACCCCTTTGACCAAAATATCGTTTTAAATGTTTTAATTATTTGTTCTTATTAATATCCATGTTTTCAAAATGGTTTTAAGGATTTATTTATATGGATATTAATGGTTTAAAATGTTAAAATCTTCAAGGTGGTATGGGACTTCGTCTCAATCTCCTTTCATTGAGGCATATTTTATTTTATACACAACTTTCTTTTATACGGTGTATAAACCCCTTTGACTTTTACGTTTATTCAAAAGGAATCTTTTTTATACGAAGCGTTTACTAAACGACAAAAGGGAATGTTTTTGTCGTACGTATGCGGCGACAACGACTTCTCCGCCGTCGTGACCGTTATTTGAGTTTCGGCTTCCTCTACAAGCCATACCTTCTTTTTAAAAGAAAAATAAATACCATGTTTTACTTTTCTTTTATTTTGGTATTGAAAATGGTTTTCATAATGTTTTTATATCAATGTGTGGTATTGATATCTCGTGATTGAAATGTGGAAATTTTATGTTTCCTTTATGCATGTTTTATGTGATATGATTATGTTATGGTTCTTGGGCATTATTATAAAGACGGGTGGTTTTGTGATAAACTAAGGGCGGGTGAGCCCGTTATAGCTCTCCAATGCATTGGGTAACGCGAAGGATTGAAACGTTAAGGTTTCTCCGAAGAGATTTATGGAATATACTGTGATGGGTATTCCAAACGTAACCAAGAGGGTTACTCCCTACGTAAGAATGTTATGAATGCCTCAAGTTACCTTTATGTCTTATGTTTTCTATGATTTATTCATGATTTGATATGCATATGTTTTATGGGTAAAGTATGATTTCATTCTTATGTATATATGAACTCATGTTTCCTTTCCATATTTTTATAACCCTTACTGATCTTTTTATGCTCATCCCATGTTTTTGAAACGCTTTTCATAGGTCAAGGGAAAGGTACATGATGTGACGATAGTGTCAAGGATGTGTCAGGAAAGAATCCTTGTTTTATTTTAAATAGGTTTACATTGATGGGAAGAATGAATATTGTCTTTTATGTAACCACCTTGTTTAAATGTGGAATGTAATGCAAGTTTCATGATCTAATTCTCTAAAACTCTAAACCTGAAAAGATCCTCAATGTGTAATCTTGTAATAACTCATGTTTAAGTAAGGTTTAAGGCTGGGGCCTTATAGTTGGTATCAAAGGTCGGTTTAGATAACTTTAGAGGTTAGGGTATTCTTTAAGCATAATTGACAATTACCATAATGGTTAGGATTTCAGAAAGAGTCTTAGTTTTAGATAAAGTGAATGAGTAAGTATATCTTATTGTCTATATTACTCATTAGTACATGATGGTTTTGTTGATATACTCACACTGACCTTTTTGGTTTTAGTAAATGGCTGGATCTAGCAGGCACCAAAGTAATAGTGGATGTGAAGGAAACTGTGATAGTTTTTTGAGCAAGCAACTGAATGATATGGGAGCTGCAATGAGAACTCTTTTGATTAACCTCAAACAACTATCTGGAGTCATGATGGACCACCTAAACCTTGGAGATTTCTCTAAGGCATCATATATGCAAGAAACAAATCCCTACGGAAGTACAGGTAATAATCATAAAGGTACGTGTGTTCAAAAACCTATGTGTCAATGATGTGGAAAGAAACCCCTAGGAAAATGTTTCAAAGGGACAGAAATATGCTATAGATGTGGAAATAAAGGTCATAAACCAAGAACCTTCCATGGAAAAAGGAAGCATCCAGTTGACTCGAGGAAAGGGAAAGAAGTTCTTTCTGAGGGATCAATTGAATGTTTTAAATGTGGTGTGCATGGTCATTATGCAAACACATGTCTTATGAAGAAGTTTCTTGAATGGGGTCACCAAGAGCATACCAATATTCGTTTACCAATACCTAATGCCATTCCGATTGAGGATGAAGAAACTGACAATGACCAATCAAAGGTATGTACTATTTCATGACTATTGTTTTCTTATTTTGGAATCTTAGGATATGATTCATGATTTTGTTTGTAGGAAAGAGGTATTTCGGAATAAGTTGGAAAGGAATGGATAATGGATCATGAAGAATGTTGAATGAGTAAGATGTCAACATATAAGGGCTTCAAGAGTTAGGGTGAAATTCTTAAGAGTATTAAGTCTCTTTTGATGATGGGGTTACATTAGAAGACTTTTTATATTATGTGTAACCCTGATGTTTAATATAGGAAAATTTTATTCAAGTAATAGTTATCTTTTCTTTTGTGGACATAGTTATAAAGAACCATTTGGGTTTATATGATCCTTACTTTTGAGGTAATTATGGGTTACCATATGTTATGATTTAAGTGAAAGGAAGGAGATAAAATTGAGGTTAAATTATGTTATGGTTATTTTTGATGAGTTTTTCCCTTTTTGGGTAATGATTTGAGAATTATATAGTTTTGGAAAAAAGACAACACACAGACCGTGTGACAACCCGTCGCGTCGGACAATGCTGCGGGAATCGAACCCACAACCAAAGTGCGACTGGAATTTATCGCCTACCACTGGACTACGTGAAGTACCTGGTTGGTTTTACTGATTCTTTTTAGTTATATGATTTTATGAATTAATAGTAAGTTGATTTTGGAGGATATGTGATTAGGATAATTACTTTTCAATGTGAGACTTTAGGAGCAACTGATGTTGTTTGGAGATAAATGTTACAATTTAACTTGGAAGACTATGTGACTAAATCCTTCAAATATTTGGGTTTCAATCTTATATTGGTTTACTTTGAAGAATTTTACGGACAAATTGTTTATCAGATGGTCCTCGTTGAACTTTACGTTTTGTTGGACAAATTTTGGAGATTAAGAATAGATTTTCTTTTTATAAGGGGTTATCCTTTTCTGGATTATCTGATCTTGTACTAACCTTTTTGGTTTTGGTTTGGTTAAAGCCTAAATACATGGGATGTATATAGTTCTCTTTTGGGGATTAGGTGATTCTCTATAAGTTGATTATAGTACTCTTAACGCGAACAAGTCTCCCTAAATACTTGTCTTTTGGAAAAAATATGAGTTTGACTAAGGAATCTAGTAAAAGTTGAAATTCAACATGATAAGTGATTATGCTTCCTTATGAATAAATTACTCAATAAAAAGTAACTTAAAACAAAAATTTTGTCTATTAACTTTTCCTACTGGGGAACCCAACACCGTTTAACCCATCACACGTTTGTGATTTTCTTATTGTTAACTTTCTCCTAAACATGTTTTCTATCACTCTCCATCGGAACATGACCCTATGTTTTCTCCTCCATGTCCATATTTTCATACTTAGAATCCTAGTATGGGTTAACTCGGGTGACCTCTGTGCTTATCTTTCTTTATTTTAAAGTGATTGTTTTGTCGACTCTTGTTCCGATGTGGGACGTTCAAGGATGTTTCCAAGCGCAATTTTAAAATTGCGAGGACGCAATTCCCAAAAGGGGGGAAGGATGTAACACCCCAGGTAAATAAGGAATATGAAATTTTCATATTTATCCATATTTGTGAATAAAATATTAATATGAATTTAAAGGGGACGCTATGCTCAATGGCGTACCCAACACGCAACAATGAGTTTCTTGGGAATCTTACGTTGCACTCTAATAATAAAATTATATTATTTTAAATGGTAGTTAACATGTAGCCGTTGTAATGGCGGGAATGGATAGAAATAACTAAAATATGATTATATATGTTATTAAATATTTTTACATTTATACAATAAAAGATAAAGGCTTAAAATGCGGAAAGAATTCAATTTTAGGCGTATATGCCCTAGTTTTCACTAAAGGTTCACTTATCACCTTTTGATGGAGAACCGTCATTAAATATAGTTTTGTTCACTCTTAAAAATTCTTTTGGACCAAATAAAACTCTTATTAATAATCGGGACATCAAAATTTACTTTGTGTAAATTTTTGGTATCTTTCCGATAAAGTTCTTTTTTTTAATGAATAGTGTAAAATGTTGTATTTTAATTCAAAACCACTTTTTAATCTAATTTATTTATATGATTAGATTATATTTTGAATTGGTTTTAAAGTGAAATTAGAAAATATTTTTACCATTAAATCCAATATTGGTCGTTGGAATCAATTTCACTTTGAAATCAGACTTAAACTAGTTTCAATCTTTTGATACTTATTGTTTCATAAAACACGCTATTTGTCATGACAGCGGTAATTAATTATTAAATTAATTAATGTGACTTATATGTTTTGAATTTTGTAAAACAGACTTCATTTTTGAATTTAGAATATCAAATATATCTTAGGGTGAATTTTTGGGGTTTTTCTGAAAAACTTCAATTTTTGATGAATAGTGAAACCACTAAGTGGTACTTATAAAAACTGATTTTCCGTTTAAATGAAATTTTTCCATCATTGTGTTTTGATTTTCAAAAATCCGACATACATGGTTGTCATTAAGAAGTAAAATGTGGTTCAATGAGATTAAAATAATTTTTGGTGAATAGTAACTTATTAAGTTTTTAATCGCGATTAGAGGTAATTAGTGTAGTTTAAGGTAAAAATAATGTTTTAATAATATGAAATGAACTTGACACATGTCCTAACCTCATTGGATGTGTAATGGACAAACAATACAAGCCATGGGTCAACTTGGGGACCCCATGGATCCACTTTCGTTGGGAAATGACATAAATAACATTTTATTTAATGTAAAAGTAAAATTGACACAAACATGATATGTTTTACTAAAACAATTTTTAAGTGGGGTTATACAAGTCATCTTTTTGATTATAAATATTAATTGGAAAGCTAAAAAGATTTCCTACATCATAGTATTTTTTTTATAATTTTTAGACATTAAATAAATTAAATTATTTATGACATAATAATGATGAAGCGATGACATCATTATTTGACGATTTAAATAAAATGGAAAGATAATGTAAAATCTATGAACTAAACATGTCAAAAACTTATTGGATGAGTGGATGTCTAAGACTTATCACCTTATCCACGAATTATATCAATGTGGGACCTTTTGAAACCGAAACACATTTTCAAATAAAGTAATATTTCTTTACTTTCCAAAAGTGCCCCTCCTCTCCTCTTATAAAAGTCCCCCACCTCTACCTCATTTAACACACTCCTAAAGCCTTTGGCTCGGCCAACCCTTACCCATTTAATCTCTCCACATCCCTCTCCTCATCCTAGAGGATTCCCTTTTTGCAGAATCTTTTCAAAGTAAGCCTTTAGGCTCAAATCAAAAGGAGTTACACTTTTAAAGGTAATTCACTCTCTCATGTTCATTTGTTTTATTTTGCTTCTCCAACCCCCTAAAATCTTTTTATTTACTTCTTTTGTAACAACACCAGTATATTAAATATACTAGGATGTTGTTATAAGATTTATTCGAGCTACACTCTCACACAACTACATCAAATGGTTAAAGAACATACGGTTTCCGTGGATAGTGAAATTCTGCCTCCCGAAACGATGATTGTTCAATACTCATTTAACACCTTCAAAGGTGGCCATTATGATGTCACTATTTTTATATATGATATATAATATGTTTATGTTTTATTTATGCTTCTGTATTTTTCATTTTTGTCTTACCTTTATGGCTTCCATTATGGGTATACGCGATATCTTCATTTAAGGAAGTACGGACTACCGCCCCCTCAAAGTGATTTGATTCGTTAAATACCATATGTGGGATGTATAAAGGATGGAAATATGATATTATATATGATATTATAATGGAATTATAATATAACTTTATATAATTATTATTCCATTCTATAAAATATGAAATAGAAATGAAAGTAGCGTTCATGCGTACGTACGGCTTACCGTCTCCATGAACGGTGCATTTCATTTCTTACCTCTAAATGATTATATAATGTTGTAAATGTATGAATGTACTGGATATATATGAAATATATGATATCTACATAATTAATACAATTCTGGATATAATAAACATTTGGCCACACGAACAACATGTAATTGTAAGAAGTCCACTTTCGACTTAAGAACCAAATATCGACAAAAAAAATATTATTAACTTAAATGATTACATAATGTTTATGACATGGTAATAAGTGGTATAAAAGTAATAATGAACTTGAAAAAGGTTCTTAAGGAATTAGAAATTAACTCAAGTTTATTATTCAGGAGATTAAAGAACGATCGAGTCAAGTCGGACCCGAGGTAAGGGATCCTACAACTCTCTTTCTTTTTAAGTACACTCTTTTATGTCATTTATTTTAAGCTCATCTTTTTTATGATTGGGATGTTATTTTATATTAAATTTACTGTAATTTTTATGTTCATGTGATGAGAGACCCTATTATCTCTCATCAATCCATTTTGGAAGTTTTGAGTGGCGCCGTTAGGCTGCCGAACTTTCGTAAGAGATCTAACCTCTCTCTTTCTTTTTAAGTACTCTCCTTTATGTCACTTCTTTTAAACTCCTCCTTCCAATGTTGGGGGATTTTCTTTTATATTACACTTTCTGTAAATTCTATTGTAATATGATGGGATACTCTATTTGATCTCATCAATCCATATTCGGAAGTTTTATGTGGCGCCGTTAGGATGCCGAGTTTTCGTAAGGGATTTTTCATCTCACTTTTATTCCCGTGAGATTTATGCTACATTTGCCACAAATTCCATTGAGTGGTGTATGTACTGCCCATTATTCTAATCTTTGTGTAATATACTTTCGTTTATGAGTATTTACATCAATGACCTATTGTCTTTCTTTCATGGGGTGTATGTTTTGAAAGATTCCCAAGTCGGTAAGGGAACCTTTCACCCTCCTATTTTTTAAAAGACTTCTTTTATTGGGTCTTTTAATTTACATATTTTTATGTTGGGATATGTTCTCATACATACTTATTGATGTAAATTTTATGTCCAAGTGATGAGATACACTTTTTATCTCTCATCAACTCATTTTGATGTGATGTCGTTAGGCTGTCAAGGGAACTTTTTAACCCAATTTCGATTTCTTTGGGTTCAACTTGTAGTCATTGAATATGTCATCCATTGAATATGTGTGAATGACCTTTTATTGTTTTACACTTAATATCCACTTATATTGGGTGTATATATATTTGTCACACATATTTTTGAGATTTATTTGTCCTTAATTTAAGGATACCTTCTTTATAAGGGATTTCATCACATTTGACATTTCTATTGAGGGTTCATTGTTGTTATGCACCAATTCACTCTTATATAGTGTATATACTGTCCTTTGGAGTATTATATCATGAATCCTTTTATTCTCATGATATTATAAAGTTCTAACTAAATGTTATTCCTCGATTATTGTATTCAAGTGTCTCTAATTTTGGTAAAACCCCTTTAACCAAAATATCGTTTTAAATGTTTTAATTATTTGTTTTTATTAATATCCATGTTTTTAAAATGGTTTTAAGGATTTATTTATATGGATATTAATGGTTTAAAATGTTAAAAGCTTAAAGGTGGTATGAGACTTCGTCTCAATATCCTTTCATTGAGGCATATTTTATTTTATACACAACTTTCTTTTATACGGTGTATAAACCCCTTTGACTTTTACGTTTATTCAAAAGGAATCTTTTTTATACGAAGCATTTACTAAACGACAAAAGGGAATGTTTTTGTCGTACGTATGCGGCAACAATGACTTCTCCATCGTCGTGACCGTTATTTGAGTTTCGGCTTCATCTACAAGCCATACCTTCTTTTTAAAAGAAAAATAAATACCATGTTTTACTTTTCTTTTATTTTGGTATTGAAAATGGTTTTCATAATGTTTTTATATCAATGTGTGGTATTGATATCTCGTGATTGAAATGTGGAAATTTTATGTTTCCTTTATGCATGTTTTATGTGATATGATTATGTTATGGTTCTTGGGCATTATTATGAAGACGGGTGGTTCCGTGATAAACTAAGGGCGGGTGAGCCCGTTATAGCTCTCCAATGCATTGGGTAACGCGAAGAAGTAAAACGTTAAGGTTTCTCCGAAGAGATTTAGGGAATATATTGTGATGGGTATTTCAAACGTAACCAAGAGGGTTACTCCCTACGTAAGAATGTTATGAATTTCTCAAGTTACCTTTATGTCTTATGTTTTCTATGATTTATTCATGATTTGATATGCCTATGTTTTATGGGTAAAGTATGATTTCATTCTTATGTATATATGAACTCATGTTTCTTTTCCATATTTTTATAACCCTTACTGAGCTTTTTATGCTCATCCCAAGTTTTTGAAATTTTTTTCACAGGTCAAGGGAAAGGTACATGATGTGACGATAGTGTCAAGGATGTGTCAAGAAAGAATCCGTGTTTTATTTTAAATAGGTTTCCATTGATGGGAAGAATTAATATTGCCTTTTATGTAACCACCATGTTTAAATGTGGAATGTAATGCAAGTTTCATGATCTAATTCTCTAAAACTCTAAACCTGAAAAGATCCTAAATGTGTAATCTTGTAATAACTCAAGTTTAAGTAAGGTTTAAGGCTGGGGCCTTATATTCTGGTCTTCTTCAATGACCTATTTTAGTGCCCCAAAAGGAGGTCTCAAAGAAGCACTTCAAAGAAGATGTAATGTCTGTTACCGATTCTTTCATCTTTATTCCTTCTTCCACTTCTTCTTCTTTAGTTGTTTCATTATGAAGTAATAACATCAGTATCAATCATATACTGATATGTTATTATAAGTATGAAACAACCCTATTTCACCATCTATCCATCCTACGGAAAAAGAAATCACCGCGCGTGCGTACGTACGGAATACCATCTCCACGTCGTGGTGTAATCTATTTTCCACCACCACCTTACTTGGAAGGGTATAATGGTGTAAATAATGACTATATATGACTATTATAAAGTGATAATTATTCTGAAATAGTATACATACACTCCAATACAATTCCATGATCATAGGAACGATATCATCACTCGTGCGAGCCTACGGAATACCGTCTCCACGATGTGATGCGACTCGTTCTACATGATCTTCATTTAATAATGATTATATAAATGAATTGAATGAATTAATATGATATATATTACACTAATACAATTCTGGAAATGAGGTATCTATAACCTAAGGAGATAATAAGAATTTATTCGACAAACACGCATAAGAACAAAAAGTAATAAACACCCGAATAACAAGTAGTAATGAAATATTACTAATAATAAGCTAAGAATATGACCATATATGATATCATAAAAATAAGTATGATTCTGTAATAAGTCAATAACATTATTTAAATCATTATACAGGAGGTTCAGACACGTACAAAGCATATCGGACCAAAGGTAAGGGAAATATCACAATCTCATTTTTTTCCGAGATTTTTTATACTTTGGTATTTACTAGGGTGTATTTTATCATCCACATCCATGTTTCCACAATATGTAATATTATTTCCATCCACCTAAAATTGTCTAAATCCAATTTTACCCTTCGGTGAGTTTTTAGTAAAAGATATTAAAGGAATCTTTTGTCGTTTTTCATACGAGGTACTTTTTGACTTTTTCGACAAAAGTACAAGAAGAATGTTTTTTTAACTTATATGGCATAAATGGATTTTTAATACATTATTTCCAAGAAGCTTCCTTTACAAGTTTTCAAGTTTATTTTTAATCAACTTCTCTTAGTTTAGAATTGTATGACATGTTAAGAAAGGAAAAGTGTTTTTGAAGTAGAAAGGATATTTTCCTCAAGAAAGGAGTTCAAGTGTTTTATCAAAATTATTTTCCATCTAAGATAATATAGGGTTCTATTTCTATCCCTATTATTACATTTACTTGATTGTGTTGTGATGGAAATATTTTTATGAATTCCTTTATCTTATATGAATTGTTTTATAATGTCATGATTTTTAAGATTCCCATTTTTATTACATGGGTTATGCAATGATGTATGATTTATGATTTTGTGGAACACATAAGAATGGTATCATCATGAGATGGGTGGGACCTATATCTCCCTCCAATGCATTGGGTAAAGATTTTATATCTCATGAGATAGACATGGCTGGAATGGTAGGTTATACCGGTTCAGTGAGACAGGACTGAAACGAGGAGTGAACTCGGTTCAGAAATGGACTTTGTCCACCAAGATAGTTTTGGAAATGAGTCTTGACTAATAAGAAATGATTCTCTATGATTTTGTTTGTATGCCAAAAAGTTTCATGTTTTAAGTTATGATTATTGGGATTACATTTCACTACTATGATTTATCCCATGTTATGAAATTATGATCTCTTTAGCAGGTTAAGATTTCCAAAAGTTATGTGCTTATGTATATGATGTGATTGATATTTCTTTTGTTTACCCTTACTAAGAATTCGAGCTCACCCTTTTGTATGTTTAATTTCCCCAGGTCCGGAAGAAGGTTATTAATTAGAATATGCCAAAAAGGGACTCTAGATATGATGAAATAAATTGGAGGCAAAGTATATGCTTTATAAACCAGTTGTTTATGTTTCCCTATTTCTAAAGACACTATACCTATACGATCCTTTCTTGGTTTTGTTATATGTTGTAATAAGTGTGCTTCAATTATGAAGTAATAAAAATGTATGTAAAGTATGGGTCGTTATATAAAATGTCATAAAAATGAAAATAAAAACATTTTTATATTAAGTGGTTAAGAATAAGTTTTCTAGTTTAACCTACGATAGTAATGTTAATATCTCATTCTAAATTATATCTTGAGTCTTATCAATCTTATAGATACTCTCATTTCTTTTAAAATATAATAATTATGAGGACATAATTATTTTAAGAGGATAAAATGTAAAACCCAGGTTTCATGAGTTGTTATAATTTATATAAAAATATTTATATTAATTAAAAAATGTTCTAATAAAATATTTTAATAGAGAATGGAATAAAATTATATGTGATATGAATCCAATTAAAACGGTATCAATCCATTCAATATTATATTTTTGGTTCATAATTTCTCGTATACAATTGTTAAAAATAATGTTTTTAAAGAAACTAAATTTATATATTTTCATTATAAATAAATTATTTGAAAAAAATGAATGGTTTTTGATAGAGATAATGATAACAATATATATGTTAAAATACAATTTGTTCTGAAGGAAATATTTTTATATAATATGTATTTTGTTTTTAAATATTGATATAAATAACATGTATAAGTGGAATTATAGGAATGATTGGTTAAATAAATAAATGACATTCAGAGAATAATTATATAAATATAATGAACATGAATTAAATTATTCTTAGCCAAAAAAACTATTTCATTTAAAAAATTATTTTTAAAATATATTATATATTTTTATGATGATTTTAAACTTCAAAAATTTAAAATATCAATTTTATTAACTGAACCTAATTTTTGGATTAAGTATGACAATATTAAGAAAGTTTGATTTTTTTTGGATTTTTCTAAAAGGATGATTTTTTGTGAATAATAAAAATATAATGTTTTTATAAATTCAGTAACATTTCAAAATAATGGATATTTATGAATAAATTTAAAATTTATCAAAATGTTCTCCCAACTATATATTTATTTAAGGAGTAAAACAATTCATTTTATAAATTTGAATTTAAAAATATATTTATTACATTTTAGAGGCTATGTTATATATTATTCTTATAGAAATATAGTTTTTTTAATTTTATTTTAATTAAGAATTCACAAGTTTATATTGAGTTTTAACTAAGTTAAAAAGTCAAATAACACTTAATTTTTAATTATAAACCAAATAAATTTCATGGTTCTCAATACTTTGTGATTTAATAAGTATAAATCATTTTTTATTATCAGAATAGGTTTTTTCTAAAAATTCATTATATTGCGTTATATGTTATAATATTGAAGATAATTTTATCACCTTTAGAAGTTTAATGAAATAAAATTATTTTACGATTTGGAATCAAAAAATAAAAAATTATGTAATGAGGTCAATTTAATATTAAGACATAAATATATGTTACAAATGAAATGGTTGGTCACTATTGTATAGTTTAAAAATAAGTGAAAGTATTAAATATTTTTAATAAGTTCCAACCAGCTATAATTAAAATATGATTAATAGTAAGATCAAAGTTGGGTTTAGAGACACACAATATTAGATAAATATAAAGTCCCATGGATTTCCAAGTGATGAAGATGATAAAAAAGAAGATTCAACTTCCTTCATCGCAAAAAAGTGGGAATAATTTCTAATGGGAATGACTCAAAGGAACTTGAGGATGTTTCACATGTTGATTCTGATGCAACAAAGAAAATTTTTGCAACGAATGATGAAGTAATGGGTTAACAAAATGGATGAAAAATATTGGATTCCTAATCATACCAAATATATTATTGTAGACTATTATTTCTAAATTACATCCCATGTTAATTATATCTTGTAGATAACCTTTTATAATTTTATTAGTTAATGAAAATTGACATTATTATGAATCAATTTATTTACAGGGGAGAATGTTACACCCTAAAATTTTCAATTTTCAATTTTCTTTTAAAACATAATGCGTTTAATTTCTTACTTCACACACAAAATGAATCTAAAATTAACCACAGAACATTATATAATCATTATGATGTATAGTAAAATTAGATGCTAAAAAAGATCAAACTAAATAAATAAATATGTATATAAATAAAAATAAAAACCATTAATAATACAAAGGTATCGATAATAATTAATTAGTGTATTTATATAACTAATAGTACTGATTTTTGTTTTAATATTAAAACCTTCACAAATTATATTTTATATGATATATTTTAGGATAATTAATGTATTATAGATAAAATATATTATTGATGTGAATAATATGCTTACATAAAAATTATTATAAATTCATAGGAAAAAATAATAAGAGTATTTAATATAAATAAAAATATATTTTCTATAATAATAGATTATATAATATACTTATGATTCTATTTAAAATTTAAATTTCAAAATTTTGATATTGTCAAAAAAAATATTCTTAAGGTGAATAATCATCAATAGTATTTTTATAAAAGCTGTCAATTTTAGGACCTTATCATTATATCCGAAAGATGTGTAATTATTTAAACATGTTTTTGATTTAATGTTAATTTAATATGTTGAACTATGTATTATTATGCTGAATTTATAAGATAAATTATTAATATTTTATTGACTTAAGTAATACTTTCCAATAAAAACTATCTTCAGTGTTCTATTTTAATTAGATATTATTTTGGGAAATTTTGGTTTTGGATCACTTTTACAACCAAATTATATTTTATATAGTAAACCAATGTAAACCATGTAAATCTGTGACATTGGTACTTTTACCGAGCACATAATTTTTAAGCTTTAAAATTCACTGTTTCTAACACCATATTTTTACAAGATACAAATGCTAACAAGTTTTCTTACATAAGTAAATTTTTACACATAAAAAGGATTTAATATTTTTTAAATTAATAGATAAAATTTATCAAGTATGTAATATTTTATTTTAAGTCCTAAAAAATATTATATTAGGTAAAATTTCGTTACATTGGTTAAATCAAAAATGGTAAAAGTGAAAATTTTACATGTAAAAAAATTAAAATAGGTTTAAAACATTTTTAAATTAAATATTTGAGGTAATGTTTAACTTATAGCATCCAACACAATATCATTATCCATTTATTGAGTCCTATTGATATTTCAAGCATGTTCCCTTTTATATTAAGTTGAAATAGTTACATAAATTTCATTATCACCACTTATAAAATGGGTCTCTTCTCACCCCATCAAGATCACCCTAAAAATTTCATTTTCCTCTTGAAAATATTAAATTATTAACTACCCTAGAATATTATTCCTTTTCGTTTAGCCTCTATTAAAAATATATTCTCTAATTTCCTCTTTTTCAAAGGATTATTCCATGTGGAAACCCAGGTCCTCAATGTGAATCCTTTTTTCCCATGAAATATTTATTTTTCATTCTTAATATCCATATTAATTTTTTTAATTAATATAAAATGAAATATATATTTTCTATATAATAAAAATAATTTATGGAAAATTAAAAACAATTATGCACATTTCTCCATTTCATTATGAAAAATAAAACTATCATTTATGAGTTTTCTGGATTGTTGCTTCAATAAAGCATCAAATATAATTTTTCACAAACTCATTTCTTCATTATTTGTAAGGGTGAAATTTTCAAATAAATGAGACACATAATATATTTATTATTATTAATACACAAATTATAATGTAACTTTTTCTCTCTCACTATTTAAGAAATGAATATTTTAACCTTGGGTCTTACAGACTACCACCTCCACTGAGTAAGATATATCATGTTTCATCTTGTTTATTTATTAATTATTAAAACCAATTAACATTTCACTAACCCTAATAAAATTTCCTGAATTATATAATTATTACTCTATAATAATTACATTATTAAAAAACCACTTTTATAGTCATAATCATTCATTAATTACAGTATATTTATATTTAGGTCAATCTAATGACCTACTTTAACAATGATATAAAATATTATCATGGATGACTATGAAAACATAATTAATTATATTTTATTATTTAAATAATAAAATAATGATTTTATTTTGGTTCATAAATGGTAACATAAATTTTAAACATATTAATTATGATACCAACATTTCTTCCATTAAATCATCAAAACATTCCCATTATTGATTTCATATTTAGAGATCGTAAAAAAAATACCATTTAATGAAAATTAAACGTCATAAATAATTAAAAAAATTAATAACAACATATTTTTTGATCTAAAAATTATTATTTTTTATAGATGAACGATGAAAGATATCATTATTACAAAACTAGTTCAAAACAATGGAGCTTAATAACACCAGATATTAAAAGTAGATAGTAACTAACCAATGTAACTATACAGAAAAATTATAAAAATATATTATAAAAGGTTATAAATTTTTAAAAAATTAAGTAAAAGTCTATTATGGTAGTTATTTTTATATTAAATATTTGAGCTCTTTAGTAAATGTTATCTATTACAGTATGGGTTTCTTGGATAAAATTTTTGATCCTTGAAAATTATTTCATATTATAAAAAGTATTTCATTTAGAATATATTATTTTATTTCTCATTAATTTTTAATGTCATGATCATCTCATTATTCATTATATTTAATATTTAATTTGAAATTATATCCATCAAGGGGTTTCGATTTGAAACATTCTAAAATGATATGTTTGTTTTGTCTATATTTTAATTTCCATGAGATATGTTTGATATTGTGAACAATATTTGAGTATATATAGTGTATTAAATTACATATATATATTAATTAAATTTCATATTTTCCTTTTCATTATATTTTATTTTCATGGTATCCCTCCCATATTCTTTTGATTCATTGGTTAGCATTGTTTTATGAGATTTTTCACTTGAGATTTTCTTAATTAATATATAATTCATATTCACCAATTATATCCATTTTCGTGTAAATATTTTCCATGGATTAACTTCTAAATACTGGAATACCATATTTATTTTGGGTGAATAAAATCCTGGAAATCCCTTCCTACTCATGTCTTTCCAAATCATCCTATGTTATTGACATTATTATTCTTTCAATTCCTTTCAAACAATGTACACTATATATTTTCTCCCATTAATTTATGTGTGTTAACATAGATATCATAAGTTTATTAACTAGGGGATTTAATGACTTAATTGTATAACGCTTTCTATATGTGGTGTTATTTTTTGGGATGCATACATAGAAAGCTATTTTACATTTTTACTGGGGGAATATTAAAAATATTTATTCTTATTATCCTAATACAGATGTTTATTGATTGGTAAAATATATATTAAATGTATTTTATATATTATTAATTATTCCATATGATGAATTCATTGGAATTAATTTAAAATTGGTGAGTCCTAGTTATAGTTAGCCACTCGAGGCATCAATAGATATGATGAGAGAAATATGCTAAGTTATTTTTGTTTGTGCATACCCAGAAAAAAATATTTTTGAGACATAGGGCCTTAATGTTAAGATCATTAAGTATAATTTCATGTTTTCTTATCTAAGGGAATACAAGGAGTAGTTTGAAATTACAAATTTCATCTCTAAGGAATGGGTTATTTTTATCCATTCTATATTTTCTTTTCCATTGTTATCCATGGATATATTTTTATTTTAATTTCTTTAAATTATAGGTTTATTTTGGTTATCCATTCCTACTATTTTATTTAGACTCATATTATGCAGACTTATGATCTTTTACTACTATAACTTATGTTTACCTTTACTATTCATTTTGTATCACTTCTTCTTATGATTCTATTTCCCTATGTTGTGAATAAAACGATTGAACAATATTTATCTTGAATAAAATATAATGCATGGATGACTTGTGGGAGATATTGAATACTTATTATATATTTTTTAATTTCTTATACAGTAAGAAAACCTTCATTTATTTAAGAAAAAAATTAACACTATTAGTTAATTATTTATCTTAATCTCAAAATATATAAAGCAAATATATTTTGGGATGTTATATAATGAAATTTTATTATTAAATAGTGTGATTAGTCAATATTTATGTCCAAGAATCTAGAGTTGGTATCAACGATAGTATGTAATTTGTGTTTTTTATCACCAGTTCTAGGAGTGTGTGTCAAGGGAACTATATAAACCCAATGTATATAAAAAGGCCCAGTTTTCGATCACCTCAAGATCTTTAGAATTATGTCCAATATTCATATGGATGAAAAATATAGAGATAGTTTTGATGATGAATGCCATTTATGTTTTCTATAGGTTATTGTGATTATTATTTTAGGTTTATGCTTTGGGATAATGATAAGGATAATTTCATTAGAATTTGAAATGTTCTCTTTAATGAGAAGGTCTTATAAAAAGACTAAAATTTTAATACTAAGGAAATTAATGACAAAAAAATAAACATTAGTTCAAATTTACCAGAAGATATGCACTAGAAGTTCTCAAATTATTTTGAATTTGAAGGTTTTTTAATCTTATAGATGTTTGAAAATCATGATATAATATTCTGGTGTAAGTACAAAAATATTAAGAGTGAGATAAATAAATGTTATAATATAGAGAAATTAAACTAATGATGATTAGTCAAGATTTTTGGAGTGTGAAATTATAGAGACCTTAATTTAGGAAACAGCTAATCCATAGAATGAATTTTTAATTTCAATAAGAGTCAATCAATTTGTAGCTATGTATAAAAATGACATTAAAATTATTATTTTAATGGATGTGATAGAACAATAATTCCCTAAATATGTAATTAATATTATAGATTCAAGTGAGTTGAATTTGTCCATATAGGAGGATATGAAATTAGTTCATGTGAATAACAATTGGGAGGTAATATTTTTATATAATAGAATAGGGTCCCGGAAAATAAATTGGTATTTTGAAAAAAAAAATATATAATAGATGGAAGTATGTGGTTTGAGGAATGGATGTGTTTCAATGGATTTCAATAGAATGAGGTTATTTAATTTTATAATAATGTTCCTCTTGTAGTTAAATAAAAAAAATTAGAGTTGTGATGAGTTTTATTTCATATTATGACTTCTATCTATAGAAAATGGATGTGATGACGAATTTTCTTCATAGAGATATAGAAGAAGAAATATAAATGAATCAACCTACTAGTTTTATAGTGTTTCAGAATCAATACATGGTGAGTAATGTCTAGAAAAAATTATTTTAGTTGAAGTAAATACCATGGTAGTGGAACCATAAATTCAATTCATTATTGGGGTAGAAGGGTTTCACAGATAGAATATCATATAACTACTATTTTAATAAGGAGTAAATTGATGGTAATTTCATCATTTTACTACTATGCATGGATGTTATGCTTCTGGTGGGTCAATCAATCCATCAATTTTAGCAGATGGAGAAAGACTTGTCAAATAATATTAAAATGAAAGATCTCATAGAAGAGAAGAAAATAATATTTTGGAGGATATATCAAATAGTAAGACAAAAATATTGGCCTAATCTCAAAAATATTATGTTTGGAAGATCATTGAATTTTTTTTGATAAAAAAATGAAAATAAATTTTGACTCATATTTCGTACCACTTCAAACTCAAAATGGAATATTTACCAGAGAAAATTGGAAAATAAAATAGATTTTTTTCATTGTTTAGAATTAGGAAGTATAATTTTTGAAATGATATGAAAATGAATGTATCATTCCCCTATAATTGGTGTTTTAAGTTGTTTCATGATACATTCATGGAATGAAAATTTGGAAGATGTAAAGTGGATATTGAGATATCTCAAAGGAATGGAATGTATAGACCTAAAACTCTAATATAATGGCCTATTAGATAGCTAAATTTATGTATACAATAAAGAAAACTCAAATTACAAAAAAAATTACTAGTTATATCTTTACCATTCATGGAACTGTGGTTATGTAGATTTCAAGGATTCAATCGGTGATTGCATTTTCAATAATGGAAGATGGATATATGGAAGTAATGGAATAAAAAAAAAATTGTATGTTTAAAATGTTTGTATTAGGAACTAGTAAAAAGCAACAAAAATACATTATAATAAATTGATAGTCTGAGTTGGATACATTTGGAAAAGAATCTAGTGTTTTATGTGAGAAAAAATTATATTCATCTAAAGTACCATTACTTATATAAATTACGTGACATTGGTGTGTTATAGTTGTTAAAGATAGATTGATGATATAATCTAGTTGATTTATTCACAAATATTTTTGTCTAGGAGAGACTATGGAAAAAGATACCTTAGTTATACTTTGGTAAATTAATAAAGATTGAAGAAGATGACATCATGAAATACAATTATAATGTGTGATGTTTTCCATAGTGTTATAGGATTTTGTCAAATACTTAAAGAAGTCTTTATATGGGATTTTTTTGGTTTTTTAAAACTATTAACAAAGTAAAATAATCTAACCAAAAGTAGAAACTCTATATGACCCTTCCACTATGATAGATTTTTGGTAGTAGGAATCAATTGTCTGGAAATGTGGTTTTCATAAGTTCATGGAATTACAATGGATTTCTTTATAGTTTCTAGTATATAGGTAATTTGAGAAACTATTTCCATAACCAATAAGATGTTATATCTTTGTTTAAACAATTTCTAGTATAATTTTCTAAAAATTTGTGTGTTAATGGGAGAACTATAATTCTACCAGAAAAATGTGGTTAATCCATGGTGATAATTATATTATCAATAGTTGAAAGTGAAATGAATGGAGGATCTTAAATATATGAGGTCAGTGCAACAAAATGATTGGGTATGATTCTCTATATAAAGTGTGTGGAACCATCTTTTCTTATGTGTTACTCAATACTTGGAATGGTGATAGACATGGCTTATGATTCATAATGATTTTCGATTCTACTTCTTATAAAATAGATAATAATATGTATTTTAATATGAACGTAGGGTATACATCTGAATTATACAAAACTAATGCCTCTTTTACATAATTTCATTTCCCCTCCACTTCAATGTTTTTTTGTGTTACATGAAATAGGGCTTGGGTGAGTGTTGGCTTTAGTGTTGACTTTTGGTACTGAATTTTCCATTTTTCAAATTTTAGGAGAATTATTAACATAAATAACACATTAAACATTATATTAAAATATATATTTTACTAAAAATTGTAAATAAATTTATCAAAATAGGTAATATTTATTTAATAAATTATGATAATACTTATTTTACAAAACTAATATAAATAGTTTTCACTTTAATTTAGTAAAATATTTTAATATTGAATAGGTCATGTATTTCTTTATGAAAAAATTGGTAGTAAATACTATTCACATTGAAGATCCACCATTCCATTAAACCTACCTAACTCTAATGCCCCCTCACCATTTAATAAACTCTTTACTAGATTTATGTTTAGATCATTGATTTATTACTCAGTCATGCTTCTGTGGGATGAAATGGTATCCCATAAAGTCACACAGTAAAGGATAAATGTAAATTGTTATTATCAAGAAATGATCATGGACCATTGGCGAAGATATATCAACTAACCTTCTAAACATCCACCTAATCTAATTAAAAAGGATGACATATACACATTAACAAGGATTCCCATTTTGAATAATCACACTTCTCATTAACCTACACACCCTCTGATAAAATGTTCTCCATATGGAAATAAAATATGTGGTAAAATCATATTAGTTAATTCCATTCAGGACATAATAAATTCTAAGTGTTCTACTAGTACTAAAATACAAATAGTAAAGATCATTCCCATAAGGTGCAATTTTATGGATTCTAGGATGAAAAAAAACAATTTCTCCCAATACATATATAATTTTAAAGTAATAATTCATGAAATTTTATTTATAATAAAATGATATAATTAGAAAATAGTTCATCCATAGTTCTTAACTGAAGATTCTTGATTATTATTTTTGAAAAATAGGTGTAATTAAGTTTCAATAATGGCATAAAAATTCCCTTAAATAGTTGATAATTATCTAAATTTACTTATAGAGAGTTTTTTATATCAAAAGAGATCCAAATATCACTAAACTAAAATTCAATCACTATGGGATCCAATTACGAAATAAAAATAAGTAGTGAAGTCTAGTACTTAAATAAAACCCATCAAATTTACCCAAACAATAAACCCAAATACATCATAGCACATTTCCTTAAATAATCGAATTCAACATACCCAAATTACAGTATAGAATCAAAAAATCATTACAAAAAAAAAATAACCCAACTAACGTCAATAAAAATAGAAATAAACTATGTGTAATCAACCAATAATAGCATCCATGGAATAAGGGAAGAGGAATCCCCGTGGCATAAGATGAATTTCCCCATTCCTTGGTGGAATTAAATCTTGATACATATCATAAGGGAGATTAAATAAGAAAATATGAGAAAAGGAGGATGAGATTAGGTATAGGTGATTTAAAATTCATTTTAAGATAATAAACACACTTAAATCATCATTTATTGAAGGTCCAAAAAAGAGGACAATTTAAGGCCAAGAAAGATCTTAAGAGAGGTTGCCTTATAAGTGGAATGATTTGTGCTTGAGATATAAGAGATATGGGTTGAACATTATTTAATATAAATAAAAAATATTATCATACATAAATATTACATATTTTTAGATGAATATTCATTATATTATAAAAACACATCCTTGAGGATCTTAAAGTTATTGTGTCCTTGGAGACTAGACATAAAATGTTTTTATTTATTTAAATATATTCAATATATCCCTTAAATATATTCCAACATAGAAATATTCCCCAAAACATACTACTTAAAACCTTGCATTTTAAATTGGGTAAAGGAAAAATAATAAAGGGTTATCTCAGACGCTCAGTAAGGGTAAACAATGAAGATAGGTAAGTATAACATTATCAAAAGTTTATAAGAACATGAGCATAACATTTAAAAACCATAACCTAGATATCAAATATTATAATCATGAGACATGGAATAAATATACGATGTCCATAAGACATAAATTCGATGAAAATCAATTAATATAAATGATGAGAACATAATACTGGCATAAAACATATATTTAGGGCATACACATAAGCATAAAACAACATTTTTTTTGTTATCAATGATCAATTACAAGGGTATTATATTGTAATGGGTTCAATCCAAAAACCATAGTAGTAGTCAAGGTTCACTCTTAAGACCATCATAGTGGAAATATTCCCTTACAAAACTAGTTTCTATCCCCATTACACTCATATTTATCTCATGATAATTTTAATTTATTACCCAAATCATTGGGGGGAGATATGGGTCCCGCTAATAAAATAATTAAAATCATAAATATGTTCCAAAAGATCATAAAACACTCAACCTATTACAACCCATGAAAATAAATGATTTTCCAAATCATTACATCAAACCATAATCTATGTACATGAAGTGGGTTCAATATAAATTTCATCAATTCATCATAGCTTAACCTGAGGAAAAACAAGGGGGTTTCGTAAAAAATTTATCATGGTATATCCCATAGAAAATAAAATTTTTTCATAAACATATTATACACATAAACACAAACCATTCAGATAAATAATATGTACGTTATCCATAGATCATATCCTTATTAAATTAAAATTGATATAAAAGGATTTTATATTTTATAGAAAATGATTTGGAAGAGATACATGTAACATTTCTTGAGGAAAACATCTCTTCTATGAAAATCACTTCTTTTAAAAAAATCAATTTTTTTTAGAAATCCTTATCTTGGAAATTAAGCCTCGAAACATATAAATGATTCTTTATAAATCATTTAAATCATTTCTTGTGGAAAATATCTTTTCCACATGTTTTTTTAATATAAAATATTTTTAAAATATTTTTATTTAAAAATAAATAAAGAAAGATACAAAGAAATATTTAAAATAATGAGTGTTCATGATAATGGAAAATATCTTCCATGGAGTACAAATTAAAATAAATATTCCTTTCATATTTGTAGTAAATGATAAATGAAAATTATTTAGAAAACAAATTGGATATTACTTTTAGAAACAAAATTTATAAAGTCAAACATGGGTAAAAATGTATTTAATAAATCATTTGGAGAATGTAAAAAATATGAAAATATTTTTAGAAAATATTTTTTTGTATGAAAAATGGTGTTTTAAACCAGAGTGATAAATAATGATGATTTTTCTTAAAAACATTCTATTGAATTATTGAGTACATAAATAGATAAAAAACAAAGTATAACATATATTCTCATGACATAACATTAGAAGAAAATTTTAATGTGTTTTTTGAGAGATTTATCATTATATTTCATCTTTGGAAGTAAAAATATATACAATCCTAGTAAACGATGATATTTCATCACAAAAGAATTAGCATATGGTAAGTATTAATCATAATCCCAATAAAATTTTAACATTAAATGAATATTTTAATATCATTAGAATAAATAAATTCATGATATTAAATTTCATAGGGGCTATATATATAGATATATCTCATAAAATAAGACAAGTATATAACATTAAATATTTATCAAGAAATGAAAACTGTATCAAAAATACATGTCCAATTTAGTAAATTTTGAATAGTAAACCCCTCGAAAAAGATATCCTCAAATGGATATGTAAATACCCGTAATTTTTACGATATGTATAATCTTACACATTAATGGGTAGTATATATAGTGTCCTAACCCCATAATACCAAATCTGGAGTCTACTACCATTACATTGGAATGATTACAAGAAATCAAATCCTGAAGGACCAATCTGTTTAGTAGTCCTGGTAAACTCGGTAAAAACATGAGTCCTTTATTAAAAATGAATACACTAATTAAAATATATTTTTTCATTCTAGGATGACATTATTCCATCTATAATATCTTCTCATATCTTTCTTTGTACACTTCATAAATTCTTAAGGAAGGGAAACAAAATAAGGGTGAGCTTAAATGCTGAGTATGGGTCAATTATAACGGAAGCTATAATGAATCAATGATAATAGTCAATACGTCCAGGTAATAACTAAACACACATTCCATGTAATCAATAAACTAAATATATAAACAATATAGCTGGGTAATAAATGAAAACACATTCTATTTAAAAAACAAGATAAGGAATAATCAATATAGTAAGGCATATTACTGAAAAAAATTCCATTTAATCAATATACAGAGAATTAAATGAATCAAAATATATTTTGAATAAAAATTTCATGGATAAATAATCACTAAACCAAAATGAATGAAATTATTAATCAATATTTTTCATGTTTCCCCGGCACATGATACCTTTACAATCATGACCTTTCACAAGATACTATAAAACTATGGGTAGAAACTCGTCTATTCTTTTTGGAAACAGACATGAAGGGATTTTTTCTAACTAATTTCATCTCATGAGACTAATGATTTATTATTTGAATACTTGAAATGGTCCCTAAAACATAGGGCTTTCATTAACGGGTATGTAACCCATAGGGACTTCATTAATCATTCCCCAACTTGTATAGTGCAAGTCCAAATCTTTCATCATATATTGAATAATTGATTTAAATAAAAAAAGAAACATATAAAATATCTGTATTGAGTAAAGGATATTGACTTATCAACATTTCCTCAGTAAATAAAGGAACTATAAAATTAAAAAACCATATGTAAAAATGATATACGGATGAGTAGATAATCATATCCACAATAAATGATATAGATAATTTGTATAAATTCAATGTTCAATGATCATAACAAATTTAATATTTTATGGGGACTAAAAGGAATCAAGGTAGTCAAATTCACTACTGTACATGGTAAAAGAATATTAAAACATCCAATATTAAAATAAGGATACCTTAAATTCAAAATATACTAACTGGAGTAAGTATTAATGGTTGTTTTCATTGATCAATGAAAATAATATAAAGATATATTTTTAAAAAAACTCTTGAGGAAAAAATCCTTTTTATTTTGAAAATAATTTTTAAAATAATTTTCCCTAAAATTGAAATTTGAAAACATTTTATTTTAAAATAAATTTTTAATCTTGAAAATGAATCTTATAAGAAGTGATGGAAGGAAAATTTGTACATGTGATACATGATAAAAATAACATTCCTTTTGTATAGTAAATGGTTATAAAATTGACCAGTTCATTAAGAGACAATAATATTCTTTTTAATACGTTTGAAAAATAAAAAAAGTTGAAAATATATGTAATAAATTATTTTGGGAAGGTTATATCAGTTTTTAATACCTTTTTATAGAACATAGTTTTTGGAAGAAAATATGTTCTCCTACTAAAGAGAGAAACGAAGTCAAGTTTTCTTAAAAATTTGTTCTAAAACATTTTGAGTAAAAAACAGTTAAAATGGTTATAATACATTAAAAATGTCATGAATAGTTATAGGAGAATAATTTTAATGGTTTTATTTAACAATTTTCTTATAATTTTCTTGAATATATTTTCATGTGTAAAAAATCTAGAATAAAATGAGACTGTAAAGTAAACCCTTGAAAAGACCCTATCATTGAAGTGAGACTCAACCGATTAATAGATTATGTGTGTCAAATGTAAATCCACATAAAAATATTATAAATAAAACAATATATATTAAAATTTTATTACACACATAATATTATAATATTAATTATAACGATGAAGTAATTTAACCCAAAGGAATGAAATTTAGAAATGAAATCATTTTCCCCTTGGTAATGCTTTACTGAAATCCACTTCGATAAAAAAATTCAAATTGAAACTCAAAATACAAAGAATATTAAATAATTCATGATATAAGATATCAAAATGGTCATTATATACACTACAAAAAAGTAGTAAGTGGTGAATTAAACATTTATCTTACATATATAAAAAGTGAGAAGAAAATCATTGACTTTGTGTCTGAATTCACACATGCATGTTTATGTGCCAGAATAATAAACATACATAAATTATTTAATTACTTCAAATCCTTTTTCAATTTTCTTATTACTATTATGTCATTTATTACAATGTGTTATAAAACTAATTAAACTATTAATTTTACGTTGGGGATTTTGACCAAATTTGATTCATGTGTTAAAAAATCATTGGAAGGTTGACTATCGTAAAAGTGTCATTATATAATAATATAAATAATAATAATCACTAAATAATAATAATATTGAAATATAAATTATAATTTTAAATCCAATCATGAAATATGGTTCTGAAAAATGGGCCAATGTCACAATCATGGATATGATAGGGTGTACGTACGCCTGAGTAACATTTTTATTTTTCAATTATCGTTATAGAAAGAAGTTAAGTAAAATTATATATTTAAATAATTATCATTATATCATAAATTCCATATTATTTAATCATATATACTTATATTTAATACTTTTTATGTAAATGTATTCACAACACGTTGAGGAGGTGGTAGTCCACACATCCACAAATGACGTTATCACTTTTTATAGTGTGTGAAAAGAATAAACAAGAAAATGATATATCATACTTCCATAAAATTAATAATGTAATTAATATCATATATTTATGTAATATATTTCAAATATTTAAAATTAATCCTATATTTAATACATTCTGTGTATATCATGAACTAATCACATCTCTTTGAGGAGGTGGTAGTCCACAAATCCACCAAAGATGTTATTGTATTCCAAAAAATGTAGTGAATGAAGGTATGTGTTATATAAAAATAACATAATAATAAATAATGTATAAATATCATATATAAAAAGAGTTTCCATCATAATTCAAAACCATGAGAGGTGGTAAAGGAAAAAAACAAACAACGTCATTTCGTGATGCGGTAATTTTCCATACTCATAAACGGTAAGTTTGTAACCCATTATATAGAATTTTGTATAAGGACATGTCAATAATTGTGTATCCGAATTTTTATGATACTAATTTTATTATATAATGTTGTAATAATAACAATTCATCCAGTGGATAAGGAAATTAAAACAAAGTGACTTATGGAAGGATATTAACTTTTTTGGGTAACTCGTTTTTTGTTTGCACCAAAGGGCTTCATTGGATTGATTTCTGCCCCAGGTGAAGACTATAGGAAGAATGCAGGTATTTTTATGAACTATTATAAAAGTCATATTTTAATCCAATATGTCTTCATAGTAGTGAGTAAGTGGGAGGGTGAGTTTCTTTTTTAGTGGATGAGGAGTGTCATTTATGTAAATTTTTAAAGGGGAATGACGCCCATGTTTTCCTATGAAATGTGGCTCCAATAATATAAAAGATTAGATAAAAGGAAGTATATGGTCTAAATACTAAAATTCATTGAATTTTGGACAAGTATAAAGGTCATATTATTCCTTAAGATTATGGTTTAGTACCTTGTTATGCTAGTTTTTCTCTTAATCATTGTAATAAATTTTTATTAATTTCACTAGTATTTTTTTAAAAACTAATATTATGATATTATATATTTTTAATTACTGTGATACAAAATATTTAGTCCATTTTTCAAAATTAAAATCATATAATTGTAAGAAATTAATTTACGTTTAATCTCACATTGTGGACAACAATGCAGTTTTTTAAAGAAACAATGTTCAAAAGTTTGCTAACTTTTTGTATCTAATTTAAATGTTAAAATGATTCAAATGCCCTAAATAGGATACATAAATTTAAAATTTATCTTCATATTTTTTAAAACCAATAAAAATTTATTTATCTTGTTAAAATAAAATAGATGAAAAAACAACTTTGAATTAAAATTCAGTATTTTCACTATTCATCAAAAACTGAAACTTTACAAAAATATACAGAAAAGTTACCATAAGATAATTTTGAAGTTTATATTTCAAAAATAAATTGTATTTTGACATATATAATTTATAAAACTTGCAAAAAAAATATATAAATTAGGTTCTCTTTTAAAAGGTGTTAAAATTGTCTTTTTAGAAAAATACCATTTTTAAGCATAAAAAACATTTATTATTATCTTTATCCCTATAAAATCTATTGGATTAATATCAAAAATATTTTATTGAATATATAATATATATAGTTAGTTAATACCATTAATTGATTATAATTAATATAATTTATTATGTTAAATCACCTTTTTGAGCATAAAACAATATTCTTTATGTTCTATTGGTTTTTATAGTCATTTTTAATAAATTGGAAACCTTTGAATTATTTTTATATTTTTATTAGACATATATTTTTAATAAGTTAGTCAAAAATATTTATGAAATCTAATTTTACAACGAGTATAATTCTTATTATATTAAAATTTTATATAATAATAATAATATATTGTTATTCGGTAAAACTCGGTCTTGCATGTAACAAAAGCCACCGAAAACACTTGTTGTTGGCTGTGATGCATGCTAACACACTATTCGATCAATTTCAAGATATATCATAGATTTTTTTTTATTTATAATAATAAATATATTATATATTCTTTAGATATTATATTCCCTTACACGCTTGGTGTTGTGAGTCATACATGATATTATATACAATGTCCTTACTTTAGAATTTTGTGGTGTTAAATTATCCTCTCTATAAATAAATTACATCTTTTAAATTTAAACTTGATTTTGTAATAAATCATTTGATATTTCTGATTTTGAAATCACACATCATGAAAATGGTTCATAAACTATGCTCTAGAAAATAAAGAATGGGATGTATAAAGGTTATGTGGGGTAACGTATAACTTGGTCTCTAATTAAAAGAACATTAGTGTAAATTTGAGATACGTACATGACAGAAATGGGTTAATATTTATAGAGATATATTTTGGTCATCAATCAAAATTGAGTGAATGATTAATAAAATTTTCAAAGCCCTTAATCCATAAGTATTCAATTTTTTAAAATATCGATAGTTCCACAAAAATAAAAGTATTATTATTAATTTTTTAAGATCCTTTTCCAAATGTTGAATAATAATTTTTCTACCAAATGTTATAAGAAAATAGATCGATTTTATATATTTCTATTATACTATTATACTATTTTGTGATTTTATCAATTTTAAATTCATCTATTACTTTAATAAATTGAAATCCATAAATTAACATTGTGCTTGAATCACTAAAATACAATTTTAATGCATTTGAAGGCCCATAAAAGAGTAAAAATTATAACTATTTATCTCTAACTATTCATCAAAGCTAGTGTGTTTAATAAATTAATCTATAAACCTAAAAATTATCTATACAGCTTCATCATTAATTTTTATTCAGCAAATTAATTAACTAAAATAAATGACATATTAAATAGGAGTTTGTATAGAATAATAGAAGGAGAGAAACTATTATCATACTACAGTCATGGGTTCAAATCCCATGGCATTGCCAGACTTGATAGGTTGTTACTCTTTATACATGATGTCCTTTTCTAAAACCATATTGATATAATTTCCAAAATAAATATGAGGGATATCCTTGAAATTAAAAAACCTCTTAACTAATGTGTTCAATAAAACCTTAATGCATAAATAATTTATCTATTTATTTCCATATATGTTCTCACATAGACTATAGTTTTTTATTTTTAAAAGGAAATTTACATAAACAAAAAACTATAGTGTTAGCATTAATTATCATATAATCATTTTCAGGATACCAAAATATAGACACATTATTTTCAATTTAAGATAAATTTTATTTAACCTAAGTCATTCTTTGTTATTATATATTCAAATATTTCATAATGGTATGTAAATAAAATCTCATTTATCTTAACCATATCCCCCAAGAATATAAAACTTGGTGTGCAGTCATCTGAATTTTCATGTACCAGGTAACACTCGAGCCCGGTCTAATGCACCTTGTTAGAGTTTTTACTCCTATGTACATTTGTTCCAGAACCGCGTCCACATAAAGTATCCAGACAGATATATATTTCTAGTAATAACCACATAATATCTACCTTACCAAAATTATATGATTTTCTTCAGTACTTATCCTCAAATTCTACCTTAGGGTTATGTTCTCTAATATATATTTTCCTAAATCTAGAATCCAAGGTTTCTACAAAACTTACTTTGATACAACTATAGTGACTTAACCTCAAAATCCCAAAGATAGTGTCTACTACCATTACATTGGCATGATTACAAGGAATCAAATACCCATAGATCGATCGGTTTAGTAGTCTTGGTAAACCAGATACATACAGGAGTCTTGTATTACAAATGAAAACAATAATTAAAAAATAATTTATTTTCTTTTGAGGATAGATCAATTCCATCTATGATATCTTTTCATATATTTCTTATTACATTTATTACATTCCTGGTTAAGGGAAACAAAAAAGTGTGAAATCAAATGATGAGTAAGGGACATGTATAACAGAATAAATAATGAATCAATGATAATAGTAAATATGGAAAGGTAATAATACAACACAAAATACATGTAATCAATATACTGAATGGATAGACAATATTTCAAGTTATTAACTGAAAAACCATGAAATTAAAATATGTATATAAGGAATAATCAATTTGTAAATGAAAATTAATGAAACACCTATCATTTAATCCATGAAATGAGAAGGAAATGAATCTATAGATATATTGATGAAAAACCCATTGATAAATAATAATTGAATCAGAGTGAATGAAATTAATAATTATTGGATTCCATGTTTCCAAGAGACATGATGTCTTTATCATCAGTACCTTTAAAAATATAGTTTAAAATTGTGGGTGAAAAGTCATCAATTCTCCTTGGAAGAAAACTCGAAGGGCTTTTAACTAAATAATTTCATTTCATTAGACTATCGACGCATCATGGGGATTACATTAAATGGTTAAAAACCAATAGGGATTGCATTAACTGGTACCCAACCCATATAGTGTACCTATAAATCATTCTCCGTATATCAAATAATTTATTTAAATAGACAAAGTGCCTTATCAAATATCCATATTGGGTAAAGGATGTGAATTTATAAATATTTCCCCAGACAATAATGTAACTGTCAAATTAAATATTGTATGTAAAAATGATATATATTTTTGGAAATAAACATATATATGATAAATAATATGGATAATTAGGGTAATTTCAATTTTGAATGATCATAAGTAAATTAATATTTTAAGGGGACTAAATGGAATCAGGGTAGTGAATTTCATTATTATCTTTGTTTAAGATAATCATAAAACATCTAAAGTAAAAATAAGGATGTTAACGTTACAAAATATCACTAGTAGAACAAGGATAAAGATTTGTTATCATTAATGATTGAAAATACTATAAATAAGTATTTTAAAAACATCCTTGAGGAAAATATCCATTTTTTTGGAAATTTTTTTTTGATAATATGTACCATTTAAAATCACTTTTGAAAACATTTTATTTAAAAATAACATTTCAAACTTGAAAAGGAAGCTTCGAATAAGTTGCGGTAGTTAAATCCATTCAAGCTGTATGAGGTAAAAATAATATTTCATTTTCATGGTAAAAGGATATAAAAATAAATTTTTACGGAATGAGAAAAAAAATATTTCATTAAAAAAGTTTGTAAAATAAAAAAGGGTAAAATTTTGTTTAATAAAACAATTTTTTATGTTTTAAACAATTTTAAATCATTTTAGAAAATAAGGTTTTTAGAAAGAAAATAGGTTCTCTCAGTAAATGGATAAATAAAGTGGTATTTTCTTAAAATAATTTTCATAAACATTATGTGTACCAAAGAGTGTAAAAGTTGTAATAATACTTGAAAAATATCATGAATATCTAAAGTAGAAGAAAAAAATGGTTTATTAATCAATGGTCATACAATTTTCTAAAATGGAAATTCCAGAGTAAATAATCACTAGTAAAATTAGATTGTGATGTAAACCCTTGAAAGGACCATAATGTTGAAGTGAAACTCCAATAATTATTATATTATGTGTTCTAAGGTTAAATTCAGATAAAAAAGTTTAAATACATTACTAAATAGTAAAAATTTATTACACACATACTATTAAAATATTTTCAACAATGAGGAAGAAATAAAAATCAAAGAAAGGAAATTATTTTATGAAATTATTTTCCATATCGTTATGATAAATTTATATCCCATTAGATAAAATATTTCAAATTGAAACTAAAAATACCATGAAGGACAATTAAATCATGATATAATATTTCCAATTTTTTAGTAGATTCAACACACACAAAATGTATGTGATGAATATGATATTTATCTCATAGATGTAAAATGTGAGATGAAAATCCCTTACCTTACGTATTTCCTATCACATGTGTCTTTATATCCCTGAAAATTAAAATGATGTTAATTATTTAATTTTATAAGAGCCATTTTCATGTTTATTATTAACTTTTATTTAGTTATTATAATGTTTTATAGAAATACAAAACAATTAAGTTTATGTCGAGTGTTTTGACCAAATTTGATTCATGTGTCAAAAACGAGTTTGGATGGTAAAATATGGTCAAAGGGGTCATTATATAAACTTATAAAGAATTAAAATCAAGAAATAATTATAATATTTACACATTAATTAATCATTTAAAACCTATTAAGAAATATCATTATGACAAATGAAAAAATGTTATAATCATGGATATGGTAAGACATATGTACATATGAGTAACATTCTAATTTTTCAATGATTATTATGGAAAGAAGGTAAGTGACATTATATAATTCCATAATGATAATTATTTCATAAATTACATTTTATTTAATCATATATACGTATATATGTAATTCTAGGGATGTAAAAGGATTCACATCGCATCGAGGAGTCGGTAGTCCACACGTCCACGAACAATATTATCACTTTTTTAGTCTGTGAAAAATGTAATAAAGAAAATGATATATTATATTTATATATAATAAATTATTCTATTAATATTATATATATTTTATTCATGTCACATATGTTTAATTAAATCCATACATAATGCATTCAATGTATAGAGTGAATGAATCACATCGCTTTGAGGAGGTGGTAGTCCACACGTCCACAAATGATGTCATCATATATAAATTATTTTTAAATAATAATTATCATCCATTATAGTTGGTAAAGTAAAAACTATCAACATCATTTCGTGAGGCGGTAGTTCTCCATACACATAAAACGTTAGTTCGTTACCCATTAGATAGAAGTGTATATAATTGTAGGTAGAAAACATAACATAAAATATCTCAATTTATTAATTATATTTATGTTATTATATAATAATGAAATAATAACATTTTAGGGGGTGGATGAGGAAAATAAAACAGTGGATCTTGTGGAAGGATGTTACCTCTTCTTCAGGTAACTCCTTTAATGGTTTACACCAAAGGGCTTCCTTGGGTGGATTTATACCAAGTTTAGGCTTTTAGATTTAGAGGAGGGATTTTTTAGGAGCTATTTGTGTTGATATTGTTCAATACACATTTTCATTAGATGTTTGAATAAGTGGGAGGTGTGGGTTTCCTTTTATAGTGGAAGAGGAGTGACATTTTTGGAAATCTTTGAAAGGGGAATTCCACCCACATTCTCCCTCTAACAAGTGCATTGAATAATGGAAAAAAGTCAATACAGTGGATTATAGGGTCTAAATATAAAAATAAAATGTATTTTGGAAATATTTCTATGTAATTTTGGCCCTTAATTTTATGGTTTAGTCCATTTTAAGCTAAATTTTCCCTTAATCGTTGTAATTAATTTTAATTACTTTCACTAATTGTTTTGGAAAAAAACTACGTTTAACTTACAATAAATTATAAATAATTCTTAATCCCAATATGGAATCCATTCATTCCAAATTACCATAACATAATTGGTTGATAGTAATTTAAATCTAATCCTATTGAAAGGATGGAAATGTAGGTCTGTAATGTAAAAACGTTCGAAAGTATGATGAGTTTCTATATCCTATTTCATTGTAAAATGAATTATAATGATAAAAACTGATAAATATAATTAAAATTTATCTAATTATTATTTAAAAACAATTAAAAATTTAAATTAAATTTATAAATCATTTAGACGAAAAATTAGTTTTGAATTAAAATTTAGTATTTTTCACCATTTATCAAAAAATTAAATTTCACTGAAAACACCAAAAATTCATACAAAGCTAATTTTGATGTTTCTATTTAAAAAATTAATTTTTATGAAATATAAAATTTATAAATTTTCAAAAAAAATATTTTAAATAGCTTATCCGTTAAAAGTTGGAAAAAATCCTTTTTAGAAAATTGCCATTTTAAGCATAAAAAGGGATTTATTCATATACTTTGTCTATAAAATCTGTTGGAGTAATATATGAAATATTTTACTAAATATATAGAAAATATATTTCAATAATATAATTCAGTAATTGTATTAATTCAATTTTTTAGGATAAAATAACTTTGTGATTATAAAAACATTTCCTTTATTTTCAATCAGTTTTTATAATCATTTCAAATAAATATGAAACCAATGAATTCCATTTATATTTGTATAAAACATATATTTTAATAAGTTAGATAATACTATTTAAAATACCTAATTTAATGTCTAGGTTACGTCTTATTATATTAAATAATAATATAATAATAGTATATTCTTGTGCGTTAAATCTCAGTCTTACGTGTAATGAAAGGCATTGAAGAAACTTATTGTTGTGTGTGATGCATGCTAACTCGGCATCGTGTGCATTGCATGATACATCATGGATTTAATTTATTTAAAATACTAAATATATTATAAAGTCTCAGGATATTATATTCCCTCATTTTCTTGGTGTTGTGTGTCATACGTTCTATTGAATACAATGTTCTTACTTTAGAATTTTGGGTTGCTATAGTATATACACCACATAAAACAAATATAGGAATTTGAGGTATTTGAGACAGGCTATTTGCAATGATATCCTACCGCAAATGAGTTTTTTCAATGCGGTCCCATCGCAAATAGCCCGTTTCAGAAAACGACATCACAAATAGTATTTTTTGCAACGGGAAACGGTCCCTAAAACACCCCAAACATTTTATGGTACATTTCTCTTAAATACATTCTATTTATTTGGTATCCTATATTCATAAATCACTAGGTTTCTTTGAAACAACACTTGGTTATTTATAATATAGTTATATCCAAGCCATTAAAGTCAAATTTTCCACTTGTGTGTTTTGAATTTTGAAAATCTGACATACACGGTTGTGTTCAGGATAATATTTAGAGTCTGATAGAATTAACTTAATTTTTGGTGAATAGTAACATATGCCTATGAATAGTAACCTACCCTTATTAATAGTAACATACCTTTATGAATATAATATGACTCTTATGAATGATATCCACAGCCATGAATGTATAAATAAATTTTGGCACCATAAAAATAAAGATGAATATTTTAACTGTTTATATTTTTCAATTAAATAATGATTTCAATTAAATATTTAATTAATAATATTTAGAAAGTTGTTTTTGAAAAATGGACTTCATTTTTTTATTCTACTTGTCGAAAAATGGTTAGGGTGAATTTTTTTTATTTTTATGAAATACTTGAATTTTTGATGAATCGTGAAATACCATAATTTACAAATTAAGCTAAATACATTAATTATAGTCATGTATGATGGTCTGCTAATGTAAGCCCAATTTATTTGTATTCACATGAAAAAATTACTATTCTTGGTCATAAAAGACTCACTATTCCTTGTTTTGTGGAGAAATAAAAAATTAATGAATATAATATAGATAAATCCCCTCTCCCCTCCACTATATAAACCACCCCTCACCCCGTCTTCCACCCATACCACTCAAGCTTCGATCCTAGCATAAATTCATCTGAAATATCTCCTTAGAATTCTCCCCACGTCCAAGACATTCTGGTCTCATCAAAAGGCCAAAAACAAAGGCCTTAAGTAGTTTCTCAAGGGGGAGTACTCAAGAGGTGAACCTCTCTTCCTTTTTCTTTAAATTCCTTTTACAAGTTCCTTTATTTTGTTCTCTCTTATCACCTCACCTCATCCAAATGACATGATAATTACTATACCATAAATGTACTATATTCTGATTATGCTAATGGAATATTTCTTAATAATCACTCTTTTTCCCTTCCCTTTATATTATAAATGTAAACACCGTCCGAGATGTGTTAAATTATCACAGTCAAGGAAGACGGGTTTTCAATATGCATTAATATATTCCGGACCAGTAATGAATCCCTTTAAATGGTTGAACCATATCATAATATATTTATTTTATCTTTTTTAATGTTCTTAAATCCTTAAACACGCATAATATGGAATAATAATACAAAACAAGTTCATTGTGCACAAAACCACCAAGCCAAATCCAAAGGTTTATCATTAACTCATCGAATGAGTCATCCTCATGGTATATAACCAGAATCTTTATAATAGAATTTATATCACTTTAAATTCGATAATTATATATACTAACAATTCTGGATGTGTATCCACATTTCAAATGAACTTCTCTTCATGAATTCAACTAAACGGGTCATGAAAACCAAGGCAGAAAATGCTTCCAAAACAATAAAATTTAATCTCTTAAACCCATCAAAAAGGCCATTATTGAACCTCATAAGGCTACACCATATCAATTAAATGTTGATGAGGTCCTGGAAATATTAATTAATGAATCTAAATTTGATTATTCAGGTTGTTAAGAATAATCAAGAACACCCTCGAGTATAAGGTAATGGATCCTCTCTCTCACTTTTGTTCAAGAATTTAAACTATGTAGTGCCCTTTTATTTTTAATTCCTAATGATTGGTTTTGTTTTATAACCTCACCCATACTTCCCCTATGTTATATAAATAATGGGATTCCCCTTTACCTCTCATTAAGCCCCCACAAGAACACTTGTTCCCATGCCAAAAATGTTTGTAAGGGGTTTTCTCATACCACCGTCATTTCTGTGTGATTTCTAATGTTCACCACATCATTCTTGAATGTAGTGTAAGTGTACTAAAATTTGTCATATAATTTATGATTCTAATTATATTCATGGTATTCAATGATTAATTTAATGGTTATTATGTTTTGGTCATATGATTCGACTGATTACATCACGGTAAGGGACTTTGCCTCAATATTCAATTTCGTTGTGAATTACTTTATGTAGTGCTACTAATAGTTATGATATGATGTACCAACTACCTATTTGATATCACATTTCATTTGAAATTATAATTATGATAAATATCCTTATTCACATATCATGTATATGATTATTATCGAAGTCGTATACCAATTTACATACGGTATATATTTTGAATGTTGTTTTAACTGTGGAAATGTTGACGAATTTGTATCCTCTATTCTATACGAATAATGTAAATACATGTTTATATTTTATTAAATATATGTATAAAAAATGATTTAGACATGCAGTGATGGGTGGGGCCTTCTATAGCCTCTCGATGCATCTGTAGATCTCATGAGACAAATCAGTTGGCGAGAAACCCTTCGAGTTTGTTTCCAAAAATCAGATGGGTTTCTACCCAAAAAACTAAACCGTTTTAACTATATTATGGTATCATGTTCCAGATAAATTATGTCCAATTAATAAGTGTTCTCTTTATTCATTATCAGTTATTACTATCCATGATGTTTTCACTATGACAAAATCTATGGATGCAGTTTCATTCTCAGATTATTAATGGTGTGAGTTTTTCATTTCTTCACCATGCCATATTGATTATGTAAAGCTGTTTATGATTCACTTATAATTGAATTCATGCTTCTGCTATTTGAAACCCTTACTGAGAATTTGATCTCACCCCTTTCATTTTTTTCCTTCTGCAGTAGATGAAGAGGAGATCATTTATTGAGTTCCTATGGATGCATTTTTTATTTTTTTTGTTATGTATTGTATTTTCTAACCTTTTCCAATGTAATTTGAGTTACATGTATATATCTAGTTTCTTCAGGACTACTAAACTGATTGTTCCTTCGGTATTTTCATTCCTTCTAACCATTCCAATATAACAAGTAATGCACCATCTCCTGTCTAGATGGGTTGAGGCATTATAGTCCCACTGCAAATAGCTCTCCAATTATATATATTTTATATATAAAAATGGGTTACGACGGGCATGTCTCAAAAAATATTTGCTACATTCCCATTTTCCCATCAAAAATAGTTCTCCGTTTATATAAGTTATATATATTAAAACCCTTTGTGACGGGCCCTTTTACCCATCACAAATACTTATTTAAAAAATATAAACAAAATATTTGCAATAGGGTCCCCTCAGAAAAGGTCGTGTCACAAATACTAAATAAAAAAAAATTTAATAAAATTGTGTTAAATTAATGAAAAAATAATATTAATATTATTAAAATAATAATAAAAATAAAAATTATTAAAATTCTCGACGTTCAAAAAAATATGAAATTCATAATATATTATTATTATTATTATTATTCATATAGACAAACATTAAAAAATATAATACTAATAATAAATAATAAAATAATAAAATACTAAAATAAAAAAATAAAAAAAATTAGGAAATATTTTCACCAATATAAAAGACAGAAACTATGAATGGTTCATATTACAATAAATTATGAATTCAAATGTTTTTAACATAACAAAAAAAATCACCGTGGGGTAATTTTATGGAAGAGGTTGAAGAGGTAGAGGAGATGGTAGAGGAAACTCCATCCAAAAAACAACGAGTTAGATGGTGCATGTACTACATCTGTTCATGCTGCTATTGCTGCCATTGATGCATCTCCTCCTCAAGCTATTGTTGTTGTTGCTTTCATCGACACATAACCTCCTCATACTGCTACTGCTGACATGTCTCTTCAGGCTGCTTCAACAAACTCTCTATAAGCTCACTCTGATCTCGCAGGTGCTTCTAATATTATGATCTATAAGAAGCTGCCTTTCCATGAGATCCTCTCGAGTTTGACCCCAACATCACAATTTTACCATAATAAGTCCCAGGAGTCAAATGAGAGCTGATACCAACTACTTGGACCTTCTCGAAGGCTTACTGGGTCACCTCCATCCATGCCCCCTCATCGAAATGGTAGGCACTAGTCTGATCAGCCATCTTGGCATAAGTCTCAGCCAGTGTCTTAGAGGATGTGACCTCATATGACACCTTCAATTCCAATTTGAAATTAAAATAGAGAAAATATTATGTGCAGTTAATTTTCCAACTGAAAATGAAATAATACTAACCACAATTAGGCATTGGGGATCATGTCAAATCTCTCCAGTGACTGAATCATTATACATCCTTTGATAAATGTCGTACTCCATAATATCAGGCTACTCAACATCCTATATGTGTTTAAAATAAACTATTTATATTTAGAGGTATACAAGATATTTAAAAAAGACACTTAACAGATGCTCTCTATGTATACTGAATATACAACTACCAGCTATATGTGTCACCTCCTGTCTCCCCCAGTTCTGCCAGCCCAATGACAATCTCCTATGAAATCCACCACCCATCTAGTGTCAATATAATACATCCCATATGTGAGATTAAATGTACTCCAGCTAGTGGGCTCTACAGGACTCATCAAATACTGTCACTCAGGCTTTCTTCATGGTCTTCCTTCTCAAATTGTGAAAAAAATGAATGAAACAGTCACACATAGATACCTCTCATGAAACATGGATAGCGTCACTCATGCTATCATCAATGAGATACCATAAACCCTAAAAATTAATTAATAATATCAGGTTAATAATAAAATAAATTTCAAAATAAATATTATTTATTTATGCACCAGCCAATGATAGAACATTCTGAGCTGCACATCAATGTGAATTTGTTCCCATGTGATCCATGGATGATAAAAATAACTGTGCAAGATAGCACTCCCCTTTCAAACAACTACATGTGAAAAACAATGAAAAATAATAAATAATAAAACAATTAATAAATAAATCAATCAATGAAAGTTAACTAAAATACACAGGTTACCATACCTCCACGTGTGTGGATTGAAGTCAAGACGTGGACGTCGCTCAGGGATAGGGTCATGAATCATCAGTCGTGCAAGACTATGCATGTTATTCATACCCCCTAAACCCCCAGTCAGTTGAGGGTCAGATGAATCCCAATCCCCATCATCCAAATGTATCTCAGCCTCCTACAACTCACAAAATAAATCATCGTTCATCTAAAACACAAAATTATTATTGTTAGAAAAAAGTTGAAAATAACTATTATTTATATATATTTGTTATGATTATAACAAGAATTTAACTTTGTCAATGTTCACCTTCATCATCATCTGCATATCCAACTATGTTAATGCCTTCATATTCCTCCTCGACATCATCAATATCTGTATGATTTTTAGTTTCATCATCTTTTGTAATTTCAAATTCATTTGTAACATCATCAACAACATCATCACCATCAACCCTTAATTATGGGGTGATATCATCGAAATTCATGTCTCTTTGTGAAAAATATAGATTTTATGTAGTCTCTTGAGAAATTTCAATTTCTTTCACTTCATAGAAACCAAATTCACATTGAGTAAAATGATTTTCCCATGATTTCATTTTTATTATGCTCCACCAAGCACTCAGGTCTTTTGATGTAGTACCGTACATTGCATAATAAATTTTATGTGCATGTTGATCTAATAAAAATGGTTAATTTTCTGTAATAAGTCTTTTATATTTAATATCGACAATTTCATGATTTGGATAAATACGCAAGCCTCTCTCAGTATCCAACCACCGACTTTTAAACATCATTATGTGATTTTAACCTAGATAACATAGCTCAATAATTTCATCCAGCATTCCTTAAAAGTCAACATTAGTTTCTCTATGATGAGATCCTCTCAAGAAAACTCCATTGTTCATTGTTTTTTTATTCTCTATATACACGTGTATGAAATTGAAAACCATTCATCACATATGGATTATAATATTTAACCATTTTGGAAGATGTGTTACTCAATATACACAATCTCTTATCAATTTTATCAGCATGTTGAGACACCTGAAAATTTTTAAAACAATTATCAATATAATAAATAATAAACTAAATTGACATGTTAAACCATCATTAATTTATGTTACCAGATTTTGGAACCATTGAGAATTTTTTTTCAGACGTTCTTCGAGAGAAGCTACTGTAATTTTCGGAAGATTTTTCTTGATATGATTATCATAAAACATAAAAATAAAATAAGTTTACTTACTATAACATAAATTATAGAATAAGTGATAAACGAACTCACAATACAAATGATTCCATTCTATCACAATTGAGCAGAAAACATGTACGAGCTCTGTGATGTTAATCATCTGAAACCCATCGTTCATGAACTCCACCGAAGCCAAGCTCTGGTTAATTGAAAACTGATAATTTATTGTCTATTTCATAATCAATATTCCCCTCACTTTATCCCATGTGGTTGTATTTTTAGGGATAATCAGATTCAAAATAATGAGAGAAAAAATCAATTTCCTCTTGCAAATAAGCTTCAACAATTGAGTCTTCATCTGATGTTTTGTTACATTCTTTTTTCTTGAATTTCATCATGTATCTCTCGAATGGGTATATCCATCATAAGTATAATGGACCTACAAATTTTTCATCATGTGGAAAATGTAATATCATATGGTCCATTGAGTCAAAAAAAACCGGTCGGTATATTTTTTACAGTTTACATATAATTACAACAAAATCTTCTTCCAGTTTTCTTAGTGCATCTTAGTCTATTGTCCCCAAAAAAAGTCTCAAAAAATATTATATTTCTATTATCAAATCTCAAATCATAGAATTCCACAAACCTACTAATCCAATCGTCATAAGTCTTTCCATTATAACATTAAAAACATGACTTTTTAATCTGATAATATGACCATTCTTAACACATTTTACCAAATTGGAAGCATAGCCATCAGGAAGTCTCAAATCTACAATCCACTAAAAAAACAATAAGCGACTCTCTCTAGATAGAGTATAAGAGACTTTTTGATTCATTAACCTCTATGATCTGATATTTTCAAATAGTTCATGTTCTGGTCTCCTTCAAATTTGGGTAAGATCTTATGGTTCCATTCCATTAGCATTGGTTTTACCTGATGTATCCAAAACTGTAAGAAATAAATTATCAAAATTGTTCTTCTCAATATGTATGACATAAAACATATAGAAGACCAAAAAATCTGACCAATATGGAGGATCCTGAAAATGATCCATTTTATCCAATTGTGTTCTTTCCTAAATCCATGAATTTTCTAGTTATTTGTTGTGGGTCTAAATGTGATGGGAGGTAATGAAAAATCAACTGGTTTTAACACTGTACCTGAGGTCATTTTGGACGTTCATCAATTTCAATTGTTCTTTTCCTGAAATGATATTAGTTCCTCTAAAAAGGATATCCATTTGGAAGAAATTGTTTATGATAGTCAAAATAGAAAGGTTTTTTCCATTGATGAGTATAAATGCTTTGTTGTCTCAAATATAGTAAGGACGTGATTTCAGACCATTTGTACTCTAGTCAATTAACACGTCATATGTCAGTAAGTCTCTAATTGTCCACATTAATGTAGCCTTATGTATGAAATGTTGTTTCGCAGCAACATCGTATGTACTCACACCATTACTTCATATTGAATTTAACACATCAACCAATGGTTTCATATAAACATCAATATTCTTTTTTGGATATTTGGGAATTAATAAGGTTAAAAAGATATAAGGCTCCTTTAACATCATATATGGAAGTAAACTTTATGGAGTTATAGAGATTGTTGAATATAAATACTGACTACCATAAGAGCCAAATGGATATAAACCCATAGTAGAATGACCCAATCACATGTTCTGGGATTCTAATGCAAAAGATAGATGCACTAGGTCAAAATGTTTCCATGAATCACCATGAGATGGATGATTCATGATTTTACCGGTTGAAATCTTAGTTTTGTTCCATGAAATCATTGTCGTTGTGTTCTTAGTCATAAATAAACACTGCAACTTTAGTGTAATCGGGAAATATCTCAACTAGTTTATAGAAATAAATATAGACTTCCTCAGTTGAGCATCTTTATACCTTGATTTTTCACATGTGGGATAACAATTCAATGATACATTTTCAATAGAATATATGATGAAATCAATTTCACTTGCATGAATCTTATGATAACTATGGCCCAGATTATGAACTAGCCTCTTTCTCTTATAACAACTTAGAGGAAAAACATTTCCTTCAAGTAACAGTGTGTTAACTAATGAAAATTTGTGATGAAAACAATTGTTTGACATTCCATTATCTGATTTAATAGACATACATTTTTCAACCACTTTCAATTTTATTATCTAGAAACCAAGATATAATGCATCCTTAGTAGATCTCAACAACTCATAAAATTTAAATTGTTCCAATTCAAGAGTTAAATCAATATCATCCTAAATTTTAGTTTGTTGAACAGATAGACCTGCAACATCTTGTACTCAATTTTGAAACTGTGATATATCTGGAATCAAATTATTAGTATCTTCTCTCAAAATGCGTTCACCATGTTGATTCCAAAAAACATAATCTGGTTGAAATCCAAAATGCAAGACATGTCCCCCAACATTTTCAAATGTTTCAAATGTTCTCAGAGCACATTTTTTACAAGGACACTTAATTGTGCCTTCTAAAAAAATTATGGTTTTGATGATGCAAATTATAAGAAAGTTTCGACACCCTCTATATATACAGGATTTAAGCTGGAAATGTTTGGATTTCTATAATGATTTATCCAAGAGAGATCATCTAATAATGACTATGGTCGAATTCTTTGTTCAATGTTTTTCTATAAAATATAAAATCATTACTATTTATGAATAATTTGAAAAAATAAAAACACTATCCAAAAAATAGAAGATAAAAATTTAGAGCTACCTCTTACAAATTATCACCAATTATGGGTGACATAATTTATAGTAGATTGATGGCTACTCTTTTGTCTGACAAGTCATTTACTTGCAACATTATCACAATGAAATCACAATGAAGAATCTGCTTGAAGGTACGCATATCTATTCCTGTGCATACGAGAATGCATAATCATACCTTTGACCAGATTTTTCATTACAATGTTAGAGTGAGAAATATGCAAGCAAATCAGCTGTCAGATAAAAGATCCCCCTTTTCGTTGATGAATCATCTTCTTCCAACTATCACCACCTGAAAAAATTATGAAAAATATTGTTCTTTGAATGCATATTCAATCTCATGCATACAAGAATTTATATGAATACGTAGAATCACATTTTTAAAATTGTTTTGAGTCGTTGAGAGTTGAAAGTAGAAGTGTCATCGAGAAAAAGGAGTGATGCCAATCCACTAGAAATTGTTCTAAGTTCTTACAGTTTATTACTATTTATTCCTAACTATTCCCAAATTTTCCTGATTTTTTCTAATTTTTCATAATTGTTGCTAATTTAACATAATTATTGTTGATTTTTTCTAATTATTTCGAATATTTCCTAATTATGGCTAATGTTTTATAATTGTTTTTTATTATTCCTATTTTTTCAAATTTTTCCTAATTTTATCTAATATTTCTAATATTTTATAATTATCCCTAATTATCCCTAATTATCCCTAATTATCCCTCATTATCCATGATTATCCTTAATTATCCCTTATTATCCTTAATTATCCCTAATTATCACTATTGAATTCGATTAATTACTAATTATTACTAATTATTACTAGTTATTACTAATTATTACTATTTATTACTATTTATTTCCATTTATTAAAATTTATTAAAATTTATTACTATTTATTACTATTTATTTCTTTTTATTACTATTTGTTATGATTTATTAATAATTATTACTAATTATTACTAATTATTAATAATTATAACTACTTATTACTAATTATTAATATTTTTTACTATTTTTTACTTCTTATTACAACTTATTACTATTTATTTCTATTTATAACTATTGATTACTCATTATTACTAATTATTACTAATTATTACTAATTATTACTAAGTATTACTGATTATTACTAATTATTGTTAATTATTGACAAAATTTACAATATATTACTAATTATTACTATTTATTAATAATTATTACTAATTATAACTAATTATTTCTATTTATTACTATTTATTACTATTTATTACTATTTATTAGTATTTATTACTAATTGTTCGTATTTATTACTAATTATTACTAATTATAAGTATTTACTAATAATTCTCACTGTTTTATGTTAATTGTTACTAATTTTTACTAATTATTAGTATTTATTACTATTTATTACTATATATTACTAATTAATACTAATTATTACTATTTAATTGTATTTATTACTTATTGTTACTAATTATTAGTACTTGTTACTAATTATTAGTATTTATTTCTAATTATTAGTTTTTATTACTATTTTTTTACTAATTGTTGTTATTTATTTCAATTTATTACCATTTTTACCAATTATTTCTATTTATTCTAAATTATTACTAATTACCGCTAATTATTACTAATTAGTGTTAATTATTATTAATTACTACAAATTACTACTACTAATTACTAATTACCGCAAATTGTTTATATTCATTATTAATTATCTTTGATAATTCCTAATTACTACTAATTATTTATAATTTGTACTAATAATATAACTTTATTATTAAAAAAAATACTAATGACAATACAATCTATATATAATATAATTATAACTAATTAACCATAATAAAAATTAATATATATAAAAATATTAAATTAAATAAAACATAAATACCATTAAACTTGATTCTTTATAGGTGGAGACGACTTCATAAGCTACTTCGTAATGAAAAATTAACTCAAGGAAAATTTTACACAAAAATTAGAGTTTAGAGAGAGAGAGAGACAGAAAGTATGAATTGTGGGGAATAATGAAAAAATGGATGATAAGTATATATAGGTTAGATTAGTTGTGACAAGACCCGTCTCAAATACCTTCGGCTACATTAATTACCGTCGGCTGTTAAAAGGGTTTTTGTGATGGGACCCGTAGCAAATAGCGGCCTGTTGACACACTATTTGCAATGGGACAACATCTCGTCACAAATAATGTTTACCACCACTGGGTATTTGCGACGAGTCCCATTGAAAATAGTGACTCAAGGACGAACTATTTCTAACAGGGAAATTCCTCATCGCAAATCGTATTTACGACGTCTGTGTATTTGCGACAGGGGTGCCTCCCTGTCCCAAATACCCTTCTTGCGGTTTGGTGCGCGAACCACGCCAAACCACGCCTAACTTTTTGCAATGGGTCGATTCCCCCAACACAAGTAACCTCTTTGATGTACTATTTGTGACGGTATTTATTACCGTCACAAATAAGACATCGCAAAAGGCCATTTTTCCAGTAGTGAACACACACTTGGTGAATATGGCGTTTGTCTCGCATAAAATAAAAGTGAAGCATAAATATCAAACCTTTAGTCTTTAATTTCATTATTCATGTTCCAAAATCCTTTATAGACAATATATGTTTATTATACATCTATCACAGAACCATACTTATATATACCATACCATATATGATTTACTTATTACCTTTTATTGCTCCTTTATTAATAATTCCTTTTTAAAATCACATTTTGAGTAATATCTACTTTGTTATTCATGTATGTTTTGATTTTTTATTATTTTAGTCCTATTAATTTTATCTTGGCTTCATACTATCCATAATTTTAACTATTATATATATATCATATATACTCAATATATATTTATTTAGAGTAGTCCGTAAAACATAGAGATTGAAAATCAAATACACCATTCATGGAGACAGTAGGTTGTACTTATGCATCATTGTTGTTTAAATTTTATTGATGGACTAAAATAATGAAACCTAAATAATATATTAAATTCATAGAATCATTTTTATATCATATTTTGAAGCATATTTTCATTAAACCCATCCTTATTACATTACATATAGAGCGTGAACGAATCACATCGCTTCGCAAGGCAGTGGTCTGATGTACAGACGAGCGACATTATCATATTCCCAAGGAATGAAAAGTAAGTTTGTATATGATATTTCATAATTTAAAAACGTTAAATATTTTACCAATATAAGATATAATTATTTAATTTTTCTTTATTACCATCCGAGTAAAATAGAAATGAAAAAAACATCACATCAGTTTGTGAGGTGGTATTATGTTGTACACTTGAGGGACGATAATAATTTCCCATGGGTTTGGAGGTAATAAGGTAGATTTGTTTTATAATTATAGAGGCATATTAATATCATAAATATAGTATATATACATTAAATACATCTTTATATTCAGTCATTAGAGGTGGTGATAGAAAATGAATATCTTCAGTTTGTGAGGCGGTAGTCTGTCGTACACACAAAGGCTGAATTTGTATCCCATCTTTTGGAATATGGTACAGATTCAGTTTATTAATTTATAATAATAACATATAATTATTGGTAATATTATTATTATTTTTCTCCTCATTGTTTTATAATAATATAAGGATGTGGAGAGAGAAATAGAATAAAATCTGTTTTAGGAGTGTTTCCTTTTCTTGAGAGAACTTCTTTTTGTTTTCACTAAAAGGTTTCAAAGGATACCTTTAAAAAAAATAATTCTTATAGTACTACATTAGGTAATTAATAATTTTATATGGGAATGTAATGTTTTAACCAATGGGTTATGGATGTGTGAATATGAGAGGAGAGGGGTGGACATTTATAAGTTGGGTGAGTGGCACACTTTTAAATTTGGGAAAAAAAATGAAAGCTGACATTTTTCGCATGAAACATTGATCCAAAATGGTCTATTATATAAATTAGTAGATATAGGTTCTAAGTATTTCCAAAAAATGGGGTTTGGTAATGTTTTATGCCCTTTTTAACCATTATTTTTTTAGTTTAACCCCAAGTAAACTCTGTTTTACTATAATGATGGTAATTAATTTTTTTTATTTTACAATTAATAATGGTAAAAAATAACGTTTTTATTATTAGATAATATAAATTATTCTTATTAAAAATATGGAATACATTTTTCAAAATTCCGTTTACATATATAGGAAAAGATAATTTAATATTAAGCCCAGAAACTCGATGAGAAATCAGTTTTCAGAAGAAAACATGTTTAAATTATTAAAATGTTTTTTTTAATTCAGTATTAAATGAATATTAATGAACTATATTTGATTAATAGATATATAATTTTTCTATTTTTACATTTAAAACCATCTTCAAACAATTTTTACGATTTTAAACGCTTTAAAATTTATGATAATTCTTAATACAAACCAATATTTTTCAATATTAATTGAGAAATTTATCCTCCCATAAAATTATAAAACTTTTAATTTAAGATAATTTGGAAATTAATATTCCCGAAATTAGTTTCTTTTTTGAAATATATATTATAAAATTGGAATAAAAATTAATATTAAGAATTTGTGTGCATAATGTGACTAAACTTTTTTTTGTACGAAAATATAGCTTTAAAGAATAAAATTATATTTTTTATATCTCATGTCTAGAAGTCACAAAATATGAATGTTAAATATTATATTTAAAATATCTTATAATAATTTCATTAATATAAATCACTATAAGTCATTTGTTAAATTTATAGATAAAATTCGTTTTTCAAAAAAAAGATTTCCTTTAATTCAAAAATGTTCTTATTTTCAGTTTTTAGTAATTTTTCCCCAAATAAATTCATTATATATACATTTCTAGACAATATATTTTCATAATTTAGTTAATATTATTCATACCCACCATTCCAATGTCTTTCTAATAACTATAAAATAATAATATTTTAAAATAATTTCTGGTTTTGTTTTAACTCAGTGTTTCTTGTAATCAAATCTAATCCCGGGATGGTGTGCAATGAAAACAAAACTCAGTGTTTCATGTAATGTAAGATAAAATCTATGGTTCATTAAATTTAATATAAACTCAGTGTTGTGTGTGGCACAAAATATCAAAAAATGCATCAAAAAATACCATGGAATCCATCCTCAAACACCCATAAAAAAATTTAAATACTTGAATAAAAATTGACATGTCCACCAAAATAAAAATTTAAAATGGTTTATTTTTTTAATAACCCATATTACATGTTTAGTACATTAATTAAACCTTACCATAGGAAAACATGATTTATTCCATTACAACCATCCCACCATATGACTTTTTGACTCCATATATGTCTCAAGAGATAATAATATAAAGACTTAATACCTCAAAAAACATCAATCCACCTTTACTCTCAAAAGAATAACCAAATTTATTTTCCATATCTCAAATATGAAAATCCATATTCAAACCCAAATCATATATTATCACAAAAAAATAAAATCAAAAAATTCCTCTTATAGAAAACACACTCACAAATATCCCAAATAACTTGTCCTGTTATGTATACGTCATCTCCTGAAGACAACACCACCATTAAAGGACCAAATCAATCTCTTTACATAAAATCTAATATGTCTCCAATTTGTTCATTCCAAATATAATCACAATTACCCATCCCAAAAAATCACTATTCTTTCAATTCATGTCTCTTGAAATCATAGAATCCATTATTACCCTAAGATTCTAATTAACCAGTGAGTACTGCAAGATACATAAATATTAAAAATAATCAAAAACCATAATACTAAAAAACATAACATATATCAAACATCTTCAAAAAAAATTATAGGTTTTTTAGGCCTTATGTACTCACCACCATAAAAGTATAATAGGTCCAACTATAAATTCCATCCCATTAAATTTCCATTTATAAGTGAACATGTTATAGAATTTTCATTAATAGTATTTTCCAATTGTAAAATTTTAGGTCAAAACCATTCTAAAATTAATATATTTAACATATCACCTCATTTTATAATTAAATTTATGAGAAAATATTTTCCTCACTAGACTTTTTAACTTAATCTTAATTTTTTTCTAATAATTACCACTTTTAAATCCTTGTCACATTTAAAATGCAAGGACATAAAACAAAATCCATTTTTAAAACCCATGCTTTTAAACCATTTTCTTAGTTTTAAAATAAATTAAATCCACTCATATAACTACCGATATAAAAGGAAAACATTGCATAATTCCATTAATGAGTATAAAACATATAGAATTCTTTAGGTGTAAAAGTTATAATGGATTCCATAACACAAACATATAAGAAATCAGACCTGGCATACTGAGAAGTAAAACATCATGTTGTAATGGATGACATGTTCATAAATAGATGGAAAATAGGTAAGAAAGATAATACTTGATTATTTAATATATTTTTAGAGTTTTCAACATTACTAGTAAAAACCAGGTATCATTTCCTAGAATTCAAACACATAAAAAATGGAGGAAACTAGTTTTGATTATATATAATTTTCAATCAAGAATCGAAAAAAAAAATTCTTCAAATAGAACGGGTGTCTGAGTGACTTTATTTAATTAGATACAACTTGATAAGGTGTATAAGAAAACAATAATTATTTTATTATATATTATTTAATAAATTAAAAATATTTTTATATTTATTAATCATAATATAAATTAGATTCATATGTACTAATGTATCACGAGACTATATGATACATGATTTCATATTGATTTTAGATCTCGGTAATGACCTATAAACTTGTTGAGTTTTATGTGACCGCAATCAATACATCTCTATGTAAACCTCACTTAAACATGTAGTTCACACTCAAAACTCATATATACAATTGATATTTGAGTATCCACCATAAATAGGTTGACGAACCCTATTTTTTGATTATTTATCAAGTCTTAAAAATTTAAACTCTTTTCCAAGAAAACAAAAAAATCCCAAGTACCAACATTCCCCTGATAACACATTATAATTTCCTTGACCTTATTACATAGTTCATAGCTAGATTATATATTCAAAAAAACTCATGAATTACTCTTAGTTTCAAGAGTCTGGTGTAAAAAATATTATTTTAATGATAATATTGTTTGAGTTAGTTTCCTACCTAAGAAGTCGAATATTGCATGGCACACTATCTTCCAAAATTCTAGAAAGAACACATGTATCATCAAAAATAATAATATAAAATGTCATCATTTGATATCAATGTTTTAAATGATATTCTATCATAACCAAGAAATAATATAATAGCTATATGAGTGATTAATAAAGAGAAACAAGTTTAAAATCCCAAAAGACCAAAATATGAAGGAAAAAACAAAAAAAAACTAAATATAAATAATTCAAAACAAACATGGACATAGGGTCCTTAATAAGTGGTTACTTATGTAAATTCTCTATGGATTTACTTTTGGTATCCCAAATATCTTACTGGTGAGACTATCTTGTTCTACAAAACAAACCCCATCACAGATCCAATCTTAATAAGTTTCTGACTCTTCTAAAGAAGAGATCTAATAGTTCAACAAAAACCCCACTACAAAAATATTTACTAAAAGGAAACACATAAATATTTTCATGTCCATTGATGTGTCCATGTAGGGTGTAACAATATAACTATTCAATAGTTTACCCCCAACATGTCCAAAAATATTAGTGAATATACCATGTGTATGTAACTATGTGATTAAATATTGACATATAAAAATAATAATATAAATTTTAGATAATAATTGATATGAGATTTAAAGAACAGTTAGAATGCATATTAAACATATAATATATGTAATTTCACATAACACCCCTATATTTTGAGGATCCATACATAAATTATTATATTTGGGTTGAAACTTGATATCACGTACAACATTTAATGAGTTAGTGAACAAAAATCTATAATGAGTAATGAAATATGTTGAATTGTACCATTCCTTAAATTATCAATATAGGGTATTGATATATGGAAGTTGTGGGGAAATTCTAATCCTATGGAAATAATTATGTGTCTATATGATTGATGTCCTTGTATAATCTCTTTGAAATCATGGTAATATCTGTAGAAAGTTTGGACACCATGATACCACCCCATAGTTCCTCGGGTGAGATATTTATGATGTTAAAAGCCCATAACATATTCATATCTTCCCATTATGTACTTTAATGACTAATTATGTAATTTATAGTATGTCTAAAACATAATAGTTTCATTGTAAGAATACAAGTAGATGAATATTACCCTGCTAGTGTTCTAATCAACTACTAAAGTATTGTACATAATCAAGGGAAACTCAATGAAAATATTTATCATCATACACATTGCACTAAACAGAGAAAAAGTGCTCTAATATAAACATTTATAATCATAAAAACATAAAAATATTCAGATCATACACATAAGAATATTATGAATTTTAGATCAACTCTTAGATGTTAACTCTTATCAATATTAAATATTAAGAACAAATAAAAAACATGACTCGATCTATTACACAAAATGTTCTCTGGGTATCAGGGTATAAATTTGTACTAATCCTTTGATCTTTCAATGTTATCATAATTAGATAAGCTTTTAAACCTAGACATAAAATATTTCCATCAATAGAAGAGTAAACAATAGGGTAAAAAATGTAATTGACTAATTATAATGTTTCTAATAACCTACACTTATCATAACCCCAGCAAGGAATGAGGTAATATGAAAGTATTGAACTTCAAATTCCCTTTACGGGGTGAGTTCTTCTAAAGGTAAGTTCGTATCATTTACACCATACATCCAAAAAAATTATTTATAAAAGAGTAACCTTAAATAAAGTAAAATTGTTTTACACTTGATTTTTATTATTTTAAAGGGATTACAATTTAATGTATACATTAAACTTTTACCTAGAAATTGATTTTTTATAATGAATTTTAAAATTCAATTTTCTAACTGAATAAGGATTTTTAGGAAATCTAGATTTTATATTAAGACCCAAAAATGATAAAAAAAACTTTATTTAAGGGAAAATTTTATTACTCAAAACACTATGTTGTTATTTAAAAAACATTATGCTAATAATTAAAAAAACTTCAAAGATCTATTATTTCATTCTACCTATCTGATATTGTAGTAACCATTCTAATAAATTAATGTTTAATTGGATTTATTGTTAGATCATTTACTTGTAACTCATTCAATTTATCCATGGAGTAAATGGTCTATATCAGTGTAAAATAGAAAAATTCAAAGTTTAAGTGTTCTAATCAATCAATTAACACATTACTAGAACCATAAGTGAAGTTACCATGGGGTTATAAAAGTTTAATATTTGTTTTAAATGGATATATGAGATTTTGGGTGTTCATTTTGAATGAATTTTTTTATTTGGTATTTAAGACAATGTTTAATTTTATAAATAGATGTATTTAAGAAATTTTATGAGTAATATTAAATTTATGAAGTTGCAATGGCTTGATCCTTTGAGAGGAAGATGCTAATTTTTTAATGGTTTACCTTTTATCATCAGATAATATAATTTTTCCTGTTTACATAATTTGTGTTTAATAAAAGATAAGATATAGAATGTATCCTAATTTGGGAAACTTTATGGTATCTAAAATTAAGTCATTTAAATCATGAAATCATGTTTATTGGATGCATAATGGGATAAGCCATAGTAAATGTTTGTAAACGTCTATCCATATTTTCCCAATAGAATATATGGGAAAATTTGATGTATGTAAGGTGATTTTATCAATGTAATTCTCTACGTGATATAAGAATAAAATATTATTAAATATCTGTTAAATAGTTCGATAGAGTTATGTATAATTGCTGAATATATGAAGGGTTCTCTGGAAGATTAGTCAAATTATGTTATGTTATTCTTTCAATGTAATAGGCATCAAAATTATTTAAAAATAACATGTTATTAATGTTTTTTTATTTTGACATAATTTAATACATGTGACTTGTATGTCCAATTCTAGAGGTTTATAGAGAATATAGTTAATAGAGAGTGTATAATAAGATGAAATGGCTTATAATGAACATCAGATGATATATCAGTTAGTGGAAATCTAATGCCTCAACAAATGGTTGTTGGAGTGGTGTAAGAACACAAAACACTAATATAATCATAACATTTCCTAGAGTATAATGACTCAAAAGTTTAAGATAATTAAAACAATGAAATAAACATAAAACCAGATGATAAACAGTTACACAGTGACAGATTAAGAGATACCAAAAGACTTCACAAGTCTGTTGTGTAAAGTCAAGTCATTATGATGATGTAGAGAAGGGTGTCCAAAGATTAAAAATTAGTAAAGGAAATATCATGATATTATCCATGATTTTTTTGGGGATTTAAAGAAGGATATTGACCTTAATATCATTCTCATATTTGAATGTATTTATCCAAAATTGAGAGAAGTAGAATACATTGAGTTTGAGGAACGAATTACACTATTTCATTAGTGGAAAATTAATTTTATTGAGATGTTATTCAATTAAAAAGTAGTGTTTATTGATATAATTCATCATTACCAAGTTAATTTTTAGGACCCCAACTATTAGGTTCTGAAAAATCCACTATGTCATTAAAGAAGATAATTTTTATAGAATATAACCTTTAGAAAGAGGTAACTAAATTCTAGGAAACTCTATGATGAGGTGCAGTAAAAATGATCTTATAAATGAAGTTTTATATAATAAACTCTAGAAGATTAATTCATGAGAAAGAAATGAACTGTACTAATTAGAATAATCCTATGAATATCTTCAATAAATTCTGAAGTCAAATTAATATATTATAATATTTCTAATTTCATTTGTGGAATCACTATAATTATGGGGAAACAATATAATATTTTCTAGAGATAATTTTTTTTTGTATGTACTATGGATTTTAGATGATAATAATCCCACAAAACTTTTAATTTTAAAATGATAATTAGTGGAAAATCTATAAGCTAGGATAATAAATAAACACATCAAAGACATAGTCACCTACATCAATGGTTAGATTTAGAAAAATACTATGAAAATTAATTTCACATATAATTCGTCTATAAATGTTAGAGAGTGTTTTATTGTCTAAGAATATAATAAAAATTAACATCTATAGAGGGAAACTTCATGTTACTATAAATTTAAAATAAGGGAGCATTAATTTATCCACCCTTCTTAGTGGTCAATAAATTCCAAGGAATCGAAGTTGGAATCAAAGTATATTCCCTCTATAAGACCTATCTGGGGAAGATAAAGGAACTTAATACCATTAATAGTAGAGGAATTCATAATTTTTACCTCAATAGTTTTCACATACTGATATATAAAGTGATTCCTTGTCTAATTGCACTTAGTATTGAAGTGGTTAATACAACTACAATAGGATTTGCATTTAAAGAAAATGATACACCTATTAATAGTTCAAACAAATAGTACAAATAATTCAATGTGAAATCTTCAAATTATATTGTAATGTTTCCATTGGAAAAATGATACTTGAATGTAATGGGTCTCTAAATTATTATTGAAACATGGGATAAAATTGAGATAATCAATGCTGGTAATGTTAAAGTAGGGGAAAAATTAAAATCTTGTGAAGTATATTTGAATACCTCAAAATGGATTATGAATAAAATAAACCTGATTATTTTACATGGTTACATGTAATTTTCAGCAAAATCAGTTGTTTTGGTGATATCTGGAGAGATTCAACTATTGTGAAGATGTTGGTGATGAATTTTCCAAATATATTTGATGATAAAAATAATCATCCTAGTATATAAATTATTTATCACTATATAAGATATAAAACAACGTCATTGTATTTTAAATGAGAAAAATTATGGAATTTAAAATAAAGGATATGGAAATTATTTCCTTACAAAAACCAAAGAATATTGAAATTAATGACTCATAAGATTAGTCTTCCAATGAGTTAAAATATGATTATAATTGACATAAATAAAAAAATTATTATTTATCTCATCTCCCGAAAAAATAATTAGATTTAATGTAAGATATAAGATAAAACATCCAATAAATTTTTTTAAGTGTAGTGGAATAAGTAAATTTTCACTAAATTTCCCTTACATGAATAATTGTGATAATTTTAATGAGATTGAATATAGAACATGAATGAATATGTGGAATAAAAGTTCTAAGAAAGAAAAAAAATCAATGAAATGAAAAAATTAATTCACTCATAAGAATAATATAAGTATAAAATGTAATGAAGAATAAATAATAATGAGGTGAAGAAAACTATATATAACATCAATTGAAATTGAAACATGATTCATTTATTCATAAAAGAATATAATCAAGAAATATCTCCTACTATTGAAAGAGGAATATAAACAGAACTGTAATGATGAAGTGGAGTTTCCAAAAATGGTGATTTCTTACCTTGAGGAAATTAAATTAATCATGAATACAATGAAAAAGTAAGAAAATATGGTGATGATGTAGAATAAAATTTTGTTATCTTTAGAGAAAAGATAATTGAGACATATTAAAGTTTATTTGAGTTTGATATAATTTTAAAGATGTTGCATAAAACTTTCACAAGGAAATAATAGTTAAGGTTGGGTCATCTCATGTGGGTGAAATAGTAAACACAAAAATCAAGGAGAAATCTTCTCGTGATAATTTTTTTTGAATTTATTATTAAAAAATATGTAAATGTTTCAACTAAAAATGATTAGTTTTGGATAGTAAAGAAAAGTTGGTGTTATTACATTAAATAATTGTAATTTAAGAACAACTTGAAGATGAAGTTCACCCATTAATATAATTAAAGGATTTTTATATCTATATGGACCTCCTCAAAAATTATATAACTAGAAAATACATTAATCAAAGTTGAGTTTTGAGGGATATTTTTTTTTGCTCAATTTTTGGGAATAAATCCAAATATTATTGGGAATACTTGTTGCTTACAAGGATAAGATATGACAATTTAGGGAGAAAAACATGAATAAAAGTAAATCCCAATCATTATTTTAGAGGTATTGCCACTCAAAATTAGGAATCTAAAATTAAAAACTCATCAAAGAATATTACTTATGATTCGGTAGAAGAAACATGCAGATGGAATATCCAAAATAGTCACTATAAAAAACATTGAATGAAACCCATTATTGGATATGATTTCATGTACAAGAATAGAGATGAATGAATGAAAACTTAATATAGATGAGAAATATCTAGTATTTTATGTCGCATTGAAAGCTAAATACATAGAAAAAACATGGATACATGATAGTTGTTTTTATTTGTACATGAAAATTAATGTGAATGTCTTGAGAAAATATAACCATTATAATATTGGATTTTTGAACTTTTAAAATTACATATACTTAAGTATTAATAGAGTTTTAGAGGTTTTTTTGTGGTCAAAAGATAAAATCTAATGAAGTCCTATTTATTGAAACCATTAAGAATGAATTATTGAGTGTTAACCAACATTATAATGATAAAAAAATGGTTTTTTGGAAGTATGGTTGTATCATTGTGTTCTTGAAGTATGGGAATATTATCATGGAGACAGTGAGTACTGGGAGTAATAAATTTCAAATTATATATCTAAGTAGCTCATATTACATAATATCCTAAGATGGAAATGATTTGTGGAATAAAATACCTAGCCATCATGAACAAATGAATGTAGAAAAATTCTCAAAGGAGTAATATGTGAGAAATATAACTTAATTAAATGGATAAATTAAAACTGTTTGTGAAACTTCTTATAAAATTAATAGGATATTGAAAATTTATAATGATGTAGAGATTAAATCCTCTCAACCACTTCAACATATACATTTAATTTTTTTTGGACTATTGAGATATCAATCCAAAAATAGTGATGTATACATTATCACATTTATTGATTAATTAACCCCTGAGATTAGAGTTTTATCATTAATTATAAATCTAAATTTGTGGATATGTTTAAATTATAATAAATTTATTCTGATAAATAAAATTTTTTATACATCAAAAACATAATATAGTGGTCTATGTTCAGAATAAGTGTTCATTGTTAGTAGAATTAATAAAAAAACTACATGAGATTTAGTATGAAAAGAAACCCATGTTTTAGTGCTTTAATGTTTTGGGAGATGCTATATAATAACAAGAAATATTTTATCCTTAGGAAATTTTTTTATAAAGGATAAAGATAGGATCTTCCTATGATATTAATCCAATAAAATGACTTATTGAATATATAACCTACAATATAATAATATTTTAGAGTTTTGTGATGTTAACCTCATTTAAAGAAAATATAATATGGAAAAAGAAGTATATAGTAACCCAACTACATTAAAAGAAGATACTCTAGAAAATTTTGATATGGATTATGAAAATGAATTACATAGTGAAAAATAGTAAGAAAAAGTATGTTTTTTTCAATCTTGTAATGGATATACTTTTAATAAAATCAAGATGATGGAGTTCCATAAAATACCAATACAGGTTGAACCTAAAAATTTCATAGGAATATAGGATTCCTCGATTCATATTAGGAGGGTACACAGATTTAAAAATCCAATGACACTTATATCTATGATTGAACCTCATATAGTTTCATAAGTAGTCAAGCATAAATAATGGATAAATGTGAAGAATAAAGAGTAATATAAAATTAAGTGGAATGAAACCTAATAACTTATTACCAAAAAATAAGATAATAATATTTTCATAAATAAGTGGGTTTTTTGAAAAACCCTTATTGAAAGAAGTATGATTTGGGGGAATATATCTAGAGTAGTATGTAAATGGTAATCGTAGGTGGAAGGCGATAATTTGGAACAAAATTCCCCTATTGTAAGACTCAAAAATATAATAATGATATTCATTTTTTGTCAATAAAATTATTAAATTTTTTATATGGTTATAAATTCTTCATTCTTAAATTGAAAAATAAAGCAATAAGTATCTATAGAAAAAAAGGTAAATTCTAGATAAATCTGATATAAATGTGCATTAACTAAATAAATATTTTAATTGATTAATGTAGTCCCCCCATCCTTGTATTCCTAGCATGACTGTTTTGGGAGAAATTTTATTTTTTAGAGGAAAACTTGATAGTCAGTTTTATATGAAGGAATATTTCATGAGAAAAATGATTATAATCATATATGTGGATAACATAATGAAATATGTGGGGTATTACACCACTATTACTTAGATAAAGTTATAAAATGTAGAGAGTGGTATAACTATTTTTAAAAGGTGGACAGAAAAATCTTTTATCATCTATTAATTCAAATATAATGTTATAGCAAAATTGAAGTTTCAAAAGTTAAAATTCTATTGAATAAAGGGTGAGTATATCAAAATAACTTCAAATATATATTTTCACTTTGAGATTAATTATATAAAAAATTATATATTCCATAGTTTTCTATTAATAATTTTCCCTTTGACAAAGGTTGCAGTTTGGTGTAATGTGAGTAGTTAAAATAGTTGAGTTATGCTCTCCGAAAATCCAAATAGGTAGATTGATGTTCTATTGGGGTTATAAAAGAAGTTTTATTTTTTTTTCAATAGTCCCATGAGATTAGATACTTTCAAATTAAAATATTTTTTCTTTGATTATTGAATATTATGTTTAATCTTTTGAAGAGCTTAATATGAATAATTTTTTTGTGTTCTCTAGAAGAAATGAAATTATGGTGGCCTGATCATTTCATCAGAATATTCACATGTTTTAATGGTTTTTTATTTATCATTGTATGATTTACATTCTCTAGGTTCCCAAAATCTTTCTTTTATAAAAGATGAGATCATGGAATACAGTCTGCATATGGGGATTTTAAAGTGATCATAAGCCACTCATTGGTATGTTAAAATTTGGATGATTGAAAGATATATTGGGATAATACTAGTTTATTGATTGGAAATTCCCTGAATTTTCTCCATGAGGAACATAAGGTAACTTTAATATGGGGTACTGAGTTCTAGAAAATGCATGAAATGTTATTTAAAATAATAAAATATTTCTACGTATGATTTCAATAATTTTTTTAGATTCGAAAAGAATTAGTGAATTTCTAGATGTTTTTCTAGATATTTAGCCATATAATGTTATACCATTTTTTCAATGAAATATGAATTCCAATTATTTGATAAAAAACAGGTTATTAAAATGATATAATTCAATATAATAAATTTTTGGAGTCTCATATGACCAATTTAGAAGCTTTAAATAGGATATATCTTAGTGTAAGTGTAGTGGAAGATGTGATAACAAGTATAGATCATCATAAAATTTCTTAGTTGAGGATGATATAGATTTAGAACATTTGGTTTTTAGAAGTGTTGTTAGAAAAAAAACACATAGACTCTTAGATGCATTGATATATTTTCATTGATATTTATACACTATGGGTGATTCTAAAATATTAGAAAAGTTAGAATTAGATGTTAAAGAGATGGACATTAATAGATCTGATGATGTTGAGATATTTCACATGTTATTTGATTAAATTCAAAATCATTCTGAAGAAGTTTTTATGGAATATAAATTATTCAAGAATCATGAAGGAGAGATCATGATGATGGAAGTTATTTTTGGGAGACCTAACAAAGACTATTGTCCCTCGTATATTTAGGGATTTGAAGGCCATCAAAAAAATATTGAGATTAGAAAAAGACGTTGAGTTAAAACTCCATGAGTTATTATTTTATTGGAGAATAATAGGTTATTTAGATTTGTGAGTAAATTTATAAGCTTTGTTTTTTGGATACTTTATATATTATTTTATTGTAAATATTATATCATATGAGTATCAAAAAATATACTATATTGAAGAAAAACATAATTTTTAGAGAATATAGATATTATATATTAGAAAATAAATTTTAAAAATGATACAAAAGGATGTACTGAAAGAACATTTTCTGGTGATCTTTATCAATGGTGGTATTATAGAAACTAGTGGGAATCAATATAATTTTTTCATAGGACACTTTTTGCAGATGTAGTATATGGATCAAAGTAAAATGATCCAACACCACATGAAATTAATAAGAATATTATTAATGTAAAATATATGTCTTGAGATAATAACTGAACACAGTAAAGTTGTTGTCTTCTAAAGTGAAGGTGATCCTTGTATTTAGTATGTATTTATTTATTTCATATTTTTCTTGAAGATGTGTTACAGAGAGTATTATTATTTGGGTAAATTATAACACTAAAAAATTTTTGAGGATAATTTCAAGTTATATGAAATTGTAAAAATAGGCAACTGATTCGGCCCCCCATCTTAATGGTCTTTGTATTCTTATGTTTCTCAACAGTTCGTCAAACTTTTTAAACAACATACTAATCAAAAACTCTAGGTTCACTTAAAAAAATAACATGGATGCCAATCTAAAATGGCCACTCAAAAAATCAATAATTTCTTCCGTAGTTCCAAAGTACCCCATCTGTAAGGAGAGGTGATATTATAAACTAATGAGTTCATTTTATTCAATAAATAATTCATTCTCCGTGATTAATTTGTACGTAAACATAAATATTAAAAATCATTATAATAAAATTAATTATAATGGATTTTAGGTGAAAAATACAATTCAACCAAATATAAATTTTATAATAAATCATTATTCAAGAACATTTATTTATTTCAAAATAGATAACATTTGAAAACTATTTATTCATGGTTCTGATTTTAATTTATAGATCCGCATTTTTAATTTCGGGAAATAGTCGAAAAATATTACAAGAATAATATTCAAATTCACAGAATGGGTAATTAAACCCTTATCTTATCCTTTGGAGAGATTTTTCATTCTAACAATATCCATTAATCCCCAGAAAAAATAAAATTATATTCCAATAGTATTGGATCCAATGAAAAAAATCACCAAAAGTAGGAAGGAAAGCCCCCAAGGGTAACCTAAACATAATAACCCAAAAGTAAACACAAATACATTACAGCTGAAACCCATAAGTAAATAACATATTCCCACACTAAATCCGTAATAAAATTTGAATATCCCTATCGATACACATACCTCATGTTCTTTCAATTGATACAAAGTTAATCAATAATTATTTAACCTATAAAATATTCTATGAAACAAAGAAATAAAAATACCCATGATTTTAGATGATTCCACCATTAATTAATGAAATTAATTATATATATCTTGATTAAGGTAGATTAAATGAAAAAGATGAAGAAAGTAGTTGATGAGAGGAGGTGGAGGAGAGTTTACCATGGGTTATACATGAAATACACCATTTGATCCTCCTTTTTATAAGTCCCCAGAAGGAGGAGGAAGAGAAGACCAATATATATTATAATATATCCCCTCACAATTAGAGTGATGTGATCCTTGGGGAAAAGAAAAATGTGTTAAAATGATTTAATGGAAGATTAAAAAATTATCCCTTATTCAAAACCCTTCCCTAGAGCCTACCAATTACCATATCTTTGGATAAAGGGTACTTGTTGGAACCATAAATCTACCTAGGGTTCTTCCTAGAAAAGTCGATAACCAATTTCTTCCCACTATTTACCAAATCTGTCCTACATGTGTAACATGTAAGTTGAACCCCATGTGGGTACCCTAAACAAACAACGCACACAACCAATACTTGAAAACTATCCTTAAATACTTTATAATTCATCCTGAAACACCATATGAATTGAAAATCCTTCAATGAAAATAAAATTTTCAACCTCATTAAAAATTGAAAAAAAATTATACCTTAATCACCAAAATTTCATACTTAATAATGTAATTAAATTTTAATCAATATAATCAGGACACATAACAAACTTTATAACATAATTCATAGTTTCACTAAAATTAAATTATTTTTATAGTTCTTAACTAATATATTTTCAAAAACTATATACCTATTATTTTCCCTTTCTTATCAAATAACCTTAAGAAACAACATTCTCCATGGTTTTTTACACATCCAAATTGAATTATGGTGTTTAAATATCACATATTCCATTAATTTATATCATTATATATGGTTTTCCTGACTAATTTAATAATTAATAGTCAATAAATGTGCATCAATGATACTCAAGTGACAAAATCGGCATTATATTATTGATATTAGAAATATACAATCATGGTCTGTTTAATCACATTAAAACGTGCTTCCATAGTGATATTTAATTTTTATAAACTTTTTTATATTATCTATAAAACTATGAAAATTTTGTTCTGTAGGAATTGAAATAATACATACCATGAAACTTATATACAAATGAATATTAATAATGATATAATATTGAATATTATTATAATGAAATTTATTTTTAAATTTAATTTGATTATTCATGAGGTTAAAATATATATTATGTGATCTGAAACTAATGGATTGTAACTCAATTTTTATGTAGGTTTTTATCTCTATTTTTAAAATAATATTTCAAAAGTTTTATATGTATTTTATACCCAAAATATTGTTTTGATTTTCTTATTCGCAATTTTCATGGATTTATAAAACTATTCATTTTAATCATAAGTGTTTATTCTTTTGTTAAACCTTAAAATGTGTATAAGTGATTCTATTCAATATATATAATTTTGAGGTATTATTTAAATATTTTCTGTGATTTCTTCTTTGTCTAATATCTGATTTCAAAAATGTGTACCTTATTATTATACCTTGGATGTGTATGAATTCAATCTATACCTCTCATAAATTTTCACAGCTCATGCCTTACTTTATTTGTAAAGGGACACTTATTCATTATTTATATATAATTTTCTCTCCCTATCACTATTTTCATTTTGATTATGATCTATATTTATACATCCAAAACTTATATACAATTTTATTCTACATACCACCATTTCAAATGTATTTATTGTTACTTTACCTTCATTTTAGAGACCCGAAGCTTAACATACATGGAAATTATATTACTTTTGCGGGATACTTAATATATAACAAAAACAAACACTCAAGGACTGTAATAGTTTAGTGTCTTTGGAAACTTGGAATATAAACTCCCAATCGTGTTGAAGGATCTTCAACATCTCCCATAATGATCTTCCCCTTTTGGTTTCTTACCTAAAAATCATTCTTTATATCATGGGGAAAAGAAAACATATAAAGGGTGAGCTCAAATGCTCAGTAAGGGTAAGCATGGAGAAAATAAAACAAACCATATACATTTGAACTTCAAAACATGAACATAATATTTAAACATCAAAATCTTGAGAAATGATGTAAAACATGGTAGTACGTAAGGCATAGATCATAATGGAACATCAATCATGATAAACTAGCATGGGAATAAAAATTGTAATTTTGGAAACCATTAATCACATGATATGATTTCCATAGTAACCAAGGCATTGCTGCCAAGACCATCTTAGTGGACAAAGTCCCTTCCTGAATCATGTTCACTCCTCATTCCAGATCTATATTTCTAAACTTGATTAACTTACCGTTCCATCCATGTCTATATCATGAGATATAAATCTTTACCCAATGCATTGGAGGGATATATAGGTCCCACCCATCTCATAATGAAATCATTCTTTAGCGTGCCACAAAATCATAAGTCATACATCATAGCATAACCCATGTAATAGAATGGGATTCTTAAACATCATGCCATCATAACATAATCCATGTAAAAAAAATAGATATAATTTCATCATAAGAAGAATAAAACCATGTAAATAATGGAGACATTATTCTTGAAACATAAACATATTAAATAATGTCATTTTAGATGGAAAATATTTTTGATAAAAGACTTGAAATGAAATCTTGAAGAAAATATCATTTCTTCTTCAAAATCATTTTCTTTTAAAAAAATTCCATTCAATTTTGAAAGGAAATTATTTTGTTCAAAATAATTATGAAATATCACAGAGTAAGATTCATGAAAATAATGCATTATGAAACTGTAAAAATTCGTTGATGCCATATAAGTTAAAAATAACATTCTTCTCGTACTTTTGTCGAAAAAGTCAAAAAGTACCTCGTATGGTAAACAAAAAAAAGATTCATTACATGCCTTGTAGTAAAAGTCAAAAATGGGTAAAAAGGACTTTAAACATAAATGAAAACATTTTTATAAAACTTGGACAAAGATGATAAATATAACCCCAGTAAATACTTACGTATAAGAAATCTCGGATAGAAAACAATTGAGATATGCAACATTATCCCTTACCTTAGGTCTAATATTCTTCATACGTATCCGAACCTCCTTTATAATGATTTAAATAATTTTATTGACTTATTAAAAAATCATATTCATTGTTATGATATCATATATGGTACACTTATGACTTTATATTACCCATTCTTTTGTAAGTTCCATGTTAAAGCAGCGTTTTGGGTAAAATTGTTTTATTTATCATACATGTTTGGACTTGTTGTTCTTGATATTATTACTTATATCCTTATTTACTTAAATACAGAATGTCAAACATGATTTATATGTAATATATATTCAAATTATACATATATATATGATATATCGATAAATGGAATGAAATACACTGTTCATGGAGACGGTAGGTCGTACGTACGCATGAATGTTGTTTTCGTTTCCTTATTGAATTGAATGGAATTAAGTAGATGACATATATATATATACATAAATATAGTATCATTATTATGTCATATATTTCATGATTACTTATTATATATACTTTATAATCATTCATGAATGGTTAACATGGAGAATTAATCTCATCGCGTCGTGGATACGGTAGTCCGTACGTACGCACGAGCGATGATATCATTCCCATGATCGTGGAATTGTATTGAAGTGTATGTATAATATTTAAGAAGCGATATCACTTTAAAATAGTCATATATAGTTATTTATTTACACCATTATACCCATACAAGTAAGGTGGTGGTCGAAAACATATTACACCGCGGCTTGTAGACCGTATTCCTTACGTACGCACGCCCGGTGATTTTGTTTTCCGCAGGACGGATAGAAGGTGAAATAGGGTTGTTTCATATTTATAATAACATATCAGTATATAATTATTATTGATGTTATTACTTTATAATTAGACAACTGAAGAAGAAGAAGTATAAGAAGAATGAAACACGAGAAAATTGGAAGAAGAGATGACCTCTTCTTCGACACACCTCTTTTAAGCCTTCTCTTATGGAAGTAGATTTGGTCTTTTGAGAAGATCATAACCACCCAATTTTCTCTAGGTAATTGTAGAAGGGAAATGGGCAGGGTTTGGACGAGCTTCAAGGCCCAAAAGGGTGTGAAGAGAAGAGGGAAGGGGTGCCCTTTTTATAAGGGAATAGAGGGGCACCTTTGGAAAAACTCAAAATATTATTTTATAATAAAGTCATATTTGGTTTATAAAAACTCCAAATTGATTTATTTCGAAGCTAAAATGGGTATGGGTCGAAATAATCTCAAACAATATATTTTAAACAATTTTAGGTTACAATTTTAACCTTATCATTTAGATTTAACTCTAAGTTAAATAATTTAACTTTTACTGTGTCTTCTTGTTTTCTTACACTATAAGGTTAATAAACTTACTATAACACGCCAAATGAACCCAAAGTTGTTTATTATTAATATATATAAGCTTATATAGGTAATTTTTCTGAACCTTAGATTTTTATGAATAAAATGACAATTAATAATATAATATTTGTTTTAAAAACAATTTTATGTCATTTTTGACACTATTTGGTAATTGATTTTTGTGAAAATCATAACAAAATGATTAGTTCTAAAAACATTAACTAAATCCATACTAACATGTCATATTAACCTATAAAATTAGTGGAATTCATAAAAAGTGTCAAATTACATTTATTTGGGTATTGATAATATCAATTATTTTAATAGTTTATTATTTAGGTAATTACTGCATCACCATTGTGTCATAAATAACATAAATTATTTAATGTCTAAAAATTATAAATAAACTACCATTAGTTATGAATGATTTTTATATTTCTAATTAATATTTATAGTCGAATTTATCTTATGTTTAACCCTATATTAAAAATGGTTTAGTTATTAAATTTTGATTTTAACTATTTTAACCCTTCTTTAAATAAATTAATAATAAATGTCCTAATCTAATCCAAGTGGACCTAAATGGTCATATTTTATTCCTAAAGTTGTTTTTGGTCGAATTAAACTTATCAAATAGAATTAGGACATGTGTTAGGGTAATAATAATATAATTTTTACCCTTAATTACATTATTTACTTTTAACCGTGGTAAATAAAAGTAAAAAGTTACTATTCACCAAAAAAAATTCATCTCATTGAACCACATTTTAGTCCTTGATATTAACCATGTTTCTCGGATTTTCAAAATTCCACTCACAGAAGTGGTGAAATTAATTTTTATGTGAATTTCCAAATTCTCCTAGGAGGTGGGTAAAAGACGGTCAAAAGTTCAATAAAATTTTTATATATCTAAAATAATTATAAAATGACTCCAATGAATTACACTGAAACTATATAGGTATTATGTATCAATTTTTAACTAAAATAAATTTAAATAAAATAAATAATTAGTTAAATAAAAATCCGGGTTTTAAATAATAACCTAGTGTTTTCACTATTCATCAAAAGTTGAATATTTTCAAAAAAATACCAAAAATTTACCCTAGGGTAATTTCGATATTTCTGAATCCAAAAATGAAGTCCATTTCAAAAGATAAAATTTATAAAATTTTAAAAAGTGGGTATTACTATTCATAATGACTAGTTTATATAACATATCATTGTTTAGTGAAACTCAGTATTGCGTACAACACACGCTATCGTGGAAGGTCGCGATTGCGTGTAATGTAAGCCAAGTCAGGGATGCGTGTAGTGCAAGCTCCTTTTGGAGTAGCGTACAACACAAGACATTAATAAAATTAAAAAAAAATCATAAAATCTCGGGGTGTTACATTCATTATTCTTGTATATTCATTTTTTTAAACTATCATTGTAATAATTTCTTCTAGGTGAAACTATATTGTGTATGTATAGGAAAACATTACCTATTTTATTTTAATGTTTAACTTATATCACATCAGTTTTATTCAATTATTTATAAAATTAATTATTTAAATATATAATATCATTGTTATAATTTCGTTTTTTGGGACTTATATGTCATTTTTCTTTGAAAATATATTTTACCCATATATTATTTTTTCTAAATGTGATTATAGATTATATCTAATCTCATAGAATTATTTTTTATTATATATATATATATATTCTTTAACATATTTTAAATATATTATCCGATAAAAATTCACACTACATTTACTTATTATTATTTTTATTTACATATGCTTTGGAATTTTCAATCATTAGTGAGTTATATATTTATACTTTATTCAATTTATAAGATGATTTACCTCCTTCATGACCTCTATATTTTAATCTAATCATTATTTTATGCCACATAAGTATTTTCCATTGAAAATTTCACATTTCTCAAATTTTATTTTTTATGATAAATTACATGAAAATTTATTATTGTCCAAATTAATATTTCATAATTCATATGATAGAAATTTTGAAATAGGAATTTTTTTTAAATCATTCCAATCAAAAAAATTAACAAATGTTATATTCTTGTATATATTATATTATTCGTTTTTTTAATAATTCCTTTAAAATTTAATATTCTATTTAATTCTAACTCGATAAATATAGATGTCCTATATCTATTCTCCCATTCATTAATTCTTTGGATATAATCTAAAATACTAATATAGCAATCACACACACTCTCTCTCTCTTTCTTTTTTCTTTCTTGATTCATGATTTCTCTTAATTATGTACCATCTTAAAAATTTTAAATAATATATTCTATGAATTATTATAATGATAATTTTTTATTTTGTTTGGGGTGTTACATGTCTGTTTTCCTTCTATTCATTGTATAATGATTATTTCTCAGAATAATTTCTTATTAAAAATGTTTTTTCCAAACATTATTCATTTATTACCACTCTTTTAATAGGATATCATTCCTCTTATTCAAGTTTTTTTAAAAAATTACCATATTCTATGACTTACCCCAAGGGGAGTTGTTTAGTGGTTAAATCCCTACTGTAACCATAGTGGTGAGTTTAAAAGCTCCTGGTTTTGAACCACTACGTCTTCAAGTTTTCTTTCCATTGATTCCCTTCTCGAATACCTACCATGTACCATACCCAATAGAACACATTATTGAATATACCTTTCATATTTTTATACATAAAAAATTTTAAAATTTCTTATGATATTATTATTCCATTAACATTGTCTTGTAATGCATTTAATTTTCTCTGGATTATCAGTATTTTGATTCAAATCTGTATTTATTCAGCATGACACACATATGTATGTATATGTTAAGATGTGATGTGGGGAACTAAAATTATAAATACCTCAATTTCATTACTCAATGATTATATATTGGTGATTCCATTTATGATTAAATGGTAGTGTTACAAGATCATTATAATAAATTTTCAATAAGAATTAACTTATATTTTTGAAGAAATTTTCTTATGGTTGTGTTAAAATATTATACAATTAATATCTATGCTTTTAATGTTATAATTAGTTATTCCTATACATTGTGGAATATCCCAAGTGGACTTTGAAGGTGAATGTTGTATTTTTTCAATGTTCTTATAAAAATGAATTTCATTGTTTTTAATTATTCATTGAACATAAAAAAGGAATTTAATTGAGATTATGAATGGTGAGGATCCTATAAATTTGAAATTTTTTGTTATAATATCCATGTACAATAGAATAACAAATTATATGGGTAAAGACCTATCTTCTAAATCTTATTAAGATATATTATTCTAGCTATGGAATGTATCCTGAAGAGTTTTTGTTAAAATAAATAAAATATTGGTTTAATGTTATAAGAATCAACAATGGACCACAAAGAATGAAGACTTTGGTATCATGTCGATAATATCATTTGGATGATTTTTTAGTAGATTTGATTTGTTAGAGAATGCACTTAGTTGAATTAGATAATATTTGAACTAATTAAATGAATTATATATGCTAAATTTTTTCATAAGTCTTGAATAATTTTGAATATGTAATATATTATGGAAGCATCAAAATAGATGTTTTGGAAAAGGGCAGAGAGATTTCACATATATGTAAAATTCTCTATAAAGGATATTTTTTATATTTTTTCTGGTACGAATATGAATATAATTAAAGAAATTCATTGTGTAATATATTATTTATATGTATTATTTTTCCAATGCATGCATATGTTTTTTAGAGATCAGATTGAAATTATAAATGTACAAATCCTTATTCAATGTTTCTGATATTTTATTTCAGTAAAACAAAACAAAGGCATTAGGTATTTATAGATAAATATGATATTTTTTAGTATATAAGATATTTTTTATCCACCTTTAATGTCTTTTTCTTAAACACACTAAAATGTGACAAATTATGATATCATACATGACACATAAAAAGAAAATAATCATACACATAGGTTTCTTATTTGAGAAATATAGAAAATGGTGGTTCTCAAATTATCATATATATGATCTGCATCATATTATATAAGTTTTTACACCATAAAAATTTTGTGATTTCAGAGGACATGATCCTTCTAAAATATACATAGTGTTTGGAATGATAAATTTGTAAAATGCATATATTATTATTTTCTTTTTATAATATAAATTTTATTATTAATATTTTTTTATTAAAAATGATTTTAGAAATAGATATCCATAACATGAATAAGAAAAACACATCACTATCAAAGATGAGAATGAATGATAATCCAAAAATTTACTCTATCAATGGATAAGCACTTGCATCGTGAAGAATTTATTATTCCTTGATGAACCTCAATGCATGAAAAAGTGCACTATAATAAAGAGTAAAATATATGAATAATTTATGAGGATTTTGGAGATGTAAATATCTTGAGTATCACGACCCGTCCTCAGGGACCGTGTCGTGACTACCCCAAGCCGGCCTTCCATAGGCCTGAGGCTGGCGACTAGCACAAAAGGCGTAAATCCAAATACTGGGAAGGAATTGCCTTTATAAAATTAAACACACAAAACAGAGTATTCAAATAAAGTAATCACTAAGAAAAACTGTAAACAAAAGTAAATTTTGAAAAGAAAGGGGCTAGAAATACAAGCCCAACAGTAAGTACAGTACAACTGAAAAGCTAGTACAACTACAGTAAAGTAAAATAGAAACCACTGAGTCGTCCTCTAGGAATCCTACCTGAAGGGTGGGTAAAGATGGTATCCTTAGCACCTCGAGTCCGTCTGTCTACTCCGTGTACGTCTCGCCAAGTGGTTTACCACCGGGTACTATCCAGGTCTACAGATCTCTACCTCAATTTGTGTTGTCCATCGTCTATATCCAACACAATGTAGTGCATGCATAGCTTGTGAAGAGGTGAGTATACGATACTCTTAGGGACCCTGAGACCCCTGAAGGTCTCTCAGAATCCACAAAGGATAAACCAAAGAATAAAAATATGATCCTGAAGTATCATCCAACTCTACATAGGTATATGCCCAAACATATACCTAAGTCATCAATCATAGTTCGACTCCAACTCTCGATCCCAAGCACAACCCAGTCCACACAAGAAATTTAAGTCAACCACATCAATGATAATGATTGTAATTCAAGACTCAGCTCACACAGGTGTAAATATTTCGTATAGCGATAGAGATGATCAGATGTAGTCAATCATTAATCTAAGATGTCGGACCCACAGAGGATTCAAGACCAGCTAAGTTATCAGACCCACATAGGATAGAAGACCAACTAGTCTGTCGGACCCACACAGGATGCAAGTACAGAGGTCAATACTTCCAAACCCACATAGGATACATGAACAGCAGCCATCGATGACGAACCCACGGAGGATTCCAGTACAGAAGTCGTTGCTGCCGAAGCCACGGAGGATTCCAGTATAGTAGTCGTCGTAGTCGCAGCCAGCTCTAGGATTCCCGAACACATCACGCTCGATTCCGAGAGGGTCCCCTCCTCGATCAAAGGGGTCTGATACATCAACTATTATAAAGTCTAGATTTAATGTATCCCGAAGTTTTTCCTCATCAAAAGAAACCCAACATGATAGACGGTGCATCAATCAGACGCTCGGTCTGAGAGTTATTGGCTTTTACGTTCTAGGGGCCCTGTTAGAATTCTGCTCGTTCCAAACCCGTCCATTTTCGAAAGTTGTCCAAAACTCACATAGAGTATCGCAAAAGGACAACCTCGTCACAAGGGTCCCAGTGCCATAGATGGACCGTCGTTCAGATTCCCGTTCAAGAGGTTATTCGCCTTTAAGATAAACGGGTCCAGCCCATCATGCCCGATGGGCTGGCGGGTCGGCCCATCTTGGCTCGGCGGGTCTGACCAAGCTGAGGGGTTTGCCCAGCCCGGCGGGGCGCGACCCTTGGGTTTCCTAAACCGACGGCACCGCCCCTTCTACCGGCTGGCCATAGCTGGCCGGTGTCTTATGGTGCGAGCGGCCCGCACGAGCGGACCGCTATTCCTACCCACGCGGCACCAGCAGGTGCCGCAACTCCCTTCAGCCCGACCGGTAGGCTGCTACCCGGTTCACATCTGAAGCGGCCCATGGATTACTGGTTTCGGTTCTCTGCAGTGCGGCGCCAAAGGGGAAACGCGGTTCTCCAGCCCGGCCAGCTAAAGCCGGTCGGTTCTTCTTCGGCCGAGCGGCTCAGTTGCAGGCTGTAATCTCCTCCTCCCGCACGGCACTCCATGCCACGATCCTCTAACGGGTCGGCGCATGGCCGCCGTTACTTCCACCACCTTTGGTCGTCATCCACTCCGGTCATCGCCACCTCTTCCATCACCACCTCCAATGCGAACAAAAACAAGGATCGACAGAGGGTCATCGGGCCGTTTTCATTCGGCCCGCGCCCACCACATTAGGCGATAGCAGTTGGCAGAATAAATTCCAGATAATTCAACACAAATAAGATAATTTAATCACTTATAAATTATTCAAAACCCCTACCTCAATCTCAAAATCTTTGCACGCCGAAGAGACGCGAAAGAAGAGCGTCATGGAGGTCGGGCGTCGTGGAAGACGGACGTCGATTCTGTTGACATCATGGTGCGTTCGAGGAGGAAGTTTAGCCAATTTTCCTTGTGGGTGGATCCTTCTCTTGTGGCTTGGATAAAGATCGAAGTTGGCTTCGTCATTCTTCAGCGGTTCTTCATTAAAAGGTAGAAGCTTTCCTCTAATTATCCAAAGGTTCCCCAAAATATTTTCCAAGAAAATATTTTAATAAGGCTCTTCCTACAATTATAAACGTGCCATGTAATTCAAACTAATTCAAATTTAAGGTGCCAGTTGATTAATGAAGATATTAATTATATAGGTTGGCATAATTAAGAGAGAAGGGAGGTGAAAAGTTTAAAATTCTAAGAGAGAAGGTGCAAAGTTTTAAGAGTTAATAAGGGGGTTTCATGAGAGTTTAAGGGGGATTTGAGTGGTTAGGCACTCTTGTGGGCCCCCACACATTATCCTCACATGGGAGGTTATGTGGGTGTAGTCCCCACCTCTAACATCCAATTTTAAGAAATAACATCCACTTAATAAATTAAAGAAAATTTTGTACACTTAATGTAACACGACAATTTTATTTTAATTTGTTACGAATCCCCAAATTAAAACTTCTACTCTCGACCATACACAACTATGATAAAGGTCCTCTTAAGTAAATACCGGCACTGTGAGTTCATCAGTTCCCTCAGATTTCAATTCCGAGCACCGGTTCAAAAGATAGAAAAACTCGCACGTATGTTTACTTAACATACCCGAAAAAAACTTCAGAAATTGATTTCGGGCACACCGGGCCTCAGAATCAGGCGCTGTTAGAAACCGCAGACTCGTAAAATTCCAAAGTATTTATGAAAAAAAATTTCCTTGAAATTTCCAGGTCTTTACATTACCCCCACCTTAGGGCTTTACATCCCCGTAAAGTTACAACACACACTAGGGGAAAAAATGGGGGTACTGAGCACGTATCTGAGCCTTTCGCTCCCAAGTGCTCTCCTGAAGGTTCCCGTACTGCTAGCGAATGTGCACCAGAAGAATCGACCATCCACGTAGGACCCGTTCTTATTGATCCTCGATCTCCACCAAGACCTCCGTGAATGTCTCCCTGTCATCGATGTCCAGCTCCCTGTGATCGATGTTGGGGGTAGGGTCGTGCACGTATCTCCTCAACTGAGATATGTGGAAGACTTCGTGCAACCGATGCGACTAAGGTTGAAGGGCTAGGCGGTAATCCACCTCGCCTACTCTACTGAGGACCTGGAAAGGTCCGATGAATCATGGAGATAACTTACCACCCTGACTAAATCACCTTAGACCTCATCAAGGTGAGACCCATATGAATACGTGGTCGCCATCCTTGATCTCAAGTGGTCTCCATCTCCTATCAGCATAGGACTTCTGTCTTCTCTGTGTAGTCTTCATCCGCTCCTGGATGATCTGCACCTTCTTCGTCACAGCTTGAACCATCTCTGGTCTTACAAGTGCTGACTCCCCTAGGTCAGTCCAGCATAGAGGTGATCTGCAAGTTTGGTCGTATAGTGCCTCGTAAGGTTCCATCCCGATGGTGGAGTGGTAGTTTTTGTTGTACGCAAACTCCACCAAGGGTAAGTGATCCTCCCAGTTACGACCAAAGTCAAGGACACATGCACAGAGCATGTATTTGAGAGTCTGAATGGTCCTCTCAGTCTGACCATCCGTTTGAGGATGGAAGGTGGTGCTCAAGTGAAGCTGCATCCCAAAAGCATCTTGTATCCCCTTCCATAGTCGGGAAGTGTAATGAGCATCTCGATCAGAGACGATGGTCAATGGAACACCATGAATCCGTACGTTATCCTAAATGTAGAGGCGTCCCATGCTCTTTATTAAGCCCTGCTCTCTAATCGGTAGGAAGTGGGCCAACTTGGTGAGTCGGTCTACGATCACCCAAATAGAGTCGTGTCCTCTGGATGTACATGGAATCCCCATCACGAAATCCATAAATATCCCATCCCACATCCACTCTGTGACCTCTAAGGGTTGTATCAATCCTACTGGTACCTAGTGTTCCGCCTTCACTTGCTGACAAGTGAGGCATCGTGAAACGAACTCTGCTATAGCCTTCTTCATACCAGGCCACCAGTGTTGTCGTCTGAGGTCCTGATACAACTTCTCCACTCCTGGATGAACCGCTAGAGGGGAAGTGTGAAACTCCCTCAGAACTTCCTCATGTAGTTCAAATGGTACCATGGTACGTCATCTAAAGAGGTTGATGTGCTCCCCACCTTCATAAAATCCATTAGGTGCATGTCCCATGGATATTTGAGCATGTCGCACCTCGCAGTCAACATCCCCACGTTCCGCCTCTCTGACTCGCTGAAGAAATTGAGGAGTGACTGTGAGAGACTGAAGAAACACTGATCCATCTCTATCCACAAAGGATATCTGCAATGCATCTAGCTTTTATGTCGCCTCTCCTAGCAGCTGAATACGCGATCTCTTGTTGAGAGAATCTGCTACAACGTTCCCCTTCCCAGGAGTATAGACTATCTCGAAGTCATAGTACTAGAGGAACTTTAGCCAACGTACATGTCTTAGGTTCAGGTCCTTCTACAAGAAGATGTACCTGAGACTCTAGTGGTCAGAATAGACTATAAAACGCTCTCCCATCAGATAGTTCCACCACATCTTCAAGGTGAAGACCACTGCTGCCAACTCTAGGTCATGGGTACCGTAGTTATGCTCATTATGTATCAAATTCCGTGAACCATACGTGATCATTGCTTGCTCCTGCATCAGGACACACCCGAGTCTGGTCCCTGATGTGTCGCAGAAAACTATGTACCCTACGCCCTCCTTCGGTAGCCTCAAGATAGGCTCAGTGGTCAATCTCTACCTAAGCTCATGAAAGCACTACTGGCATCTCTCTAACCACACGAAGGGTTTCCCCTTCTTTGTCAAAGCAAAAAGTGGTGATGAAACTCTGGAGAAGCCTGACACAAATCTCATATAGTACCCAGCCAGACCCAACAAACTCTGCACCTTCGTCACACTTCTGGGTGGCTCCCAAGCATGTAATACCTCGATCATCACTAGATCCAATGCAACTCCAACCTCTGAGATGACATGTCCCAAGAATTGAACTTCTCGAATCCAGAATAGGCACTTTGAGAACTTACTATAAAGTTGGTTCTCTTGGAGTGTATCCAGTAGAACCCAAAAGTGGTTGGCGTGCTCCTCCTCAGTAGTGAAGTAAATCAGTATGTCATCGATGAAGACTATGACAAAACAATCGAGGTAAGGCTGGATGATCCTGTTCCTGAGACTCATGAACACTACTGGAGCATTGGTTACATAGAAGGTCAAAACCAAGAACTCATAGTGGCCTTACCGACACCTGAAGGTCGTCTTCTACACATCCTCGTCTCGAAATCTGAGTTGGTGATAGCCTGACCGGAGGTCTATCTTTGAGAACCATCATGATCCCTTGAGCTGATCAAAGAGGTCGTCAGTCCTCGGGAGTGGGTACTTGTTCTTCACATTCACCTGATTTAGGTGATGGTAGTCGACACGCAGTCGCAAGATCCCATCCGCCTTCTTGGAAAACAAAACCGGAGATGCCCAGGGTGAAACACCGGGTCAGATAAATCATTTCTCCTGCAAGTCCTCCAGCTGTACTCGTAGCTCACGAAACTCAGCAGGATCCATCCAATATGCTGGAGTAGATATCGGTGTTGTCCCGGGGTACATGTCTATGTAGAAGTCTACCTCTCTGTGAGGAGGTAGTTCTGGAATGTCTTCAGGAAAAACTTCTTGCATACTGATCCACCACAATAGGAAAACTCGGACTCCGCACATCAACTGCTCAGAGGATGAGACTAGACAACTTATGTGTTATCGGCTACCCTCTCCTCTGCATGAGTCCATCCTATGCTTCAAAGGCTCGCTTCTCGCCAGTGAAGGTGAACTTGGTCCCATCCGTGCAGATACACCACACCTTGCGCCTAATATAATCAATCTGAACAAGGAATGTAGATAACTTGTCCATACCCAAGATGGCATCGTAAGGCCTCGACACAGTTACAAGAAGATCCCAACCGAAGCTCTCACCTCCTAGAGTAAGCTCACACTACCGGCACGAGTGCGTAATCATCGAGTCTACTTCCTTAGGAGTCTCTAGCCGTAAGAATCGAGCCAACGGCTCTGTCGGAATCTCTGAGCTCCGAAAAAGGGTAGCGGCAATAAAATAATGACTCGCACTTGTGTCTCTAGGTACTATAGAAAGGGTGGAGTAGACACAAATAGTACCTCGAATCATCTCAGGTGTGTCGTGGTGGTAGGCCTCGACTGCCCAGAGCTGAGCCCATCACTGTCTTCCAGCTCCCTATGGTCAGGGTGGACCTCCTGGGGGTGGTGGAGGTAGAGCCTCGAAACGTCATCCACCAGCCGCTACTCAACCATCTCCTCTGCCACGTCTGTCTTCTCCTGACGGACCACCACGGTCAAACCTCTGCCTCTTCCTGGGAGTTCCTTCTACTATCTTCTGCTCATCTTCAGGGCGAGTCGGGCAGTCACGAGCCATGTGGCCCTGCCCGCCTCATGCATAGCACTTCCTTCTCCTTGTAATGTTGGCTCTGTTTTGTGTACCTCGCACAAATGAACCTGAATCCTGAGGTCACCCACCTGATGGCTTGGCCTTCTGGGACCTCTGCGTCAACTGTCTCCTTCCAGCTGCAGAAGACATTGCTATGTGTCATCCTACGGTGGGACTCACCAATGGTGACTGCTCAGCGAGAAAACTCTCCACTAGAAGGGCTCTCTCCAGCACCCCCTCCTGGGCCAGGATGCTGTAGGGAATCATCAAAGCCATGATCTCATGCATGAGTCCCTGCTCGAAGGTCAGAGCCCTAAAGAACGGGTCCCGCATCATATCCGTGGAGTAGCGTGAGAGGTCGGTGAACCTCCCTGAGTACTGAGCTACTGTAATGTTGTCCTGCTGCAGATGAAGTAACTCCTGAATCTGCACCGCACGAAGGGTGGCTGGAAAAAACTCCAAGCGGAAGAGACAATCGAAGTCTGTCCAAAGTAGGAATTCCTCGTCATGCACCTGGAGCATCAGGCTCAATCATCTACCTGCTGCGGCATGAAGGAGACTCGCAGCAAGGATCACCATAAGGTCAGCTGGTGTCCCTACCAACCTAAAAACTATAACGATAGCCTCTATCCAATCCTCAGTTTCCTATGGGTTCGTCTCTCCACGGAACTGGGGCGGCCTCTATCGCTAGAACTCATGGAAGACACTAAGGTGGTGTGCACTCTCTTCTGCTAGGGCTGGTGGTAACGGTGACCCAGCAGGTAGTGGTACCACTGGTGCCTCCGCTGTGATGGGGCCTTGCGCCAAGGCCTCATCACTTGGTGGGATACCATCTCATACGTAACTCAGAACCCTAGCTTGCTACCTTTGTGAGGCTATCCTAAAAATAAACAAGTATTTCAAGGTCAAATATTATACCTGGAGAGCTGAATCAAAATAATCACAAATAAAACTTTTTAAACACACATGAAATCAATGTTTTCGTGTACTGAGTAGGAAATCAGAGGTCACGGTCCTGGTGTATCGGTACATCGGCCACCGCACCAACACTGGACTCCCGGGACTGAAAACCACACTCTATAATCATAACACTATTGCTTCATGAAAATGAATGATCAGAGTATTGAGTTATACAGTAGAACCAACTCGTCATAAACTAATTTTCCACGACCCGTCATCAGGGAACGTGTCGTGACTACCCCAAGCCTGCCTTCTATATACTAGGGGTTGGTGACTTGCATCAAAAGGCGTAAATCCCTATACTAGGAAGTAATTGCCTTTATAAAAGTAAACAAACAAAACAAAGTACGCAAATGAAGTAAGAACTAAGCACAATTGTAAACAAAAGTAAATTCTAAAAAGAAAGGGGCCGTAAATAGAAGCCCAACAGTAAGTACAGTACAACTGAAAAGCTAGTACAACTGCAGTAATGTAAAACAGCAACCACTGAGTCACCCTCCTGGAATACCACTTAAAGGTTGGGTACAGATGGTCTCCTCATCCCCTCGGGTCCATACATCTGCTCTGATTATGTGTTTCCAAGTGGTCTACCACCAAGTACCGTCCAACTCTACAAGTCTCTACCTCGATCAGTGCTGTCTATCCTCTACATCCAACACAACGTAGTGCCGGCATAGCCCATGTAGGGGTGAGTATACGATACTTAGTAGGGACCCTGAGACCCAAAAAGATCACCCAGAATCCAAAAAAGATAAAACACAGAAGAAAAATACAATCATGAAGTATCATCCAACTCTACTTAGGTATATTCCTAAACATATACCTAAGTCATCAATCACAGTTCGACTCCAACTCTCGAGCCCAAGCATAACCCAGTACACACAGGAAATTAAGTCAATCACATTGATGATAATGATTGTAAGTCAAGACTCATCACACATAGGTATAAATCTTTCATATAGCGATAGAGATGATCAGATGTAGTCACCGATTCATCTTAGCTGTCGGGCCCACACATGATACAAGACCAGCTAAGCTGTCGGACCCACACAAGATACAAGACCAGCTACTCTGTCGGACCCACACAGCATACAAGTACAGAGGTAAATACTGCCAGACCCACACAACATACAAGAACAGTAGTCATCAATGTCGAACCCATGGATGATTCCAGTACAGTAGTCTTCACTGCCGAACCCACAGAGGATTCCAGTTCAGTAGTCATCCCAGTCATAGCCAGCTCTAGGGTTCCTGCACCTAGCACGCTCGATTCCGAGAGGGTTTTCTCCTCGAGAAAAGGGGGTTGATACATCAAATATCACAAAGTCTGTAGTTGATGTATCTCAAAGTTCTTTCTTATCAAAATAAACCCAACGTGATAGAAGACACATCAATCAGACACTCAGTCTGAGAGTTATTGGTTTTTCAATTCCAGGGGTCCGGTTGGAATTACGCTTGTTCCAAACCCATCCGTTTTCCAATATTTCCATAAACTCAATTAGTGTATCGCAAAAGTACTGCCTCTTCACATGGGTCCCAGTGCTGCAGACGACACGTCGTTCGGACGCACGATCAAAAAGTTATTTTCCTTTAAGAGAAACGGGTCCGGCCGGTCAAGCTCGATGGGATGGCAGGTCGGCCCATCCTAGCTCGGCGTGTCCAACTTGGATGAGGGGTCGGCCCAACACGGCGGGGCGCGGCCTAGCCCAGTGTGGTGTGGACCGGCCCTAGGGGCACGGTCCTGCCCGGCAGGGCGCGACAAGGCCCGCGGCAGGCCGCGGCTCGGCCTGCTGGCCGAGCGGTGCGCAGGGGGCGACCCCTTAGTTTCCTAAACCGGCAGTGCTGAGTGGAACCACCCCTCCCGCGGGCCTTCCGTGGCTGGCTGGTCTTCTTTGGTGCAAGCGGCCCACATGGGCAGGTCGCTGTTCCTCCGCACGCGGCACCATCGGGTGGTGCGGCTCCCTTCATCCCAACCGGTAGGCAGCCGTCCGGTTCGCCGCCGAAGAAGCCCACGGAGCGCAGGCCACGGTTCTCCACAGCACGGCACCAAAGGGGCTCCACTGTTCTCTAGACCGGCCAACTAAATCCAGCTGATTGTGTGACCGGTCGGTTCTTCTTTGGCTGAGCGGCCCGATTTCGGGCCGCGGTCTCCTCCGCCCGCGCGGCACCTGGTGTTGTGGTCCTCTAACTGGCCGGTGCACGGCCGCCGTTGCTACCGCCGCCTTTGGTCATCGTCAACTCTGTCAGCCACCACCTATTCCATCACCGCCTCCAACGTGAACAAAAACAAGGATCGATGGAGGGTCGTCTGGCCGTGTTCGTTCGGCCAGCGCCCTCCACGTTAGGTGATCGTAGTTGGCCAAAGACATTCTAGATAATTCAACAAAAAAAAAGATAATTTAATCACTTATAAATTATTCAATACCCCAAGCTCAATATCAAAATCATTTCACGTCGACGAGCCGTGGAAAACGAGCGTCGTGGAGGTCGGGCGTCGTGGAATATGGACATCAATTCCTTTGATGTCGGGGTGCATTCGAAGAGGAAGTGTAGCCGACGTTCCTTGCGGGTGGATCCTCCTCCTATGGCTTGGATGAAGATCGAAGTTGGCTTAGTCGTTCTTCGGCGGTTCTTCGTTGGAAGGTAGACGCTTTCCTCTAATTCGCCAAATGATCCCCAGAATATTTTCCAAGCAAATATTTTTACAAGGATCTCCACAAAATTATAAACTTTCCATGTAATTGAAATTAATTCAAATATGAGGTTCAATTAATTAATGAAGATATTAATTATATGGGTTGGCATAATTAATAGATAAGGGAGGTGAAAAGTTTAAAATTCAAAGGCAGAAGGTGGATTGTTTTAAGAGTTAATAATGGGGGTTTCATGGGAGTTTAAGGGGGAGTTGAGGGGTTAGGCTCTCATGTGGGCCCCACAACACATTATCCCCACATGAGAGGTTATGTGGGTGTGGGGCCCACCTCTAACTTCCCCTTGTAGGAAATAACCACCACTTAATAAATTAAATAAAATAGTGTACACTGAATGTAACCCCACAATTTTATTTTAATTTGTTACGAATCCCCAAATTAAAACTTCTACTCTCGCACAAACACAACTGCGATAAAGGCCCCCTTAAGCGAATACCGACGCTGTGAGTTCATCGGTGCCCTCATATATCAATTCCGAGCACTAGTTCAAAAGATAGAAAAACCCACATGTACGTTTCCTAAATGTACCCGAACAAAACTTCATAAATTGATTCTGGGCACACCAGGCCTCAGAAACAGGGGCTGTCAGAAACAACGGACTCATAAAATTCTAAGGTATTTAAGAAAAAAAAATTCCTTGAAATTTCTGGGTCTTTACATTTCATCTATTTCTGAATTTAATAGAGATATTAATCATGATTTTAAAATATTTTAAATGAAAATTAAACTAGTGGATTTTGGTGAACAGTTAAAATTTGTGAGTATCTCGCTACTTATAATCAAGGAGTTTTATTATTTTATTTATAGAAACAATATTCATGGTATTTTTGGAATATAAAAATTGAAAAAGAATAAGAAAACGAATATTGAGATGGAAACTGATATATTTATTCTAAATAAGACTCTTAAGGCATCGATGGAACATAAATCCAAGGAAATTTTGGAAAATGTACGTCAACATTATAGAAAAAGGATGTTGTGTGATTCAATACATTGACATCATAAAAGGTGATTGAGAACAAATGAAGTTTGATACCGGTGATTTTTTTTGAGTATCCCAAATAAGTGAGGAGCATGAGAAACCCAAAACTTATAATTTTCCAAAATGGAAAGATATGAGTGAGATTATTTCTTGAGAAGATTGAGTTAAAGAATAAGGATGATTTTCACAATACAACTGATTTCAGAAGAAGGTTAAGACTTGTTCATGGGTTAATTGGAAGTATAAATTAATAAAATAGAGATACTTATTATAAAGAACACATTGGAGCATGGATAAAACTTTTTGTATGCTTTCTTACACTGGTGGGAGCTAGTTTAAAAATTCATTTAAGAGGCATAAAATGTTTTTAGAAGATATCTCTCTATTGTATTCAACATTTTTTTATATTTTCATGAGATATATTTTATTTTAATCATTCTTGTTTTCTAGTGAAAATTTTTATATTAGAACTCATCCAGAATGTAATAAGGAGTAGGTACGTACATTGGGACTAGACTGTATAAAAATCTTCATGTAAATTTCAATGCATTAGTTAGTTGAAAACGATAATTGGAGAGACATTAAGGATTGAAATAATAAAGACCATAGTTAGTCACTAATATTGATTTTAAATAATCAATAATTAAAAGTTCAATCATTGATTTACCCCCACCCCCTTGGTGACATATCCCCAAACCGAGGATTTTCTAGTGGTGTTATATAAATCAATGTTTCCAATGAAATATGAATTCATAATTTAAGTTTTTATGATTCCTTGTTTAAAAAATGGGGAAGTGATTCAGAATGATAGAAATATACAGGTTTCAATATAATCCCATAAAAGTATATATGAGGAAAAGGAAAATAAGTTATGGAGGAATTTGAATCATAAGTATAGAAACCCATTAATTTAATGTATTAAAATTGGTAGTAAATTAGAAGATTCTATAAAGAATCATATTTTTGAAGAATCCGTTTGAGATAGTGAACAGGATGAATATACTTAATCATTGAAAAAATAATAGTATGAGTTTAATGATTAGTTAAATACTTCTATTAGTGAATATCTTAATCATATATTTTATTTTGCTAACTAATTGTATAGTGAATAGACATAGTTTTTCCATGATATTAAAAATATTCAAAATTGTTTAGTACTATAGTTTTGAAGGTGAAATTGTAAAATCTCAAACACCCACATTATGGTACTATCAATCATTTTCTTTTCTCATATTTTTTGGGTCATATCATGGGTTGTTTTGGGTGAGATTTTTAATTCCATTTGGTTTATGAACCTATGCATGATTGGTTCAGAGTTAGAGAAATCCATATAGTTCATCATTGGAAACTATTAACTATATGTTTAAGTCATACATAATGAAAAAAATTGATGTTCAATTAGAAATAACCATGAATTATATAACTCAAACCATGTGGATTCAAACATCGGGTTTATTCATGGTTAGTTCTTCGTATATCCAGCAATGATGCCAAACCATAAAACTATTTTAGTTTCCTACAAAGTGGTGTACTTTTGGCCATGGATTTCAAAACATGTTTTCAAACTATATTTTTTGTTTTAATTATTCAAACTTTTCTTTTTAGACCCAATACTTGTTTGTTGGATATCAACTACACTAAGAATCTAGAGGGGGAGGGGGTGAATTGAGTGTTTGAAATTTTTTTATCTTAGAAAGAAACCATATTAAAGGTATGATCAATTATGATCTATTGTCATTAAAAATATGTCCTAGTAATATAAAAAGGAAACACAATATATTTATAGTGATTTTTGGGAATAGAAATTCCCTAGTCCACTCCACTAACACTCAACTCCTAGTTCTTGGTGATTTTCATGAGTGTGAGTCCTTTTACCAGGGGATACCAATCATTTTCCCATAGACTGCATGAATAAGTGAAATATTTAGACACTTGGTAAAATATAAGGACCTTTTACCGGTATCCTATCATGATATAAAAAAACTATTCTTTGATGTTATTTTACCAAGATCCTCTGAATATATAATATAATGAAAGAAAGAATAATAAATGTTACAAGATCATCCTATAGTTGCATGATTCAATTTAAATAAGAGAATAAATATCTAGTAGAGATGATAATAATGAAAATAACGTCAATGAGAGTCTCCAAAAACACAACAATGATGATCTTGATCAAATAGTTATTGAAACTTGAATCTTTTTCTTCTCTAGCCCAAAACAAATTAGTAGCATGAAGGCTTTGAGAGAGAATGAGTTAATCGTGAAATTACTTATTTTCTTTAATGTGTTTCTCCATAATTACATTCTTCATACTCAAATTATCATGAAAAAAAATCACATTTAATTCAACTAAAAGAGATCCATAAAATATAGTCTTGGGATTAAATTTTTGATGTCCTTTTCTCAAATATACATCATCAATATTACTGAGTATTAAATTAATCTTGTACTACTTTCTTATCTTGGTACATAAATCTTTTTATATTATATTTTTCATAAAATTGGTAATCCTATATTTAATTCATGAACAATAATATTAAAATCAACTTAAATAACAGAAATAATATTAGCTACCAATGTTATAGAACCACATAGATAACTCTAGATCACCAAGTAGTGGAAGTACTCATATTTGAATTCACATAGCCTAACTAATCAATGTAGACATTCTTCTCATTGGTTATTTTGTCACATATCCAAATTACATAGGTGTGGTTCATGTAGTTGATTTATTTACATTTCCATCCTTCTCATGTAGATGGATTTTTCAAAGTCCAATTAATCATATATACATTTGGGAAAACATAGCAGAATTCCCCACATAACTGATTCATGTGTCCATTACTCCACTTATCGGGTTCACATATATATTTGATCGATGCAATTGTTTACTCACATTACATATTAATCAAAATAACTAATTTACATTTTTCAGATTTCACATTATAGCCAATTCTATAAGGAAATTTCATCATGTATCAAATTGATGTAGCTAATTACTCATCATAGCTGAATCATAACATAACTAATTTCTTCATGTATATTATTTCCTCACAAATCTAATTTTCCACACTTAGGAAAATTTGAGTAAAATTTACATTATTTTTTACTAAAAGTTGAATGGCTTAAATAATTCTAAAACTTAACAAAAAAATTAATAAAAAAATAATTAGTAATATATGAATGGTTTTTTCTTTATCATCAATATATAATTTTCATGGGATATATTTGAAAAAAAATAATTGTCCAATATTATCCTCTAACTTGATGATTACAAAACCATTTAAAAAATAAAAAAACAAATATTTATAAATTTACAGAATTTATAGAAAAGATATGTACATTATATCTTGATTTTAAAAATGTTGTGTTTATAATTTCTTATATACATACTCAAACTTATCACATTATAACTAAACTTATCTCCTATTTGATTCATTATAAAAGAAATTTAAGGAGAGGAAAACCACTTTGAATATAGATATTTTTGTTGACAATAGGTTCAGTACAGTGCTGAAACATTATTAGAATTGTAGCAAGACTAAATATTAGAAAATATAGTAAGATAAAAATAAACATAAAGATGAAAATAGATAAATAAAAACAATTGAAAATAAACACATTAAATGAATACCAAAACTAAGAAAAACATTAAATGGAAACAATATCTAAGAAACACATTAGATGAAAATAATTTCTAGGAAACATATTAAAGAGATAAATAGGAACATCATTTCTCTATAATTTTTTGAAAAATATCTTATGTATCCAACATCCATAAATAAATTTACAAAACATTATTTTGTAAACCATTGATTACGTAATAGTTCAAAGTAAAAAAAAAATTGGAGGCTTCTTATTGATTGGACAGTTGTATAGGTATAAGAAGGGTCTATCAGTAGTGGTGGAACTACTCTCCTAAGCTCCAAAGTTGTGTTATCATATGTTCCAACTCATGAAGTTACTCACCTTTTTTGGGATGTTCCTGAAAACTTTTAAAGATTTTTATAACCTATGGTGAAATCATAAAAACTATGAGAGAGACCATATACTTTAAAGGAATTGATAAAGTATCTCAATTCTGACTAGATTCGACCTAAACTCTAGTAATGTTCTTGTAATTTTCTTTTTGATAGATCTTTTATGGATCATAAAGAGTATCCACTCACTAATATGTACCTTTAGAGGTTCCTTATTGTTCAAAGACAAGATTTATCCTTCATATAAAATAAAATAAGGCATCATTACATATGTCAATTCTCTTTACGATGTCTGGTTTAAAAAAACATAAAGAATGGTAGTAGATGCCTATATTTTAATCTATGAAACTATTGATAGACAATTATTTATATTCTCTTTTAAATATTCTATCTTCCAAAAATAAAAAAATGAGGAATACAGATCATGGATATTGGGTGAGAAATATATGTAGTAGGTGAAATATCTAAAAACAAAATCTTCTTAATTTCAATAGATGAAACGTGAAAACTAATCAATATTCCTCCCAATTAATGGAATTTTTAGTCCTAGTTAAATAATTTTCATATCAAGATCTGAAAAAACACATTAAAGTAACTATATTGAGTTTTAGGAACTTGAGAAGAAGTATAAGTTTACACAAGAAATTTTGAAGTGGTATATGGGACATGAATAAATAGCCTGAAATGTATATAGATAATAAGCTATGTTCCTATAAGAATAGATAGAATAGTTGGAGTATCTGTATTATCTAAGGAAATGGAATCCTCTTTCGATGATTCAATCAAAATTTCCTCAAATCCTTCATGAATCTCGATTAATGAATTGGAAAACCTCTAATGGTTTCTATTGATTAAACTAATCTCTCTTGAAACCATATTTTCACTTTTTTGGTCACTCATAAGATCTATTCCACTTGACCACTAACAGTTCATGAAGATGTACAACCATGTTATCTAGAGACACATTAGTCATAAGAACTAAACAAATGATAACTTCTTTGGTATCCTGATATTCAACAGATAGATGCATTATTTAATCTTATATAAGAACATGTGCGAGCATGTCATTCTATAAATATTTGATATAAGACGTTAACTAATTCATATATTAGAAAACATGATAAAATTGATATATGATATTTAGATCCATATAAGGTATAGAGTAAGAAGGTGTGGAATTTGGTTGAATCCTTATAATAAATTTAATATGACTTACCACTACACTATTTAGAGTGAGTATTCTTTCTTCCATCATAGTCATGTAAATCTAAATTTTATTCCACTGATAGATCAAATTAAACAAGAAAAAAATTTGTAGCATCGATGATCTGATTATCCACCTAAATAATGTTATTAGTATGAGTTCCACTGGCCTTAAGTGCACCTCCCTGAGCACCAAAGGCTTCCAAGTGTTGGTGAGGGTGTAAACTGGTGTAGTGGGGAGTCCATAACAAATGGTAATGATAGTATACTAGTTATAGTAATAATACACAACATGCAATAGAATAAATAAGACTCAGAAGACTCGAACTATACCCACTAATGGGGGAATCATAGTAAATAACAACCAATAGATGAAGAAATAAATAAATAACTAATGTAGAAGGTAAATAAATAGATCAACATCCCACTTGTATCCACTACAAAAAAATAAGAACAACCAGAGTTTCCGACTAGGTCATACATGTCAATTTACAACACAAGGTCACAAATGGATGACCATTACCAGTAATTCATATATAGTATGATGATACAAAAAAACTAAATAGAAGATCCAACTAGGCAAAACCTCAAGGTCTCTTTCCATGCTCCACACAAACAGCTACTAAGATCCAACTCTTGAGGTTGTTCTTTTACCTAAATATAAATTCATAAAGTCTACAAATGTCATGAAGGACCCGTGTATGGTGTGAGACAAGTCTCAATAGGATACCACCCATTGGTGCATACCAAGCATATATTTTAAGCACTCATACATCATAAATGAATACAAAGAATTACAATTAAAAAAAACAAGACTTCCCAAGTGATTATGAGCCACTAGGAAACCATCACCTTCCATAGCCAATGCTGGTATATCATGATAGTAGATGGACCTAGGACCATGTTCCAAGGTACCTATGAAGTCTCGGTGCTCATGTGAACCCTAATGTTACCCCTCAATTAAGGAACCTAGCACCACATTCCCCATGAAACCTCATGTCTCAATAATAGTTCCAACGTCCAAAAAGTACACCCAACCATGTAACGGGTCCCTCAAACCACTACTCTAAGGTATACATCATCCCATAGATGAAAATATGAGGAAAAATGATCCCTATCCTCAAATAAGTCACTATCGGCCCACAGCTAGACATCCAAATAAATGGTGATATACATTCTCCCAAATTAGTCTAGGCCTGAAACTGTAATATGACGTGCCTTAACCCTAAACTAATAGCCTCATCACTATCAACCAATGACTCCTCACCTTCTACATGGATTTCTATGGTAGTCATCCCCAAATAATTTTCTAATATACACTATTAAGGGCCTATATCCACATAAGTGTTCAAAACAACCACATCAACAGAGTCATCTCATGTTCACACAACTTAATATAGCGCTTTGGCCATCAAGGGTGAGTGAAAATCACAAAATATAATTTCTAAAACATATAAAATTGACAACTTATTCCCCTATGACTATGTCACTCAAATTTGATGCCCTTTACATCCTAATATCACGGTCCATTCCCAACTTGATAGTCTCACAACCTCAAACTGACATCCACAGTGCCCAATCCTATAGTCAATACCAGTCAAGAAATATGGTTCAAGCCTGAACATTGATCATCGTCACTCAATACTGATTCCCATACCACCTCAATACCTTTGTAAAATCCTACCATGAACCCTTGTGTCTCATCAGTTTATCGCATGAAATTATATATAAATAATTCACTTTTAATCAATAAGCAATTCAATGTAATTGAGTCTCACAACTAAAATTCGATATAAACAGACAATCCAATATAATATGAATGAATTTCATCATGTAAATAAACATAATGATTCGTTATAGCAGGCTTGAATTCTTTCGATTATAATAAAAAAATGATTCGACTAAATAAATTCAATTTAAATGAATTAAACGCCCCTAGAAAAGTTTTCCCAAGGAGAGACGACCTCTAAACTAGCCATGCTTGAGAAGAAAAGGTAAGGGAATGTCCATATATGTCCCATAGGTTATAGGATCAATTTAATTGCAATTAGTATAGTCTCTCTCAATTTACCAAAGGTTCTCTAAAATATGCACCATCTAAACGTCTGCAAAAACACAAATTAAGATATGCACCACCAATCTTTGACTCGTAGACATACGAACGTACTATATTGATCTCTAACTCGAATTGTATTGTCATAGATCTGAGTTTGACTCCAAATCCAAGAAAATAGAGAACATGGATCAAATAAAATTATCACTCTGTGAGGTGAAAGGCAAATGAAGAAGATAGGTATGTGAGGTTATCCTTACCACTATGACTACAATGCACCCGATGAATCTTAAATAGGACCACTAACCAAGGAGAGGGCTAAAATCTAGTAGATGAGAGAAAGAGGATGGTTTCTTCCATCTATGCACATGAACAAGGAGAAAAAATAGGAGAAAAAAAGGAAACACTAAAAACACCATGTATAGGCCTCATGGTTTACCCACATAGTTTGGAAAACTATGCGGGCTACAGTGCAAAGCTACTACCCAAAAGGATCCCTCACATGGTTTGTGCATAGTTTGACCTAAAAATGCTCAAACTGTGTGAAATAACTCTATAACAACTACCGAGAACCTTTCATGGACTTTCACATCCCATTCATGGTTTACAAAAACCATGTGATAGTTCAAAACTAGGATCCATTGTTATCTAGAAGGGGCCATATTGTTTACCCTTATCTATGTGCCCGGACCTGCTATTCAAAAATAGGCCATTTGGCCTCTAATGATCCCAAAACATCTTACAAACACCTGATCCTTTAGAAAAGTCTTTAAACCATGTAGAAACATCAGATAAAGATTATGTAACTCTCTGAATTGAGTTTCGATCATTGGATAACAAAATGGCATAGCCACTAATTAAAAATTTCAAACTGAGAGTGATTTCTGACCCAACGAAAAAAACAATGATATTTTAATCTCACCACCTTAACATAGATTTTCCCATTTCTATCTAAAAAACCTAGAGATGGTAACAAACATACTCACCCCATTTAAAACAAAACTAAACTACCATGTTTTTAAGGGTTTAGGAAAATTACCTCATGTGAACTCCCCACCATAGGAATTTCCCAACCCGGTCTCATCCCAACTAAATGTTAAAAGAAAAAAATGGTCCATGAACATATTTCCTAGACCCATGGTCCTCCTGTGATTCATTATCACTCCTATACCTCACCATGTGTTTATGTTAAATTCTTGACACCCATTCAAGTCCTTCGCCACATCGTTTCCCACATCTAGCGCATGCCACATTTGACACTATGAGGCCATGCAACACCTCATATGGTCAAATCATTTATAGTGCCTTACACATTAATCAAGTATCATACCTTTTTTGTGCACATATTCTTCGCACCTCATGTAACCTACATCCTTGATTCCCCAAGGCCAAAGAACCTCATAAACATGCATCCATCAATGCTCATGATGCAAAGAACATCAATATCACACATGCAACAATGCTTAATTTTAAAACCCGATGCCACGAACCTCATATATAAATATCACACATCTGATATGATGTCAACATACTTAAAAGAATCTTGTTTGTCCATATAAAACTCATGAAACCAGTCCAGCATAATGGACATCCCTAAACAGGACATGACAAAAGAAAACAAAAAGAAAATCACGGTTATTCCCATGGTGTACCTCTTATTTTCATCGACTCACCAATCCACTCAGCCCATAGAATCTCCATGGTGTACACCAAGCCTGAATCATTAATGCTTGAAGATTGACCTTACTACGGCTCTTCTATATAAATTTTTTATTTACCACATTGTTATTTCCCACTATCTCTTCAATGACCACTGTGTGTAGCTGTCCCTCAGCTACCCTTAGTAGTTATCGATCCTAAACCACCCTCAAAGGTATGATTTTACCCCTGAACTAGATCGTAGGATAAATATGAAGGCATCCTATAGAAACTCTTGAGATTCCTAACATGTCCACATGCCCGACACTCCTTTGGAGGCTTCTCACATTGATTTTGGACATGTCATGGATTCCTACACTAGAAGAAAACCATAATTGATCCAGTACGTGGTGTTCTACTTGAGTTTTTGGCTTGAATTATACACTGGAACTCATCAATACCTCACTTTCTTATATCTATAACACCACCACTAAAGTCACATGAGGTTGTTACCATACTCGAGTACAAACTGTTTGTTAGGTTACCCTTGTTAATGGGCACCTAGTTCACTACCTCATAGAATGATGAATATATATATGTTTACCTACACCTGAATAGAATTACACAAACCATACTTGGAATGCCTCACCCTAGAGGTGTCATCACTGACCATGTTGGGTGTAATGAGAGAATTTTTTTGGAATATCACTATATAGTCCATGATGGACATTCCACTCTTCTAAAGGCATAGTAACTCCTGATCCATTTCATCCCCCAACGTATCAAAGAATAAATTCTTGAAGAAACTAGTTTCAAGTCCTTCATGTCCAGTCCCTTATGTCTTCCATCATAAACCTACACATCCCACAAGTACTTTGTTGTTCCTGTAGTACATATGTATCTAGCTTGAGCCACCTCCATGGATGCGTCTCAAGCTGGTCAAATATCATCTACATGCTCTCGATCTATTTCTCAACCTCCTGTAGACCACCCTCACCCTATAAAATCAGAAGGTTCTACGTCTTTAACTCCCATGTCAAATGTTCTATAGATGGCTCTACTCCCTGAGCTCCCTTTTCAATGCCTGGGATACCCCATACCTAGATATATCAAAGCTTCCCATTGAGCCACGGTGCAAAATTAGTGAAATATGGAGGTTTTCCCACATACAATGAACCTGTACTTATGCATATCCCTAAGACTGTACCTACTCTACCTGACACTCAAGGGTCTGAACCTTCTCGTGCTCCTGTAGAACATTTCCATCATCAACTTAATGCTCCGTCAAGTTTTCTAGTAGGAACCAACTAATACCATAAATGCTCAGATATCCCATATATATAAATTTGAATATAGGGAAAGCAGTAAAAAGGAAGCATCATCTCACTACCTTTACTCTCACGTATCACAACCATGCCCCATGGCATCTCAACCTCATGGCCTCCTAACCCGCCATCAACAGAGCCAATTATCAATATTACCTTGGGCCATCCCCATTCTAATAACCATTTTTTGCTTTAAAATGATGATCGAATCACCCAACATGGGGATAAAAATCACCCAATTCCATGTTACCTACCTACTCATATATGATTCAGGACATTTCACATATTATAAACAATTTCACACACATAAACACACACGCACACACACACAGATATATATATATATATATTAGAGGGAATAAACAGTTTAATATCACAACATATCCCATTTATCGAGGTATTTTATATTTATCACATGGTATAATCATTTGAAAAGTAAGACCTGCAATTATAAATTAGAAATACCCTAAAATGTGTCTATCAAAAGCCTAAAAAGCAAGAAATCAAGACAAACAATTTTTATACAAAGCTAAGGTTCCAAATTCTCCATTACTTATTAGGTCATGGGTCACATATCACAACCAATAACATTGAATTCCAAGGGATCCACAAAGGTTTAAATCAAATAAACTATAATTAGTGAAAAATTGAATAATAATTCTCACCCATAGAATCTGAGTATATCCCTCATACATGGGGCTTCCATCACCCAATCATGAATTATAAACCCAGTTCTGACATCACCTTTTCTACATTCCACCATAACCCAAATAGTAATTCTAATAAAAGAGGTAAATAAAGCTCCTTTGATTCCATTTTTATAGTTTACGATCCAATTATACCCAAGAACACTGATATCGACCTGAGTGACACTGGACTTAAGCGCACCTCACGAAAATCGAAAGGATTCCAAAAAGTATCAAGGGCATAAAAATGTATATTTTGGACACTATACCCTATGGGAATGATAATATACTAGTTCAATTAATAATACATAGAATGTTGTGGAATAAATAAATCTCAGCAAACTCGAACCAAACCCACCATTGGCATAAGCACAATCAATAAAAAGAAATAAAGGAAGGTAATGAATAAGAAACTGTTGAAGAAGATAAACAAATAGTCTAGCAAGAAACTTGTAGACACTACTAAAAAAACAATAAAAACATTTATTTCATAACAGGTCATACATGTTGATATACAAAATATGGTCTCCAATGGTTGAATAATACAAGTCAAACATATATAGCATGCAGATACAGAAAGGAAGCAAAATAGAAGCTCTAACTAGGCATGACCTAAAGGGCCCATGCCGAACTCCATGAAAGTATCTACAATGATCCAATGCCTATGGTTGATCCTTTACCTAGACATAAGTTCATAAAGTCAACACATGTCATGAAGGACCCATACAGGGTGTGAGACAAGTCTCAGTAGGATACCACCCATTGGTTCATACCTAGTATATGTGTTTAAGCATGTACACATAATAAATGAATGTAAAGTAGTAAGATGAAATATACAAACAAGTATTCCCTAATTATCAATAACCCCCAAGAAACCATCACCTACCTCATCTAATGCTGGAATCTCATGATAGAAGAAACTATTTTTCCTATGGACCAAGGTACCTCTGAATTCTCATAGCTCAGGTGAACCCTCATGCTCCACCTCAATCAAGGAACCTAGAACCATGTTTCTCCTAAAATATCGTGTAATAAAAATATTATTGATGTCCCAAAGCAATTCACAACCAATTCACTGATCCATCAGACCACTATTAGAATGGATACCTCATCTCACGGACAAAAAATGGAGGCACATTGATCCCTGTACTCAATAAAAATTCACCATCGGCCCATGGATCGATATCCCTAAAAATGGTGATATTTGTTCTCCAAAATAAATCCACATCTTCAGCCTCAACTCGATGAGCCTCAAACCTCAACTGGTAGCCCAGTCACCATCAACCAAAGGATCTTAAACCTCCATGTGTCTTTCTACAACAAGAACCCCTAAACCATTTCCTAAGTAACACTACTAGGGGGAAATACCCACACTACTGGTCTAAACCACCTCCTCAAAAGATCCATCCTATGTTCAGAGGACTCCATTCTACACTTTTTCCACCATGGGTGAGTGGAAATCAGAAAATATAATTCCTATGCCTCATTAAATCGGCACCTCATACCCCTTTAACCATGTCGTCAAAATCTGATAACCTTTCCATCCCAATATCATGGGCCACGACCAACCTTACAGTCTCACTATCTCAAACTGACATCCATGACACCCAATCTTGTTTTCAATACCACTCAATAAATTCGAGCCTAGACCAACCAATGATCATCATCACTCAATCCAGATGGTCATGCCACCTCGACAACTTGGTCTAAGCTCGTCATAACCCCTTGGGTATCAATAGTTTTTCTTAATAAATTATATATAAATAATTCAATTTCAATCAATAATAAATTCAATGGAATTGAATTTCAAAACACAAATTCAGTATAAACAAAAAATCCAATGTAATAAAATTGAATTTCATTATCAAAATAATCTCAAAAATATAGCATCGAGTGATTGAATGCCTAATATTGTAATAACCAAAACAATTCAATTAAAATAACTCAAATTAAACGAATTTAACATCCTCGAACAATTTCCCCTAAGAAGAGATGACCTATAACCCGACCATGATCAATAGAAAAAGGTAAGGTCATTACCAATGACTTCTCGTGGGTCATATTGTCAAATTAAAACCCTGATGATGGGTCTCACTTAATTTCCCAAAGGCATGATAAAATACACACCACACAAATGTCTTCAAAAATACAAATAAAGATTTGCACAACCAACCTTAGACTCGTAGGCATGAGAAAATCAAATATAGAGCTATAAATCTAAGTGGTTTGGTGTAGATCTACGTTTTTGTCCAAAACCAAGAAAATAGGGTGAAATGGATTTAATAGATGTAGTGCTCTGTGAGGTGAAAGAAAAACGATGAAGAAGGGTGGGTGAGGTTATCCTTACTGATAATACTCCAACCAATATGATAGATCTAAAATAAGAATAATAATAGATGAGAGGGATCAAATCTGGTGGAGGAGAGAAGGAGGAGGGTATCCTCCTACAAGACACAAAAATTACCCACATGGTTTGGAAAACCGTACGGTAACTGTGCGGGATACAGTGTAGAGATACTTCCCAAAAAGGCTCCCAATCACAATTTGGGCACAGTTTTACCAAACCATGATCAAACTTTGTGGAATACCTCTGCAAAAACTATTGAGAACCATTCAGTTCTATGTGCCTCCCATGCACAATTTACAGAATCCATTCTGTGCTTCAAAACTAGGCAGCATGGTTATCTATAAGGTTAGACATAGTTTACCTTAAACTGGGTGCCCTGGTCTGCTATTCCAAAATAGGCCATTTGGCCTCTAATATTAATGACACCTCTTTTGAATACCTAATGATTTGGACAAATCATGAATACCATGTAAAAAACATGATATAAAGAAGATATATTTTTTAGAATTGAGTTCCAATCATTGGATTAGAAAATGTAATAGTCAGTATTTGTAAAATACAAAATGGGAATGGTTTTTGAGTTGACTCAAAAACTCAGGATGTTACATTTTAAACTATATCTCTTAGAGATTCAATGATAATCCCTTTTTCATTAAAATAAACATTGGTGGAACTTACTACTTTTATCTCACTCTCAAGAAGTCTCATATATTCAACATTCCAAATCACTCACACTAGATGCACTAGGTTATATAAGCTGTAGAATCTAGATAAATGTGGTTTGGGAGACATATCCCAACCAGAATATCAAAATCACCTTTAAAAACTAAATTCTCCATGAATTATCTGATTTTATTCTTATAAGAGATTATATCCTACTTAAACTCAACAAAATATCCTTTAATACTATATAATTATCTAATGATCTAAATGGTTAATTTTTTCTTATTGTTTTCAAATTCAAAACATTCATAACTCTTACTCACATATAAATAATCATCATGAATGTGAGGAATTGATGGCAATGGTTCTAGAGTGTATTAATAATCATCAAAATCCATAATCATATCCCAAGATCTCACTCTGTCATCATTAAGGTATCTAAGAGGTATTGGATCAACCTCAGTGTTCTCAACTAGAGGTTCCTCTCTAACCTCAATATTTGGATCCCATGGCATAGTTTCAATTAGCATAACCTATTAAACATAGATTTTGGTATCTTTCTTATCATCTTTTTACTTTTATCAGGTACCCCTTAACCCTTATTTTGATAATTATTTGGTTGGGTCTCATTTAGGGGTGTTTCAGATGAATTTTTGAAATATTTGGGAGGTTTTTGGGTGGTGAATGGGTGGTGCACAGTTTTACCAAAATGTGTGCACTACTATTGAAAACCATTAAAAAAAATAGGTAGTGATGGTTTTCATGGATGGAAAATGGTTTTAAAAATCATGCACCCACCAAGTATAAACATTGTTCCCCACCATATGATATCATGTTTTGGGCACACAATTTTTCTAAACGGGCGGCCTTACCCAGCTAACCATGCCTACGATAAATTTTAATTCTGAAAATTTATTTCAAAATCATGAAATCTTCGGTATAAGTGCCCAAAGATATTATTCAAACCTAAAACAATTTATTATTCCTTAGAGGCTCCCTTGAGGTGATTTTAGCTACATAAAACCCCTTCCATAGTAAATTAATGTGTAGATACTATTGTTTAATCTCTTCCCAATATGATTTTTTCTCTTGTTCTTTTCTCCCAATCTATTATGCTCTCCTCCATAGGGTTTGATATATCACTATGTTTTTGGAGGATTTGATCTTTATTATTTTAGATCATAAATCTTGGATAATTTCTTGGATATTCATTTTCTCTATTCTTTATTGGTGAATATTTTTGAATAATTTGTTTTACGTGATCCCATCATCTTTGGTATGTGGTTCTATTTAATTTTGGAAAATTCATTTGACCCTAAATTTCTTGATTTAAATAAAATTGATTTTAATTGGATTATGAAAAAAAACCTAATTAATATCAATATGGTATTTTATTTTTCATTACAATAGATGTTGGGGAACCCCCCAAATTCCAAGGAATGGGAGTGTTATGGAATTTGAGATAAATTGTGAAATTGAACTCTGAAATTGATTTGAAATTGATTTTGAGAAAATTTCATTAAATTGTTTTGATGTACACCTTGGTTTCTTCCATCCTTGAAGAGGAATAAATAGATCAAAACCATATTTTTGTTGCTAATTGGATGTTTTCATATTGAAGTGGAAAATGGGTTAATTTTATTTTGAACAGTTTTAAGATAAATTTCACATTATACATTATTATTTGTGCAAAAGAAATGTAGGGGAGATAGAGAGTTATTTGGGACAACAATTTATTTATTCTCTACAACTCTAACAAAAATAGTGCAGCAGGTTGCATCCCTATTGGGATGGGGATGATTCCTCGTTGACCAGTGTCTATAAGGTGGGTGTATGTATATTTCCATGATCACCTATTTGAGTGTATAAGGATCCCATAACCTAGAACTATCATACCTCTTGAAATATGACTATGTTCCTCGTTTATGATTATTTTGAAATATTCCATTGTTTGTAAAATATTTTTACACATTCCTTGTAAATTTATATAAACTATTTTATAAAAAAATTAATTAAGACACTATTTTTTAATTATTTACAATAATTGAAATTTGAATCCTGGTTTTCTTAAATATGATTTGGTACTTCAATTACTATTTATTTAAAATTGAAATCTTTATTTGGTTTATTAATGTGGAATCTTATTATTGTATCCTTGGTGAGACCTGACTGGTTTATTAGATCACACCCTACCCATGACTTTAGGTGTTTGTACGTTTTCTTTTACCAGGTTTAACAAATGGGAAAATATCACTGAGAGGTTATTCGTGTTTTCGATCCTTAGGGAATAGAGAGTTGCGTCTTGTGGGGACTTCACTTTTTTTATCATTCAGTGTCTAGTACTTTATGGTTGTAGTTTGGGTTCATATAACTATTTGAATTTTTGTAATATTCTACCTATGGAGTTTTCTTTTTATAATACTAACTTGTATCTATTTATTATTCTATTTATGAAGATAAACTATGAAAAATTTATCATTTATGATACTAGGTTCATGTTTCTAATCTATGGTGATCAGGAATGATCTTCAGACCATTTCAGTGCTGGCTTGGGTATCATAGTACCAAGGTATTTGGGCCAGTTTATAAAAAAGTGGTAACAGATTACTAGGGTATTTGGGTTAGTTTATAAAAAACTAGTATCAAAGGTTTGGGTTAAGAATCTTTCCATGATTTTAATAGGCATTTGTAAAATATTTTCAAGACATGGGAGGTATATCTGATTGAGTGTCTAGCCAACTCTCACCACAATGAGCCTTAAGTAAGTAGGGGAGGTTTTGGAAATTCCTCTTGAGGATTAGTCCTCATCATTTCCCTAATTTGTATTTCAATAGATTGAAATCCAAATCTTTTTTTTTATTTTTTGGTATTAATTTTCTCTGTTTCTCTTGTTTGAGTGTGGTTTTGTGTAACCTTTTTTACATCTTCAATGTTTTCAGTGGATTTTGTGTGTAATCATGACTCCAAGAGGATATGGGAATTAGATTTAGGATAATGATTTAGAGTCACCAAATTGAGAAAATCCTCACATGGACCTGAATCATGTGGAAATTGGTGTGCCTGTTGTCCATGCTCTGGGATAGGCACCTACACCCATTATAATTCAAGCTACTTTTGTAGACCCTCATAGATATCAATTGGGTATTTGTGCTTAGGATATCCATTTTAATATGTTACATACATTCCATGTCTCAAATGATCCTCAAAATTTTGGGGATTAGTTGAGGATCCTTGAGATTTTGTTTGAGTTGTTGGAAATTACTAATTAAATCAAGGTGAAATGTGCCACCATCAAGCTAGAGGGACCTAGCATGATATGGTGAGACATGATGGTGATGAAAAATATTTATGAGCGATGGGAGTGGAAGGAATTCAAATCTCTATTCACCAACCATTTCTATCCAGGTTCCATGTTGTTGGCCACGGTTATATAGTTTTTCAAACGCAAGAAGGCTAACAGGATTGTGATATATTATGAAAATATCATTTCTGAGATTGTACCATTTTCACATGAGATTATATTGAATGAGAAGATAAATATTTGATGGTTCTGGATGAAAATTATCTATGATATTCATTATATAGATTTATTTATATATCTCCCTTATTATAATGATATGTTGTACAGAGAACTGATGGATGAGATGGACCTAGCTAGAAGGTCAGGGTTGACAAGAGTTCGTTTTTCTCATAGTGTAAGTTCTATGAGTTACATCAAAGGAAAGAGGATGTGTGATGATTCTCTTAGTGGTTCTATATATAAGGGTTTATCTAGACTTCTTTTAGTGCCTGGAATATTCCCTTTGATTTGATACTAGTGTGGAAATCCATGGCACTCAAAATGGGTTTTCACTGAGACACCAAAGTAATGTAGTTATTGTGGATGCTTAAGTCACTTACAAAAGTTATATCGTGTGTATTAATCTCCCCATTGTGGAATGATATCATATACACCAAAATTATTTTGGTTCAATCATATTCTTCATGGGATAAGTTGTTCTAGCCACATGCATTTGAAATGAAGCTTCTTCACATAGTGGGAGAGTCTTTAGAGGAAGAAAATATGAGTCCATCCACTATGATAGGTACCATCATTATAGCTTAATCATTAGTTACAACTTAATTGGATACTGGTGCATCTTTTTTATTCATTCTAACCCATAATTCGATTCTAATAAATCTTCTTATAGAGCTTTGATATTATGAGATTGATATTACTACATCCCTTGGAATGAAGAGAGAGCAGGGTATCCATTATCTGGATTGTCTCTTCTCTATATTAGAGATTTATCTTGATTGGGATTTTCGAGTTCTCAAAATGAATCCCCCTAACATCATATTTGTGATGGATTTGATTATTGCTAATAAATCCCGAATTTATTGATATCATTAGTGGGTATCCTTTACTACACCCTATGGGGTGTTTTATATATTAATAAGAGAATAGGACCCAATATCAAGTATATTCAGACCTTATTATCTAGATTTGAGGAAGTTAATATCAGTTTCACTTTTGATATAGAGAGATAATCTCTGATCCCTAATCTCTCCCTAGTTTTCAAAGAGTTTCTAGTCATTTTTCCTCTGAGTTTTCTATTTTCCCATGAGTAAGGGTGGTAGAGTATTCTATTGATGTAGTATTAGGTACACAATCAGTATATATTTCCTCTTACCATAGATAAACTGCTGATATAAAGGATTAATAGATACTTCTAGATTATATATTAGACAAATTATTTATACACCTAAGTGTGTCACCTCAGACGACATCTCTTATCATTATAAATAATGCTAATGGTTCACATCACCTTTTTGTTTATTACTGAAAACTCAATTGTGTTACAGTAAATAACAAGTATTTATTTCCACTAATTGATGATATGTTTGACAACTTAAAATGGGTGAATTATTTCTCAAAGATTGATCTTAAATTTTGTTGTAATCCGTTGGGAATAAAATAATCTGACATTCTAAAAACCACCTTTGGTAGTAGGTATGGCCAATTTGGGTACCTTATCATCCAATTTTCTCTAACCACTCCTCTAGTAGTATTTATAGTTTGAATGTATAATATTTTCTATGAGTATTGTGATACCCTCATGGTATTCGTTTTAGATGAAATCCTTGTTTACTCAATATCCGAGAAGGGTCTTGTGTGACATTTGAGAGAACTTATGGAATTATTGAGAAATCACTAACCTTATTATATGTAATCAAACTATGATTTATGGATTCAGTAAGTGATATTATTATGAAGTTTGGGGTCAAAACATGGTATATTAGTTGATCTTGAAAAGGTGAAGGTTGTTAAGACATGGGACCAACAACATAATTTTTTTGAGATTCAAATATTCTTGGGTTTGGCTATATATTTACACTAGTTTGTAAAACATTTCTCAAATTTGGATTCCCTAAAGACTACTTAACTCGTAAGGGAGTAAAGTTTTCTGCTGATCATAAATTTCAGTGTTCTATTGTTGATTTGAAACATATTTGGATGACTACACCTATGTTGACTCTTTCAAATGTCAGTTAGGTCTTTGCGGCCTTTTTCAATGCACGTGGTTCAAATTTGTGTTGTGTTCTTATGTTTGGTGATCACATGGGAGCCTATGTCTCTCAGAATATTAAGCCACACAAGAATAATTATATGAACCATGACCTTGAACTCGCATCTATGGCACATGCACATAATATCTGGAATCATTTCCTTTTCAGGTAAATTTTTACCATGTATTCCAACCACAAAATTTTGAGTTATATATTCTCTCAAAAGTATTTTAATCTCTTTTAGAGGAATTGGGTGGAATAACTATAATATTTTGATTTTGATACCACCTATAACTTGGGTAAAGGGAATTTCAATCTAGATTCTTTGAGCAGAAAAATACTAATTCAAGACATAAAAGAATCATTGGAAGAGTGGAACATGATTGCTCTTTTTTATAGTTTCATATTGGAGTTCAAGAATTAGGTGTTGAGGTTTCCTTATCCAGCATTTAGTTAACCTCTGATCTTCTCAAGATGGTTCTTCAAGAACAACATCTTGATGATGAGTTATATAGGATTTTAGAATCTCTTTATAGTGGGGAGATCGTGGATGGGTAGCTTTACTCCATGGATAGTATTATATGTTTCTCAAACCAACATGTTGTACTTATTCCTACGATTGAAGATGTTATGGGTGATTCCCATTATTAATTGTGGGAAGTAAACATAGAAACCAAAATGATATTATAGGATATTCGGTGATGATTCTAATGGATAGGTATGAGATGATACATTGATGATTTTGTCTCTTATTGTTATATATTCCAACAGGTTATGGTAAAGCACCTGAGACCTTTAGTTTTCTTCATCCACTTCTATTTCCAACATGTAAGTGGGATGATATCACTATTGAATTTGTGGTTGGGTTACCATGCTCCCAAGGAAAGAAGAATTTGATATGGGTCTTGATTGATAGGCTGACCAAATCATCTCACTTCATAACCATTCATGATATAAAAAAATTTGAAGAGCTAGAAAAAATCTATGTGAAAGATATTGTTACTTTTCATGGAGATCCATTTTTTATATTCTTTAATAGAGATCCTATGTTTACTTATAGATTTTGGAGAGGCCTTTAGAAGGCACTCGGATCTCGGGTTAATTCGAGTACGACATGTCATATACAATCTAATGTCAAGAGAGAGAGTTATATAGATTCTTGAGGATATGATTTGGACCTACGTTATTCAGTTTAGTGGAGCTTAGAAAGACCATTTAGGACTGGTTGAGTTCTATTGTAACAATAGTTACCAATATGTGATTATAATGGATCCATTTGAGGTCATGTATGGCCAGCCTAATAAATATATATGGTGTTGGATGGAGATCAGTTAAAGTTACTTAGTTAGATAGATCTTGGTTCAAGAAAATTTAGGATAGATTCAGTTCATTAGTCAAATAATGTTGATGGAATAGAGCTGATATAAATCTTATACTGATCATCATCACATAAAATTAAAATTTTCATTCGGTGATCAGGTTTTCTTTAATGTTTCACCTTGTTTGGTCCATCGATGGCTTGGAAAGAAAGGGAAGCTTTATCATTATTTAATGGGACCTTTTGAGGTTTACGAGAAATTGGGGAAGATGGTTTACCATTAGGAACCTCTCTCATAGCTGACATCGATACATAATGTGTTCCATGAATCTCATTTAGATAATTATCATTCTGGTTCATCTAGTGTTCTGAGACAGAGTGATCTTTTTGTTGAGCCTGATTTATCTATAATAGAGCATCCATTCAGAATAGTTTATTCTAAAACCAAGGTACTTCATGGTAAGAAGATACCATTGTTTCAAGTGGTATGACAGGATTGTTCTGATACTCATGAGATGCTGGAGAGACAGGCATTGATGAGAGTGTAGTGACCTCATATTTTTGGACATGGAATCTTATTGATAGGATTTCAAGGGATAGAATGTTTCTATATCGGGGAGGCTATAAGATCCTGATACTATTTTTAGTTATATCATAACCCCTATTTTGATCATTTTTTAGTTGGTTCTCATTTTGGGGTATATAAGGTAAAATTTTGAAATTTTTTGGAAGGCTTTTGGGTTGTGTGCGGTTGGCGTGCATTTTTCCCAAATCATGCACTTGTCTAGTATAGACTGTGAAAACCTAGGTAGTGAGCGTTTTCATGGTTACCACATTATTTGAAAACCTATACATCCACTAAGTTGAAACTTTTCACCCCCACAATACTATCACATGGTTAGGGAACACTGTTTTTCTAACCATGTGGCCATGTCTATCCAACTGTACGCTGGAGAAATTTTAATTCTGAATTTTATTAAAAAATCCTAAAACCCCTAGTTTTAGTAACCAATGAGCCCATTCAACTTTAAAATGATTTATTCTTCCTTTTAGGCTCTCAATTAGTGATTTTGGCTCCTCCAAACCCATTTATAATTTAATCAAAGCATGTAGAAATTTTTTCTATCTCGTCTAGGTTAGAATTCTTCTCTTGTTCTCTATCTTACAATTTCTTCCTCTCTCCTCCTTAGAGTTTGATAGATCTCTGTGAATTTGTGGGATATAATATTTTTTGTTTTAGATATTGAATTTATTTTTGTTTCATGGATCTATGTTGTTGATGTTCTTCATTGGTGAATCTGATTGTGAAAGATGTGATACATGATCTCATGATCTTTTGTTGGAGGTTCAATTTAAGTTTGGACAATTAATTTAACACTAAAATGATCGATTTATATCAAATTTCATTAAATTGGATTATGAAAAACAAAATTTCCATCAAATTATGATTTGAATTTTCTTTGGAATTAAATTTGGGTAAAACACCCAATTCCATTGAATTGGGGTGTGATTATGAAATTTTATGGAGATTTTAAAATTAAATTGTGAAATTTATTTGTGAGATTGATTTCAAATTTTTATTGGAAAAAATGGATAAAATAGATTTGATGAGGAAATCAGTTGTTATCATCATGGAAAATTCATATATATATTAAAAACTCATTTTGGTTTTTAAATGGAAATTGGAATATTGAAGAGGAAAATTGGTGGATTTTATTTTGAACACTTTTGAGTTAAATTTTCTATTATTGATTATTTTTTATCAAATGAAATCCTAGGTTGTTAGTGAGTTATTTGGGACAATAATCTATTTATGATTTACAACTCTAACAAAAATAGTACATTAGGTCACATCCCCTATGGGATGGTGATGAGTCCTCTTTGACCAGTGAGTGAGAGACATATGTACATATACAACACATATAACCTATTCAAGCATGTGAGGATCTCATAACCTAGAACTATCATACCACATTGAAGATGAACAGGTTTATGATTTATGATTATTTAGATATATTTCATTTTTTTAAACTATTATACACATGCCTTGTGAATTTATATAAATAGTTTTATATAAAATGTCAATTAAGCAATTATTTTTTCTGTATTTTCATCAATTGAAATGTCAAGAATGATTGGATTTAAATATGATTTTGTAATTCCATTCCTATTAATCAAATATTTAATGATTTATTTGTTTAATTAATTTCCAATCTTATTATGGAATCCTTTGTGAGAACCTACGGGGCTTTTATCTCAAACCCTACTTGTTCCCTCTCATGTTTGTTGATTTTCTTCATCTAGGTTCGAGCAAGGGGAAAGAATAACATAGAGGTGTCTCTATTTGTTGATCCTTGGGACATGGAATGATATGTCTTTTTAGGAAATGGGTTGTTTATATTTCTATTTTTGGTTCATTGTATTTCTACTTTGGGTTTATATACCTATTTGAATTCTAGTACTGTTCTACCTATGGAGTTTTCTTTTGATCATACTAACTTGTTCCTATTTATTATGATGCTTATATGGAAAAAAACATTCCCACATTTATCTTATATGATTCTGGGTGCTATTATCCAACATGTGGGGATAAGGAACACCCTTTGTATAATGTCATTGCAAGCTTGGGTATCAGAGTATCAAGGTATTCAGGCCAGTTCATGACAGTTGTCTCAACAGCTGTCTAAAAATAAAAAAAAATTAGAATCTCTAACAACTTCATCCTCCTATCTCTGAAATTCCCCCTCCACAATAAGATTTTTCTCCAGAACATGATGCCCTAGTTTAGTAGCAACTTACTCATGCACCTCTCTATCAATAACCATTTTTATTAGTGATGTATTCCTTGGTGTAGAGGTAGTTGATAGCTCTTCCATAGTAGGTGATAGATGTTGTATAACCACCAGAGCTCCACCTTCCTAACCAAGAAGTCTTAGAGACCTGGAAGATGCAAACCAATTATAACCAAAAGAATTCAAAAGGACTAAAAAAGTGTGTAACTCTTATGGAATTTCTTATCCTTTACCTCATTGAGATATACTTATTTATTTTTAAAATTAACGAAACAATCCTACCATAAGGATATTTATTCTACAGTTTTAAAATATAGTTCATAAAAAATTCTATAATGTTTTCAACATAAATTATAGTCCTAATACCTTCATCTAAACTTCCTATAACATTTTCTTCGAGATGATTCAATGAGTTTCTAGGTTGTTTAGGTGGAACACTTTCAGATTCACTATCATCCATAAATTTAGGATTTGGTTCACCTAAATAAAATTCCAACTAATAATAATTTTTATTATTAAAGAGTGTTCCATGTCTAATTTTTACAAAAGAATAACCTTGTTCATCAATTTGAGTCATTTTACTATCTAAAGGACCACTTTCATAAAATTTCACGTGAGTTGATTATTCAAAAATATTTTACCTTTTCATAAAGACTATATAATACTTGGATATAGTAGAATATAAAAGGAAGATTACTTCTTCATCCTTGGGATTGAATTTTCCAAATATTATGCTTGGTGTTTAGAAAAACAAAACATTACATCCAAATAATTTTAATTATCCATCTTCTAGTTTTTTAATATTCTATAGTTTAAACAGTTTTTTCTTAAATATGGGCCTAATTAAAAATTTATTAATGAAATAACATACTATTTTTATATCTTCAAGTCAAAAATGAGTGGTCATGTTATATTCATAGAACATTTTCCTAGAAATTTCATGCAATTTCGTATTCCTATTTTCAATTACTTCATTCTGTTGAGGTGTAATAGGGGTAAAAAGTAAGTTTGATGCTATTTATTGAATAATTAGAATTTTATTCATTGTTTTAAAATTCTTCTTTCATAGTAACATCTCAATGAAATAATTTGGTTAAATTTCTATTCTTGATCAAATTTTATAAAATTTATAAAAATTTAATAGGCTTTACTCTTAACACTTAAAAATAGAAGCCATGTAAATATATAGAAAGTATGAAAACCTATATGTTATTAAATCTTATTTCTTGATTTTCTATATAAAATCACACTTAGTACAAAAAAATAATGTTGTGAGGTCTATTTTATTTGTTAAATTAGTTTCATATAATAACATCTTTCTATAAACGTACAATGAAACTATTGAAAACATTATATCATGCTCCTAAAATTCCATCATTCTTCTAAAATGGCATGAGGAAACCTAGTGATGTACCAAATAAAAGGGTGATATATGAAGTCTAATAAAGAAACAAACAAATAATAAAATAAGGTATAGTATTACATGTGATCCAAGATGTATATTATGGTAACATAAGAGGAGTGATAATCATAATCTTGAACAATGAGGCCCGATATAAAATGAAAGCCTAAAAGTAAATAAGAATGTGGAAACAACATAAAACATAATATCACAAACTTAGGTCAAGTTTAAACTCCAAAAAATATAACATGTTATGATAAGGATAACCTCTCACATACGATACATGAAATCTCCTGAGATTAAAACATTACACAATGCATTGGAGGGATGGATAATTCAACACCCACACACAACATTCATATCATTTATATGAATAAGTGTTCCCCATAGATCATTCAATATAGGATATTATTTCAACACATTTAATCCCAATATTAAGTAGTGTGGGTCATATAAATGTAAATCCACAATCAATGAATGATAATTATATCTAGGAGAATATCCTTTAGTGGAAATGAAGATTGGTATTCACTACACAAATGTTTATCATAGGAATTCATAAAACAATATTGGAATCATAAAAGGGGGTAAATAAACGTTTTATAAGAGGTATTAATGAGAGTGAAAGGTGTAATAATAAGTTTAAAATATTAGGGTTAGTAGGTGGAATTTTTTAAATCATATACCAAAATGAATAATTTGGAATCAAAAGGAATATGATAAAAAATGTTCCTAAATAAAGTGGATAAGGAGAATAACCCTTACCTTTAGAGGAATCTTCTAAAAGATTCGGAGGAGTTTCTTAATATCAAGGGGGAACCTTGGGAGGAATTTATAGAGGTGAGGGTATTTTAATTTCAATATTTATGGGTCTTGAGTGACAAGGAATGAGAGTTTTGGTCGGTTTATATAGAAAAAATTAAGAGAGTTCTTTATTAATTCCCGAAGTTAGGTTTTGGACTCTATATGATAATTTAATCGAATCCAATTACTATACCATAGGGTTTAACCATGTTTTATACAAAATATGAGTTGTTTTTTTTATTTTACATGTCTAATAACTGATCTCATTTAAATAATAACCTTGTTGATGTGTAAGTGTGTCATATTTACAACGAATTGATTTTACAACCTTAAAATATAATATAGGTTTTGGAGGATTCATTTGGGATTTATAAATTTAATAAAATAACATAAAAACACATTATTTGAAAGTGTGAATATATATATTTTTTGGATAAATTTTATGGAATATATTACATCACTTTTGAGTCATTATGGTACTATAATACACAACATATATTAATATATATTTAATTTTTACCCGAAAATTGACTTTCTTAGAAATTTATGAATAAAATACCATTAGAAATTTTCAACATGATAATTTCAAAAATAATATTTATTTTATAAATATAAATATATAAATATTATAATTTACAATTTAAATAAAAAAATCAACATTTATTGAAAAGTAATGGGTCTTTGACCATAATAGTTTTCTAGACCTTAAAAAAATTATTTTTGACTTTATAAAATTTATTATCAATTAAATATAATAAATATTAATATATAATAATATTATATTAAAAAATAATTCATTTAAATACAAATTTAATTCATAAAAAAGAGTGTCTGGGTTGAATAGATATATTTCCCAAAAATGTAATTTGTCTTTCATCATATCAAAATCTAATTTTTATCAATCACATAATCTAATAATTTAAAAAATAACATTAAAAAGGTATAAATCTATTAATTTTTTTAAAATAAAAATATGTAAATTCATATTGTTAGAGTCTAGATGAATATCCTTATATTACACTAGTGAATTCTATAACGGTAAGGTATCAGATAGTGATATTTTGATAGGGTGGTTCAACATACATGGTTTCGTCCATGATCATGATGAGACTGAACTTCTCCTACAAATGGTTTCTATCAAAATTTATTTTTTGAATCTCGTATTGGTATTTTTCAAGGGTGAATTCCAATGATGTTATCTCCCTCAAAAGCAATAATAAATGGGATCTAAAGTGTACAATCCTACATGTTGTGTCCATACATTTATTTTTTATGTCAATTAGAATTTTTCATAACCCATAATATATATCAATCATAAGATCACAGTATAATAGATATACTAACAAAAATTGTGATTCTTAATGGTCTTTTAAATCCAACATACCATATAACAATCCAATACGATCAAAGTAGCGTATGTGTTCTCTATAATTCAATTTTATTATAATGCATTCACTCATTGAAAAATCGAACATTATTTATAGAAGTTATGTTCATTACACTCTTCTCCATTTTTAAATTTATCAAATGAAATTTTCATTTCATCCACTAAAATATATTAGGGTGCTTATATTTCATTATCTCTTTCAATTCCCATGTTAATTCTCAAACATGTGGTTCGGCCGCAACACATTGACTGGGTGAGTTTTCTTGTTTAACATATATTTGACTCTCTAATATAAGATCTTCATTGGATTCCCCTCAACTGAATGATCATTATTCTATGGTACTACCTCTTGATTTAGTACATGTGAGGGGTTTGTTATGTACATCCTCAAGAGAGATACAAGGAATACATTTTATACTTGAGAAAGGATAGTTAGAAATTTTATTTTGTAGGACACCATTCTGATGTAACCAAGGATCTTAAAGCGGTCGATGTATCAAGGGGAAATACTTCCCCTCCTCCAAAACTCCTTGAATTTATTCCTTATTGATATACAATGGAACACATTATGTCTAGCCTCAAACTCTAAATCACATCGACAATTATTTGCAAATATTTTTTGTTGACTTTATGTCAATTTCATATGATTTTGAATTTTATAGACTGTCTCTATCATCTCTTGGATAAGATCAACCCCTATCAGTTTCCAATCTCATACATCATCCCATCATGTTGGAGTTTTACAGCTCTTCCCATGCATATCCTTGTAAGGTTTCATTTGTGTAAGGACTTAATCCTAGTTTCCCGAAGTCGGTGCCTTATTTTATTTCATTTGAATATAAACAAGAAATATTCATCCTGAATGACTGATTATTTTAATATTTTTGGAATCAGGATACATACATAAGCTCATAATTACAACTAGAAATGGAAAAAAACATAGAAACTCCTTTGACAACATCCACAACTCCTAGGATATTTCGGAATGTCATTCATAATATAGCACTTCATGTCCTGGGAAAACGAAACATAAGAAAGGGGTGAGATAAAATGTCCAGTATGGGTAAACAATACAATGATAGATACCATAAACAAAAACATTAGGCATGGTGAATAATTTAAGGCACATACCTTTAAAAATAATAAACATTGACACATAATGGTTGGAATATGAGCTGAGTAAATATCTCCACAATATTACATAATCATGGGTATTATACCAGTTGAATAACCACATGAACTATGAATTTCTAGATTCATAATGAGGGAAATTCATATATTAGACATTCTAAAACAAACCATCAAGTCCTCATACAAGACATCTAAAAATGAGTAAGGCCTTAGCCAAAACCATATAAAAAAATGGGCATGGCCTCAGCCATGTCCATATCTATTTGTCTCCTGAGACCTACCTATGAATATAGGGGCTATAAAGGACCCCAACCAACACATAAGAAGTCCAATTAAATCCTAATATTAATGTGGATAAACATAAACAATATATACATTCACATTGAAACTAATATATGAAATGTAAATAACTTTCCCTGAATATTAAGCATAAACACTAACCATTTAGAGTAAAATAGTGAATAGTTTTAAGATAGCACAACCACAATCAAACTGATAATAAACCATTAAAATAAATATGTAATATTATATCAATAATATTAATCCCAATAATAAATAATAATTAAGTGGAGTGTTGAAACAGATGAAGATATTCTTATAAAATCATCGACTAATTCTTAAGATAAATACTCTTTTACTTTGAAAATAAGAGTCCTTTTGGAAAACTATTTTGTAAAAAATGAATTGAATTAAGATGGTATTTTAATAATAAAATAATTTATTTTATTAAAATAATTGTTTCTAAAAATTTATTATAGAGAGCCCTTGAAAATAGGTACGAATTTGAGAAATTTCTTTGAATCATGATGGTATTTCTGGAAGAATTTTGGAAAGATCATTTTAAAATATATAACTCCCCACATATGAAGGTATTATTATGGTTGGAACACATATATAGAAAAATAACACATAAATTATGAATATTATAATTTAATGAATAATAATTTAATTAAGGTAAGTATATACTAAAAGTAACCCATGTGAAAATAGAGGTTCGGGTGGAAAACCATTACCTTAAGTCTGAATGTGTTTCTCACTCGATCTTAACGACCTTAATAACAAAATTTAGGTTCATAAATTAGTTATTACAGAACCTCCTATACATGTAATTTATTTATTATAAACATATTCAGTTCATTCACTATCTTTTGATGGGTTAAGAGATCCAATTTCATTGTTTGGGAGCGTTTCCTTTCATGGTTTTCATGATTGGATTAATTATATTCATGTATAGATAAAAATGTAGAATGAGAATGGTTTTCTAGAATAGTATTTGTATTTTATTAGTGAAAAAAATCAGATTAAATGTTTATTAAATTCATTTGATTATTGTTAGTGAAGACGAATCCTTATATATAACATCAAGGACACTTGTTTGGGTTAATTGGAGATTTTTGATCACAACGAATCATTTTGATTTATAAATCAATATCATGTGTTCAAAAGGTTTAAAAAACCATAAATAAATTATAAAACATATATTATAGTCTAGGTTAAATTTAAAAATGGTTTCATGACTATAATTAAATATGGTAATATAAATTGAAAACTCGCTGTCCTTGAATGTGATAAATTGACACATCTCGAATTGTGTTTTAATTTTTATATAAAATAAGGGGAAAGGAGAGACGATGAATAATTATTAATTTATCATAAAAAATTATAGTACATGTAAGGTACTTGATTCATCACAACATTTGGATGAATATAGGTGAGGAAAGAAAAGGAAAAAAAGGAACTTGAAATAAAAGAAATGAAAAGAGTAATTTACCTCTTGAAGTAATCTTCCTTGATAGCCTCTTTAGGGGATGAGAAAAATGGATTTTGGAAATGGGTGAGGATATTGGGAGGATATTTTAGAATAATTTTGATAAGAATAAAGTCTTGAGAGGTGTGATGATTATATGAAGTGTGGGGGGGGGGGGGTTATAGTGGAGGAGAGGCAAGTTTTCCAATTATGTTAAACGTTATTTTATTATGTTTCCAAAGACTACCAATAGAATTGATTCTTGTGTACAAGAATATAAATATGTGCATTTGAGTTATAACTAATTTTGATTAAATAATTCATCATTCTATTAACATTTAATTTAAGTGATAATGTATATATATGGTAGATTGCCATATTTTACTATTCATCAAAAAATCATGTATTTTAGCAAAATCCCAAAAATTCACCCTAACTGCTTTTTGACATGTATAATTAAAAAATTAAATCCATTTTTTGAAAATAATTTTCTAAATATTATTAATATAACTTTTAAATAAAATTATAATTAACTGAAAAAAAACAATTTTAAAACAATAATTCTTTTTATATTACCTTGAAAAATTAATCAAGATCTCATTATCATGTTACCATAAGAAAATAAAATAATAATATGATTTAATATTCAAAAGGGTAATATTACTTCTTATATTATAATTCATAGGGGTATGTTACTATTCAATAAAATTATGTTTGTCTTATCAGACTCCAAATATCTTACTGAACGCAACCGTGAATGTCAGTTTTTTGAAATTCAAATCACTGAGGTGAAAAAATTATGTTTACTTGATAGGTTATAAAAAAAGTGATGTTATGTTGGGACTTAGTGTTTCATGTATTCAATATTAAATTTATTTTGAAAATTTTGAGGGTTACAATTTAAATGCTTGAATATACACTGTTATTATATGAAAACTCCACATTGATAAGGTGTTGGTCCCAATATCCTTGTAAATCCATTGAAAAAGATCTAAATAAATGAAGGTATTATTATTTTTCAAATAAATATATAGAACATTTACATATAAATTATTAGGATTAAATATGAATGAATAATAATTTAATTTAGGTAAGTATATAATAAAAGTAACCCGAATGAAAATGGATGTTTGGGTGGAAAACTCATACCTTAAGTCTGAAGGTGTTCCTCACAAGATCTTAATGAGATGAATAATCAAATTTATGTTAATAAATTAATTAATCCATAACCTCTTAAACATTTAATATATTTATTTTAACTTTATTAGATTTATTCATGGCCTTTTGATGGGTTAAGATATTCAATTTCGTTGTTTGGGAGTGTTTCCTTCCTTGGTTTTCATGATCAGTTTTCTTATATTCATGTATGGATAAAAATGTAGATTGAGGATGATTTTACATAATAGAAGATGTATAATATTAACTGAATACAGGAATATTACATGTTCATATAATTCATTTGGTTATTTAGAGTGAATATGAATCAGAATATAAAACATTAATGGCATTTGTTTGGGTTAATTGGTAGTTTTTGATCACAACAAACTCATTTTGATTTATAAATTAATATCATGTGTAAAAAAGGATTAAGTAACCTTAAATAATTTATAATACATATATTATAGTCTAGTTAAACCATAAAAATGGTTTTATGATTGGACTTGAAGATGATAATAGAAATTGAAAACCTGTCGTCTAAGAATGTGATAAATTAACACATCTCAGATGGTGTTTTCATTTCTAGTATAAAAGAAGGGGAAAAGGGTGATGATGAATAATTCTTATTTTACCATAAAATGATTCTATTACATGTAATTTAATATAATCATCACAACATTTTGATGAAAGGTGGTTACGAAAGAAAAAGAAAAATAAAGGAACTTGAAATAAAATAAATGAAAAGAGGAATTTACCTCTTGAAGTAATGTTCCTTGAGAGCCTCTTTAAGGGAGAGGTTATGGTCTTTATATAAGACCAAGGACTTCTAGACGTGTGGTATGAGCTTGGAAGGATATTTGAGCATAATTTTGACAAGGAACAGGGCTTGACAGGAGTGAATAGAGTAGGGAGTGAGGGGGGTTTCATATTAGAGGAGAGGAGGGTTTTCCAATAATTTTACATGTTATATTATTATTTTTCAAAAGATAACTAATAGTATTGATTATTATGAAAAATAATAGTAATATATTCATGTGAGTTCAAACCAAGTGTACATACATCATACATGACACTAGGAATAGTAAATTTAACTGATAATGTAGATATGCAGTAGATTACCATATTTTACTAATCATCAAATATTTGAGTATTTCAGAAAAATACAAAAAAAATCACCCTAACCATTTTTCGACATATAGAATTCAAAAATGAACATAATTTTTTGAAAAAAAAAATTCTAAATATTATTAATTTAATTTTTAAATAAAATCAAAATTTATTCAAAAAAAAGAAATTTTAAAACTATAATTCATTTTATATCACCTTGAAAAAAATAATAAAATCTAATTATCTTATAACCTTAATAAAGTAAAATAATAATATGATTTAATATTCATAAGGGTCATAATACAATTCATATTACTATACATAATGGTATGTTACTATTCACCAAAAATTAATTTTTTCTTATCAGACTCTAAATATCTTACTTAAAGAAACAATGTATGTTAGTTTTTCAAAATTCAGATCACATAGGTGGAAAAATTATGTTAATTAGATAGGTTATAAAAAAGGTGGTGTTCAGTAGAGACTCGGTGTTTCATGCATTCAATATTAGATTTATTTTTAAAATCATGGGGTGTTACATTATCCTTTACTTACAAAAAATCCATCCTCAAAGATACTTGAATTTTACCTCACAAAAAGATTTACGTTGTTATTCTCCATAAGCTCCTTGGGCTTCTATGTTGCCTCTTTGATTTTATGATTTTTCCAATGTATCACTAACAGTTGTGTCATCTGATTCCACAATACTTGTTCTTTAGTGTCCAGAATCCTGATAGGCTTTTCACAATAAGATATGTCAAGTTCTAATTGTATACCATTATAAGTGAGGACATGCACTGTGTATGGCATGTACTTTCTCAGAAATGAGACATGGAACACATTGTGTACTTTAGACAGTCTAGGTGGAATATCCAAATGATATGAAACATCTCCAATTCTCTCCATACTTTCAAAAGGGGCTATGTACCTAGGGCTTAATTTTCCTTTTTCCCCAATCTTATAACACCCTTCCATGTAGACACTTTTAAGAAAACATGATCTCCCACTTGAAAATAAAAATCCTTACTCTGATTATCATTATAGATTTTTTTATGCTTTGAGCTACTTTGATACGTCGATGAATATTTATTACCTTCACTATTGTTTCCTCCACAAGCTATTGGCCCACAAGCTTCCTTTCTCTAACTTCATCCCACCAAGTTGGTGTACGACAACTCTTTCTATACAATGTTTCATATGGTGCCATTTGAGCAATTGAATTTAATCTATTGTTGTAGGGACACTCCGCTAAAGTTAAATATTGATCCCACATACCTTGAAAGTCAAGTTAACGTGATCTCAACATGTCCTCTATGGTTTGGATCATCCTTTTTGATTGCATGTCAGTTTGTGGGTGCTAAGCAGTACTCAATCAAAGCTTACTATCCAAAGATTTTTGAAGGATTTTCCAGAATTTTGATATAAATTTTCTATCAAAATCGGAAACAATTGAGAGATTATCTCCCTGAAGCCTCACAACATTATTTATATAGAGCCTTGCTAGGTACTCTTGTGGAAAATCCTCCCTTATAGTGAGGAAATGTGCCGATTTTGTAAGTTGATCCCCAATTACCCATATTTCATCATTCATTCATGGATTTTTTGGTAATATAGTGACAAAATCATTGGTGATGTCATCCCATTTATTTCTAGGAATAGGTATAGGTTTCATAACTCGTCTAGGATGTTGTTGTTGGCCTTCACATGTTGATAGACTAAAAATCTTGATACATAATCCATAATTTCCCTCTTCAAGTTGTCCCACAAAAAAATGTTCATTAAAATCTCTATACATTACAGTGCTACCATGGTGTATAGAGAAATTTGAGCTATGAGAATCATCCAATAACTCCCTTTTTCAGCTACAATATAGAGGGAACATATAGACTCTTTCCAAATTTTAGAATTCCATCTTCACACATGAGGTCATCCAACTACCCATCTTTCACAGTATTAATTTCCTTTTGAAGATTCTCATCATCTGAATATGAATCTTTATTTATTTCCAATAAAAAAGGTTGGGAAACCATTTGAAAAAAGTAGTTATGTTTCACCTTCTTTTATAATTCCCATATCCATCATCACTAGGTCCATGTACAAAGGATCCATGTCAATCCTCATTTTTTTGATAACTCCATGATCCTTAATGCTCAATGTATCAACTACCTAATTTCCCTTTCCTGGGAGGTAGTGTATAAAACAATAATAATCCTTGAGTAGTTAGAGCCATTTCCTTTTCCACATGTTGAGTTATTTATATGAGAAGATATATTTTATAATCTTATTATCTGCATATATCTCACATTATTTGACATAGAGATAATGTCTCCATATCGTCAAAGAAAATATTACATCTGCCAACTCAAGATCCTGAGTAGAACAGTTTTGTTCAATAATTTTTAACTGCCTTGATGCATAGGAAATAACTCTACCATTTTTCATAAGGACATAACCATGTCCTTTCTTTGATGCATCGCTATAGATCACAAACCATCATTCCAAAATGGTAGTGTTAGAATCAAATCATTCACGAATCTCCTATTCAATTCTTTGAAATAGTCCTCACATTTTTTTGTCTATAAGAACTTAACCCATTTTTATGCAATCTTGGACATTGGGTTGGCTAAATGGGAAATGTTACGAATGAAACATCGATAATAACCTATTAAACAAATGAAACTATATTCCTCAGTTATGTTCATTGGACTCGGCCATTCTTGCACAAACTTTGTATTTATAGGATCAATAGATAATATATATATAGAGACAATGTGACCAATAAAAGAAACTAATTGATGCCAAAATTCAGACATTCTTAACTTCACATATAATTCGTTCTTATATGAGTCATTAGAATAGTGTGCAACTAATTTTCATGATCTTCATATATTTTGGTGTATACCAAGATATCATCAATAAATACCACCACAAAGTAATAAAGATATTCCTTGAAAACAATATTTGTTATATCCATAAAAATATAGGGTGCATTAGTCGGTCCAAAAAGAATTACTGTAAGCTCGTAATTCCCATACCTAGTTCAAAATGTATTTTTTGGAACATATTCCTTCCTCGCATGAAAATTATGATATCCATATCAAATATCAATCATCGAAAAATATTTCCCTCCATGAAGTTGATCAAATAAATCATCAATACATGGTAGGGGATACTTGTTCATTATTATTATAACAATGATCTCTCTATAGTCAATGCACAACCTCATATATCCATATTTTTTCTTAATGAAATGAATAGGGGCTGCCCATTAAGAAACCCTAGGAAAAATAAACCCATTATCACTAAATTATGAAATTTTTTTCTTGAATTACAGTAATTCCATAGTGGACATTTTATAAGCGGTCTCTGATATGGGTCGTTAATTAGAAAATAAGTTAATGGAAACTAAATTTTCCACTCTAGAGGATGTCCTGGTAAATATTATGGAAACACATCAATATATTCTTGCATAATAGGGACGTCCCCTATTTGAACATTCCTCATCCCAAGCTAATGCATTACCTTCATCTCTAATAATTGAATTCAGTAGAGCTACTGTGGTGTATCAAGATGAGAACCAGATAGTGATGATTGTTTTATAAAGATAAGGGATTCAACATCATCTTAAAAAATAGTAACTTCCTTCTTCTTGTAATAAATTTTCACATCATTTTTTGAAATATGATCCATACTGAGGATCATATCAAATTCAATCATGGGAATGATAATAAAATCAGCAGATAAAGCACATGTATATACCATAATGGGGACTACCTGACACAACTTTGTTACAATGATACTCCTATTATGATTTTTGAATAACAACTCACTTACTAAATCAAATTGGAAATATCTAATTTTCATGTAAAAATGGGATGATAATAAAGAATGTGATGATCGATAATTAAATAAAGAATTTGTTAAATTTGGTAAAATGGTTAAAGTACAAGCCACCACATCATTAATAACTTCAATACCAACAATTATGATTACATAATCATATCCCTACTCCCTTGGCCTTTTTCTGAGGAACATTTTCTTGATTCTTTGGAAAATCATTAGTATTTTGTCCCATCTCCCTAAAATTATATCATTGAACATTAGTAGCTTCATTATTCCCCTTAAAAACTCCGATATGATGGCCTTTTTTCCCACACTTTTTGTACACCCCTTTTCCTTTTAGGCAGGAACCGGATTTTTTCCTTCCACAATTATCACTATGTGAAAAGTCAACTGGGTGGAAAGTAAACTCTTCCCTTTTTCCCGATTTTTTTATTTCTTTTTCTAGAGTTTTCAGCAGCCCTATTCTTCTCATGATTTCCTTTAAATTCATAATACATAGAGAACTCTCTTTCTATCTTCATAGCACATGAGACTAAATCTTCGTATGATGATAATGTTTGGTAGACCATCGCCCATCAAAGGAATGGATTTAGGCCATAAAATAATTGATCAATCTTGATCCTTGAATTTTGTATTTATTACACATAATTCCTTGTTAACCTTGTGAAGTTATATTCATACTTTACAACATTCACATCTTCCTTTTTCCTCAAATTCAGAAACTACCTTTCCATATCTGCTCTTCGTTCATGAGGAATGTATATATATAAGAAAATTTTTTAAATTCACTACATTTCATGTTTTCTATCTCTTCATACTCCTTTTTTTTTTGAATTATTGACCACCATTGTTCAGTATCTCCTGACTGTTGAAAAACATCCATGAATACATTATCCCTTTCATCACTTCCGAAGGTGAGAAATATTTTCATTAAGAGACATATCCACTACTCCTATACGAATTGGGTTGTAGTCCCCTTAAATAATGGAGGTTGTTGTCGCATAATGCAATCTAACATAGCTCCTCCATGTTGGGGATCCAGATGCTCCATATGGGTAAGGTTATTATTCATAACTTGGGTAAGTTGTCCAAGTATAGTTATAAGTTTCCCCTCACTAATTCTAGCCCCAGATACAAAATCATTATCTTTCATGGGAGTTAAATCCCCACATGGGATACGTGCATTCATGTTGTTTTCATTCCTTCCAAAAGGCACCATTTCTAAATAATTCCATAAACAAGATTAGGTTATGAATAATAATGTATTGTCTCGACATAGAATAAATACTTAAAATAAATTTTAATCTTATAAATATCTAATATATGAATCATAATCATGGTTTCATTGAGGGAAAATTAACATTTAAATCCTTTATAATGGCGTGTAATGAAAATTTGAATTATCCTAAGAATATCACTAGAGAGTGTCAAACTGGGTGCCCAGTAAGGCCCGTTGTCATGTACCAGGATACCCCGGGTCAATCCCAAAACTCCTTGTCAGAATTTTCACTCGTAGGTACATTTGTGCTAGAACCACGTCCCCTTGTAGTATCTAAATAGGGATTTATTTTCTTGAAAAATACACATAATCTATTCCTTACCAAATTATCTAGGATGTTCTTGTATATTTTTACTCAAAGACTATGATAGGGTTTTGTTCTATAATCGATGTTTTATAAATATAGTTTCTATGTTTTCTAATAAACTTTCTCTGATTCCAAATGTAAGGACATGACCCCATTTTCCCAGAGTTGGTGCCATAATTTATTTTTTTAGTATATAAACAAGGAATATTCATCTTGAAGGACAAAGTGGTTTTTTTGTTTTGGAAATAAGATACATACATAATCTCAAAATTATAACTTGAAACAGAAAACAACTTAGAAACTCCTTTGATAACATCCATAAATCCTAGGTTATTTCTATATTTCATTCATAATAATCCTCTTCATGTCCTAAGAAAATAAAACATAAAAAATGGGTGAGCTCAAATGCTCAGTAAGGGTAAAAAATACAACGTTAGATACCATAATCATAAACATTAGGCATTGTGAATAGTTGAAAACACATTCCTTTAAAAGAATAAACTTTAACACATTATGGCAGGAATATGAGATGAGTAAATATTCCCACAATAAAATATAATCATGGGTGTTCTACTAGTCGAATAACCACATGAACAATTAGTTTATAGCTTTATAATGAGGTAAATTCTAATTCCACACACTCTGAAACATATCATCAAGGCCTTATCTAAGACATCTAAAAATGATTAAGGTGTCATCCAAAACCATATCTAAAAATGGGAAAGGCATTATCCAAGTCCATACATATTTGTCTCATGTGACCTCCCGATGCATAGACGGGCTATAGTAGGCCCTGCAAATAACATAATAATTCCAATGAATTCTTCATATGAATAATGATAAACATAAACAATATATACATTCATATTGAAACTAACATATGAAATGTAAATAACTTTCCCCAAAAATTAAGAGTTAACACTGACCATTCCAAGTAAAAAAGTGATTGGTTTTATGATAGCACATCCATATTCAAACTTGTTATAAACCATTCTACTAAATATGGTAGATGATATCATAAAGATTAATCATAATAATACATAATAATTAGAATGAGTGTTTAATCAAATGAAGATACTCATATATAATCATCAACTAATATTTGAGATAAATACTATTTTACTTTGAAAAGAAGAGTTATTTTGAAGAAATAATCATATAAAACCAGAAGTGAAGTAACATAATATTTTCATAATAAAATAAGTGGTTTTATAAAAATAATGGTTTCTAAAAATAGATTATATAGTTCCCTTGAAAACATGTACGAATTTGAGAAATTCCCTTGAATTGGGATTGTATTTTTGGAAGAATTTTGGAATCATCGTTTTAAAATAAATAACTCCCCATAAATGAAGTTATGATTCTGGTTGGAACACAAATATAGAAAATTCACATAGAAATTATGAGGAGTACATATTAATGATTAATAATTTAATTAAGGTAAGTAGATACTAAAATTAACCCATATGAAAATGGAGGTTCGGGTGGAAAACCCATAACATAAGTCTGAAGGTGTTCCTCAATTGATCTTAACGACCTGAATAATAAAATTTAGGTTAAAAATTATTAATTCTATAACCTCTTATACATATATTTTATTTATTATAACCTTATTTGGTTCATTCACATCCATTTGATGGGTTAAGAGATTCAATTTCATTGTTTGGGAGTGTTTCCTTTCTTGGTTATAATGATCGGTTTAATTATATTCATGTATAGATAAAAATGAATAATGAGAATGGTTTTACAGAATTGGATATGTATGTTATTAGTGAACAACTATAAGATTAAATGGTTAGAAAATTTATTTTTTTATTGGTAGTGAATATGAATCATTATATAAATCATTAAGGACAAATTTTTGGGTTAATTGGATGTTTTTTATCACAACGAACTCATTTGGATTTTGAAAACAATATCATGGGTTCAAATGGATTCCATAACCATAAATAAGTTATAATACATATATTATATTCTAGTTCAAAAATAAAAATGGTTTCATGAATAGAATTGAATATGGTAATATAAATTGAAAACTCACCTTCCTTGAATGTGATAAATTAACACATCTTGGATTGTGTTTTCGTTTCTTGTATAAAAGATGTGGAAAAAAGAGATGATGAAGAATTATTACTTTATCATAAAAAATTATAGTACATGTAAGGTTTTGCAGTCATCACAACACTTGGATGAAAGGAGGTGAGGAAAGAATAGGAAAATAAAGGAACATGAAATAATAGAAATGAAAAGAGGAATTTAGATTTTGAAGTAATATTCCTTGATAGCCTATTTAGAGGATAAGAAAAAGGTATTCTAGACATGGGGGAGGAGCTTGGGAGGATATATTAGAATAATTTAGACAAGAAGTAATTCTTGAGGGGATTGAAGATTATAGGGAGTGAGGGGGGTATAGTGGAGGAGAGGTGGGTTTTCCTTTTATTTAGCATGTTATTTTATTATGTTTCCAAAGACTACTAATAGTATTGATTCTTGTGGACAAGAATAGAAATATGTGCATGTGAGTTCAAACCAAGTGTGCTTACATCATTCATAGTTCTAGTAATAATGAATTTTACTGATAATTTATATATACGGTACATTACTATATTTTACTATTCATAGAAAACGTCATGTATTTCAGAAAAATCCAAAAAAATTACCCTAACCAATTTTCTACATTTAAAGTTAAAAAAGTAACTCCATTTTTTGAAAATAATTTTATAAATATTATTAATATAATTTATATAAAATTATAATTTATTTAAAAAATATCAATTTTAAAACAATATTTCACTTCATATTACCATGAAAAATTAATCAACATCTCATTATCTTATAACCATAATAAAATAAAATAATAATATGAATTACTATTCATAAGGATCATATTATTATTAATAAGGGTATGTTACTATTCACATAATTAAAATTTGTTTGTCGTATTAGACTCTAAGTATCTTACTGAATGCAACCGTGTATGTCAGTTTTTGGAAATTCAAATAACATAGGTGGAAAATTTATGTTTACTTGCTAGGTAATAAAAAAGTGTAATTCATTAGAGAGTTAGTGTTTCATACATTCAATGTGAAATTTAATTTAAAAATCTTGGGGGTTAAAATTTGAATTCTTGAATATACACTATTGTTATATGAAAACTGCACATTTATAAGGTGTTGGTCGCAATATCCTTATAAATCCATTGAACAAGATATTAATATATTCTTTAGAGTATCAATGGTTCTCTTAGACAAACCATCTATCTAAGGATGATATTATGTTCTAAATCTTTATTTTGTATCCACTTCTTGCTGAAGGCTTCTCCAGAATCTCAAGGTAAACCTCAAATCTTGATTAGATAAAATTGAGAGTGGAACACCATGAAGTCTTACCAATTTAATTATATATATATATATATATATATTTGAATGTTGTTCAAGAGATAAATATTCCTTGGTAGATATAGAATGGTCCATCTTTGTAAGGCTATCAATTACCACCCATATGACATTATTACCATTAGCTGTCTTGGGGAGTGTTGTGATGAAATCCAAGGTTATGTTTTTCCGTTTACATAATTGTATGGGAAATGTTTGAATCATACCATTGAACTTATATAATCCCACCTTAACTTGTTGGAATATCAAGGGTCGAGATATAAAATCCACAATCTCCCTCTTTATGTTATCCCTCCAGATGTTCTACTTCAAATATCTATACTTTTTAGAGCATTATATATGAACAGAGAATGATGATATATACACATGATCTATAAGCTCTCTCTATAGTTTAGGTTTTTATGGGACACTTATTCAGGTTCAAACCCTCAAAAATCCATCTTCATAAAAGATGAACCATAAAATCTTTATTACCCTCTTCATAGCAACTCACCATAATTCTTGGCCTCCTTGATCCATTCATGGATAGATGGTTGAGCTGTTATTTAATAATTGTAAGATGAATATCTTTATTTGATTCCTACATCAATCCATTTCATGTCCAAAAATATTGGATCCCTTTCAATCCTTATCATGTATAGTGTTGTATAATCCTTCTTACCCAAAGCATCTTCCATATTATTTAACTTTATATTATTGAAACGTATTGACTAATAATAATCCTTGATCAGCTCCAAACACCTTCATTGGTTTGTATTAAGATCTTTTTGAGTGATTTATATTTGATTATTTCCAAATTCATATATATGTTACATTAATCCCAATATAGATAATGTTTCCAAATCATCAACATGATGATCACTACAGCTAATTCAACATCATGCATTGTGTTTTTCTACTCGTGGATCTTTTATTTAGTTGAAGGTAGTGGCTATCACATTGTCATCTTGTATTTGTACACAACCTATGATATTTTTGGATGCATCATTATAAATTAAAGATCCTTCCCCATTATTGGTTAATGTGAACAATACTGCAGTGATTATCCTAAATTTAATATTTTTAATTTTTTCATCGTATTCATCTGTCTATATAAACCTGACACCCTTCCGAGTTATTTTGGTTAGTGGGCATAAAAATCATGAGAAGTTTCTCAAAAAATGATGTCAGTTCCTAGATAATACAAAGAAACTATGATTATCTTTCCTAGTGGTTGGCATGGGTTATCCTTCAATTACCTATGTTTTTGGAGGAACCACACATATCTTTTTGGGTGATAATATTCCCCATTAAAGTTACCCTCACCAACCAGAAGTCTCATTTACTATAACTTTTAATTAACTCATCATTTTTCAATGTTTTTAATACATAACTCAAATCGTCCCCATGTTCCTCTTTTTTTGGAATTTATAAGAACATCATCTATAAATACATACCAATTTTTTTTGAGGTAATCCCCAAACACTGTATTCATCAACTCCATAACAATTTCTATAGAATTAGTGAGTCTATATAGAATTTATATAAATTCATAGTGCCTGTACCTTTTATAAAAATTAGTCTTCGAGATATCATCCTTCTTCACCATTAACTGATAATATTCCAACTGAATATCGTCATAAGATAATAAATATTCTCCACGTAATTGGTTTAATAATTCCTAAATATGTGGCTTAGAAATATTGTCCTTTATCACGATCTTGTTGAGCTCATGATAAACAATGCAGTGTTGCATTGGACAATTCTTCTTGGTGTAGCAGACTGATGCCCCCATTATAAATCACTTGGGTGTATAAACCCTATATCAATATTCTACAATAATGTTTTCTTCAGCTCCTCAATTTAAGTAATTTCCATTATATATAGAGTCTTGTATTTTGTAAAATCCTATGCTATGATCTAAATTAAGAAATCAACGTCATGACAATGATAAATACTAAGAAATATTTTAAGAAATGAATCATTAAATTCCATTTCAATAGGCATGTTATAAAGGATTATATATTCTCTAGTCTTAATTATTTGATCTAGTTATTATTAATCAATATGAAATAATATCCATCCTTGAGATGATGGTACCTTAAATGATTAATACTCATCCCTTAACTTGTGAAGAATCATAGGGTGATTTGTGATATGGAGGTTAATTTCCATCTCATGAAAATTTATGTTGGAAATATATAATGAAATTCAACTCATTCCCATAAAATCATTGAATTCCCCTAAGGGATGTATCTCGAGTTTAATGCGTTAATTCATCCCACATGATTGGATAGAGGATGAGTACTATTCTTGGGATAAAATAATTGTCCCAATCACCATCTTCACTAATAACTCGGATTCCATATTTTGGGATGGTGTCTAGATAGTACTTATAAAAATGCATGATATGAAATAATACATATAACCATAGACTATAATACTACCTTTCATTATTTTATTTGGGTTCTAATCATTAACTTCATAAAAAATAGTCTTAGGGGTGAGAATTTTAAAACTATTAAACATAAGAAACAAAAACTATGAACATTGATGGGATGCCTCATAAATAAAATATGTCACTTAACCTATAAATTTATATATTTCAATCTTAGTTATCCATGATTTATTTTAAAAAATAACATATTGTGGGAATTTTTCATCCCTTAATAGTTATTTGTAAGGATCTTGTGAATTTAAAAAATAATACCCCCAATAGTTTTAAACCAGGTGTGCATCAGTTCCAATTTTTGTGTTCTAGGTGACATTTGAGTCCATATAAATATTCCCTTTTTAGGGTTATTACCCTTTTCCACCCATATGATAAAGCGATAACCACATGTAGTATCCAGACATGTTTTTATTTTCTTAGAAACCACACTTAATCTATATGTTACAAAAAAAATTAGAGATTCTTTACTATGTTTAGTCATATCCATAAATATTTAAATAGAGTTTTATAATACTAATCCAAAAAATAACAAGAAGTTTATTTAATACCAACTATGAAAACCCATATTTTATTACACCTTATTTCATGATTTATTACATAACATAACACTTAGAACACCCGATCAGATTGTAAGGGATAGTGTCTTGGTAAAATTATATACATACAAAAACAACTTTCAATATAAGTATAATGACATTATTAAAAAAATCCTGAACATGCTTCTTAAATTTCATCATTCTTCTAAAATTTCATGAGATAACCTGGGGATATACATAAGAAAGGTGTACGATATAAATCCCATTATGAGAATAAAAAAAGAATAACATAATGTAAATTAGTACATATAAAAAAATAGGAATATCAAGGTAACATAATAATGTTGAGAATAATAATATTTAATAAAGAAGCATGATATAACAACACAGTATAAAGTAAACATGGGAATGTGGAAACAACATAAAATATGACATAATAAATATTTTTCAACGCTAACTAATGTGAAAAAATAACATAGTGTTTTTTGGATAACCTATTATGTACAATACATTTAATCTCACAAAATTAAAATATTATCCAATGTATTTGAGGGATATATAATTATGGGACTGCCTATCACATTCGTATAATTTACATGCATAATTCTGTCGCATATATCATTCAACATAGGATCATATTTCATCAAATTTAATCATATTTTTATGGATTTTGTGATGCATAAATTTTATTCCTCAATATATAAGGTTTAATTAAATCTATTTTAACACCCTTGAGTTGAAATGGGTATGGGTATTCACTACACAAATGTTTTCTATGTAAATTCAGAGGAAAATTTCAATAGAATAATAAGCACTCATAAATATTTTATGATGGGTGAATACGGGTAAAAGGAACCTCTCATATAATTTCAATAATATGGATGGTCGGAGGAATGTTTGAAAATATATCCATGTATTAATAATTAAGAATCAAAAGGCATAACATAAATAAGCTTCATGATTAAATAGGAGAAGGTGAGGATCCCTTACCTTGAGAGGATGATACTAAAATCTTCAGATATTTTTCTTAACAGTTTGGAGTAATATTGTGAGGGATATATAGATGGAAGGGGTGTGTAATATTTTGCTACAAAGGTCTTTAGTGAATAGTAATGGGAGTTTGGGTGTGTTTATATATCCTAATAGGGGAGAGTTATTTATTAATTTCCAAAGTTAGGTTTTGGATAATATTTGATAATTTAATAAAAAACACAAACCATACTAAGGTATTTACAATGGTTTCTATCAAAGTAGACTGGTCTTAAATATTTTATATCTTTATGTACATATACCATTAACATAATATCGTTAGTGATAAGGAAGTGAGCCATGTTTACAAAGAATTTATTTTAAAACCGTAAAATATAATATAGGTTTCAGACGATTCTTTAAGGATTTATAAAATTAATATTATAACTTAAAAAACAAGATTCTTTAAAGTTTTAATATATATTTTCTCTTGAATATATTTTATGAAATATATCGCATCAATTTTGGGTCATTATGATGTCATAATACACGCCATTTATTTATACAACATTTATTTTTTACCTAAAAATTTGAGTGTCTTAGAAAATATAAAAAAACCTATTTGATAATTTTGAATTGATAATTTTAAAATTAAAAAATATTTTTTAAAAAGAATTCCTTAAATATGGGAATTTAAAATATTAAGTAAAAAATCCACAATTATTTTAAGATATTGGGTTTTTGATAATAATAATTTTTGAACCTCGTAAAAATAATTTTTAACCTATTATAATATTATTAAAATTTACATTTAATAAATATTATTTAATAAAAATATTTTATTCAAAAATATTTTATTGAAAATTCTTGAATTCATAAAAAAGTTTCTTTATTGAAACAATATATTTCCCAAATATAAAAGTTTTGTTTCATGATATAAAAATATTATTTTTATCAACTATATTATTTAATCATTTAAAAATTAATATTAAAAATCAATAAATATAATCGCAATTTTAGTAAAAATAAAAATAAAAAATTTTATATAGTTAGGTTCTTAATATAAAACCCTTTATTATGCTAGTGAATTCCGTAAGCATGTGGTGTGTGATGGGGAGATTTTATTGGGGAGGTTCGACATAAATTGTTTGGTTCATGATCTCAATGAGATTTAACTTCTCTAGTAAATTATATCTCTAAAGATTTAGTTGTTGAATTTTAGCTTTGTCTTGGTCAAGGGAAAATATCATTGATTCTATCTCCCTCCGAAGGTTTGAAAAATGGGCCTTATAGGGTATGATCCAACAGGTTGCGACCAATGATTCCTCTATTTATTCCAATTGGACTTTATCAAAACAGTTAGTATATATTAATCATAATATCACATTATAATGGATATAATCTCCATGGTTATGATTCTTAACTGTCTTTTAAATCCAAAATACTATATAATGGTTCAAATCAACCAATTTAGTGATTATGTCTATAATTAAATTTCTTAGTAAGGAATTGACTAATCTAAAAATATAATTTTATTTATGGAACTTTGGGTCATTACAGAAATCATCAAATGAGCATAAAAAAATATTTTTCTCTATTTATTATTATTCAAGATTTCCCAATCAAATCCATGTGGGAACTTCAAGATTCCTTGATATAGGAACATATTTAATGGATTTAAAAAATATTTATTTTTTCCCATTGGGAATGTATCACATAATTTCTCTTTATTGAATTTATGTTGAGGTTAATATAAAATCAAATTATTTTTAGATGGTAATTTCATGGAATATACATTACAATTTCTAAGTCTTCTATTCAATATCCAAAAAAATAAGTATTTGAGAAAGTCAAGTTTTCTATACATGGATATTTAAGATCAAATGTGTAGATATTTTTAGTTTTTAGTTCCTTAAACATAAGTATTTTATCATTGAAAATAGAAAAATTATTATTTGAAAATTTGACAAAATAACCTTCATCACATTATTAGTAAGTACTTATTAGGCCTTCCTTCATTACTTCCACATGTATAACTTTTTCAATGAGGACTGATCTTGTATTTAAAATTGATCCTACTCTCATTATATTTCAATTTTCATTATTACCAAACATGAAATAGAATAAATCATTTTTCAATAAGGAAATGAAATTTGAAAAATATGGACTCGTATTCATTGAGCATCAACTATCCATATACCATTTCTTAATAATTTTCTAAAACATTTTTCACAATGAAAAAAATTAATGAATTAATTATTTTGGGGATCACTTTCTCTTGGGTCCATCAATGTTAGTAACTAATTATTTGGGAAATGAAAATTTATTATGATCCCTATAAATTAAAACATGGAATTTTCAATATCTTTCTGATATAAATATAATAATATCTCTAAAATGTGAATATTTATTAAACTAAACCCATTCGCATAATTTATGGATTCACAATAGTGAAGTAAAAGAACTTTGATAAGTATTTAATTCTTGGAGTTAAGAAAAAGTTTAATTTTATAATGCATTAGACTCTAACTTTTGATTCTAATTACAAATTTAATTTTTTGGACATTATTTTTTTCAAGGATTTGGTTCAAAAAAATGTCTCATTTTATCGAAACATATGTAGCATCTTTAATATATTTTACTTCTTTTTGTATTCTCTCAATATTATAACCATATTTAATATAAGATGCAAATGAATTTTCTTTCTTGATTTTCAAATCATGAAATTTTTTATTAATTTCTATTTTTCATTAGGAACAATACAATATGACCACTTTAGGGTTTTATATTTTTAAATATTTCGTATTTTTCAACTATAGTAAAATATTCATTTAATTCATCAAAATAATAGTTTTTATCTTCTACTTTAGTTTCAGGATCAGGGAATAAAATGAACGTACCACATCTGAGTGTTCCATAAATCACATATTGCCCTTTTAATTAAAAATTCCATTTTCTAATTATAAATATGTGTAATCACTTTAATCATCAAAATTGATCGATTTTTTATTCATATATTTCTTGTATTTATTATTATAGTCTGCCTTATAAAAATATTTTTTCACTGACTTCTTATCTTATTGAAATTAAGGAGAGTTTAGATTGATGTTCCCATGTTTCTTTCACATTCACTACTTAACCTTTTCATAGTTTCCCTCATGATTCTTCTACTTATTTTAGAGTTTTTGAAAACCTCTTCTTTTATTTTAATTTTTTTGATCATTATTTATAATTGATAAAGCTCATCATTTAATAATAGATTTATTGAGGTATCTTCTTCTATAGATTATTTATAAATTTTTATTCTCTTTTTATTTTTGTCATCATTATAAGAATAAATCTTTTATAAAACATTTTCCCTTCTTACAAAATTGTTTTCACTTGAATTTGTTTCCAATCCACCTTCATACATCCTAAGTGTTCCAATACAGATATTTTATTTTTAAATCATTGAAAAATATATATTTCTTAATGGAATATAAACTTCCACTCCATATGGGTGGTATAATTCTAAGGCTCTTTAGAGCATTATATGGTTCGAAAAAAGTTATTCCTAAATTATCAACATATTTTACAAGTGCAGTAAGTATTTCACTTAACTATTTAAAAATTTTAACTTCCCTAATATTGAAAATATATAACTTATTCTTGTAAGTGTTATATATTTTATCACAAAACTTTTTATTCCCTTCATATTCCACTAATATGGTATTCCACATCTAATGGGATATTTTACATTGTGAAACTAGTTTGAACTCATCCGGACTTAGTCCACATAATATATCTTTTATTACTTTAGAGTTTAGATCATATTCTTATTCATCATTAGAATACCAATTCTCTAGAACTTATTTAAGAATATTATAATGTTTCAATGATTTTAAATAAACCTTAGACCAAGTTTCTTCAAGTATATTATCATATGTTCCTTCTGAAAACTATAAAATTTCCTTTTAATGATTGCATCTCTTACCACAGATATGCTATCTCTACTATCAGTCATAGAATTCATTTTTATGTTGATATTAATACTTCTATCTTTGAAATATGAGAATTCAAAACTAACTACCTTTGATATGATTTTTTAGGATAAAAACTACACAAAGACTCGAAAGAGGGGTTGAATTGAGTTCCTGTAATTTTATTGTCTAAGAAACCCACCCTCTTCTCAACATGACATGTTTTTAAAATTTATAAAAAAATTTAATAAGAGGAAATAAAATCAAAAATAAAAGATAGAACACATGATATTTATGTTGGTTCATGGAACGTTAATCCAGTAGTCCATTCCACCATCTCTCAACACCTATATCATTGTTATTTTACACTAGTGTAACTAAATTTATTAGGGACTATTAATACTTTCCTAAGGAATACATGAATGATTGAAATAAGTAGAAAATTATTATAATACTAATAAGATTTACCAATATCCTATAAGGCCATAAAAACACAAGATATCATGGTTCTTTTATTAGGAACATTCACACTTCTAATAAAACGAAAAAATGTGAAAGATTACCAAATAAGCTCACAGTTTTAATATGTAACTAATAAAAGAGAAAAATATAAAATAGAGATGATATAAATGAAAATAATATGAAATATAAATTTTTAAATCACAAAAAATATGATATTTTTTGGGTAATTATAGAACCATGAATATTTTTCTTCATGAGATCTAAATAGAGTAGCCGTAGAAAAGCGTTGAGAGAGTAAGAGTCAATCATGAATGTTCTTTTAACATTTCTTGTGTTTCTCTAATACTATCTTATTAAAACTCAAATAATCATGAAAAACATATAATTTAATTTCAAAAAATGGAATCTATTACATATGATCTTGGAAGTAAATTCCAATAGTAAATTTCTCAAAAATACTTTAACAAAAATATTATTTATTAAATTTATTCTTATTCAACTTTCATATTTTAGTACATGAAACTTTTTAAATTATATTTTATATCAAATATGTAATATGATTTTTAATTCATGAATATTATAATTAAATTTCACAAAAGGAACTTCAATATTAATAAAAACCAATGTTAAAGAACCATTTAGCTAACTCTGCATCACCACATAGATGAATTCCACATATTTAAAATCATGTAGCTAAATTGATACACGTTGTCATTATTCATGGAGACAATTTCTTTACATAAACAAATTATATATGAATTCTTCACATAACCATATTATTTACATTTAATTCTTTCACACAGATCTTTATTTTATGCATCCAATTGAATCACATAGCCATTTTGGAACCCTGTATCCAAATTCACAATGTATCTAATTCACATATCCAATTAATCCACATAGATGATTCACATAACTAATTTATTTTGATGTAGTTGGTTGCATAAAACCAACTTCTTTTATAATTTATGATTACATATATTCATGTTTTTGAATATTAAAAAAAATCCTTATCAAATCATGATTGTTCTTATGCGTAACCTTGTTTGGGATAACGACATAAGAGTAACAGTCGCACTGAAAGGTCATATGAGATCCCTGCTATGAGGATAGCCCAGAAGTGGTAGGACACTATTCCTGAATATATGTTCTATAACCGTCTGATATCATTTTAGGGACACAAATGATACAGGATATTATAGATGGAGACTCATAGTTATTTGAGGAACCTTTTCTTGGAGTATTCCCTTTGTAATATCTAGTAGGATATTATGACCCTGAGACCTAATAATAGGAAATCTACATTTATATGTGTTGTGGTATGTTCCAATATGTGGATGTTTGTATTGGTCCTTATAATTTAATATTATTATTAATGGATATTATGAGTTCCGTACTTTTATGTATTAATGAAATCCATGATGAGATATGATCATGGAAAGGTAGAATGTGTTGGTTGTATCATGAGTAATAATACATTAATGAATAAGGAGAGAAATGATTCATCCCTCGAATTCACTAAAGTAATTTTATATCTTAGGCCCTTTTATAGAAATGATATAGCCTAAATAAATCCATTTCCATGGTGTTCTATAGGAAACATCTATTTCTAGAATGTCAAAGAAATAGATATCGAGCATATGGGTTGGTGGCACTAACATGAAACCTGATCGATTAGAGATATTGTGATAAAGGAATTATATTACACAGTGATAGTTCATATTAGGTGACATGTTGTTCTAGCATTATATTCTCTAATTATGGGTTCCTTGGAATGTTTATAGATGTTATCCTTGGACATTAGGAAGGTTCCCCTAAAGTCATTAAGAAAGAGGCCTAGAGAGTCACACACTATGTGTATCCAGTATCTTAGTAAAATAATTTATTAATTAACAAGTTGAATAAATATTTTTCCCAGTCAGGGTTTAATAAGTATTCATGTATGCCTGATTGTATTTATTCAACCACTAGATATTTAAGAGAATATATTGTGAGTGGAATGATTAAGAAATATTGAGGAGGATAAGAGGACCCAGTTTATTTTTCTAGTGATAAAAATAATATTGAATATCATTTTATTAAATAATATTTAATCATAACATACAGGTTAAGAACATGTACAGAAATAATAATATTATTATTATGTATTGGAATCAGGGTTTTCTGAGGATTAAAAAAATTAGGGCACTTGTGAAAATTTATTATTATTACCCCAGTGAATTAAATTCATAGTTATACTATTCTATTATTTTCAAAAACCCTAGAAAAGTGAGGCCTATTTTGTTGTTCACAATGAATTGGATAAAATATCTCAATCCTAGAGATTTCAACCCTCTCCAAGAACAATCTCAATAATGACAGAGATCCTTCTCTGCCAGATCAAGAAGAATGATTTGGAAGTGGTTTCTAAGAAGATTGAAGTTATACATTGTAAGTGCAAGGATCTTCTATTCTAGCACTAAAAAACTCCTTTATTTACATCCATATATATATGGAACACATGTAGATCACCGATAGAAGAGATTTACAATTGATCTCTACAACACAATGAAGGTGCACTGCAAATCTATGGCCGAACACATCAATGAAGAAAGAATAACCCTGAAAGTAATTCTTTAATTTGATTAAATTAATTATAAAAATATAAGTTGATCTTGTCTTTTATTTTTGGGTTTTTATTTCATTGTCTAAATCCTTGATTCAATTTTGTGGATACAAGCGTTCATCGTCAAACCCAAATTTTTCTTTGAATATGGAAAAAAATAAAGTTGGGAACCACCCTTCTCAGCTTCCAATGCACCCAAAACCTAAAAGTGGTTTCATAGGGGGAATAATATTGTTTATAATTATTTAAATAATTCATTGATGGTTTATTGTTTAATAATTTAGTTTCTTAATTCATTTTTAATCATTATTTTTAATCTAAATTATGATATATGTTCTTCATATATTGTTTCTCGCATATCTTACAACAATGATTAATTGTTTTGTTACAATTAGATAGTAGTAGTCATCTGAATGTGCCAAAGGTTTTTTCCAAGTAACACAGTATCATACGGTATACAGTTGTTTCCAATGCATCGGGAGTATTTTTGAAATTACTCAACCCATGTGCATTAATGAGACGTGGTGTAGTTAATTCTTACACAACTTGTTGACTAGGACAGGCTAGCACACGGTCAACCGGACTATATGCCTTGTGGCCCACTAGACAAGGAATGTAGTCTATTTCAGGTCTAGTTTTGGTCATGTATGTAACATCCCTAACCCGGAAGCCACTAAACTGGTGCTCCAAGCCAGGTAGTTACATAACCTTAAGTGCACCTCCCCATACGCCAAAGGCTGCTGACTAGCAGCGGGGGTCTATGTGGTCAAGTGGGGAGACTATACCCCCCTTTTTATTAGAGTAAGAAACAATAGAAACAAACCAATAACAGAAACAATAATCAATAAAAAAGGAACATGTATAACGACCATTTCCAACAATAAAATATGCCATGTCATACTACAAGTGAAAAAGTGAACAAAACCCCAAAATAAGGACAATGGCCAAAATCCCCAAAAATGTTCCCGCCTCCATGTTCGGATCATCCACCAAGTGCTACCCATGTCCACTCAACTATCTAGATAGGACCCTTTCCCTTCTCCTAACCTGCAAACATGAAGTCTGCTCAGGTAACCAATGGCGGCCCGAGCAGGGTGTCAGTACAACTCAGTAGGCCACCACCAATGGTGTCAAAAAAATATCCAGTGTAAACAGGTAGTGCATGAAAAAGGAAAATGAATGATAATTACCAAGAAATTATTCAAGGTTCCAATAACCATTTTAGAGTCAAAACCATTGCCACTCCCATTTCCATTCATTTCACACCATTTACCATCACTTATCATTTCATCACATTTCCATGGGTTAATCACATACATTATGTCACATGGGTCTAAGGACAACAATCACATGCAAGGGGGTAAACACATCATTATCCTATCTCACTTGGACTAACCCCCTCCTAGTAACCATATTCTCACCTCGAAGCCTCAATTCTAGTGGATGAAACCATATCTTCACCTCGAATCCTCAGTCTGGGTGGATGCAACAATTAGGAGAATAGATCATCAGTCCTCATTCTTAACCCATGCATTTAAGGTGGAGTTTAGAGCATCCATCTTTGCTCGACCCGTGGGAGTAGATTCTCAAGTCATACCCCACTCTACCAAGCCATATGCAACTGCTTATATATAAGTAACCATCAACCATCTATATCATTTCCCCTTGGACAAACCATTCACAACAAACCACATGGGAATTCACATCATGCCTTAACCCATTAACAAATTACCATTTCACATCATTTAACCATTCAACCAATTCCAATGTGTTATGTCTATCTCACTAATAATTTGACACTAGACCCATAATTCATCCCATTATGGTCTTTAAATTAGTTTACACATTAACCCATTTAACACGTTCATCATTCCCATGAATCAACCATTCAACCCATTCCAATTAACCCTTATGTTATTGCCCAGTCTAGGTGCATCACCTAACATCTATTCCAAGATCAACCAATCATGCCAACATATTCGTCAAGGGATCTACCATTTATTACAACAAGTTCACTTCGTTAATAAAAATCCCAAAATTTGGGGAATTCTGGCACATCCCATAGATGGCCCTAATTAGGTCAAGTCATTCTCAAAGCATCCCATGGGGATTGTGAGAGTTCCCATTTACCATTTTCAAGCATCATTTATACTAAAACACATCAAGGTTGATCAAGTCTCACTAATGAAACCATAAGCAAATCCACACATGCATGAATCCACCATAAAACTATGGGATAATGTTTCTAGACCACCTACCTCGAAACTGCTATTGAACACACACCCAAAAGAGTCCTTATACTTCAATACAACCAATATTTGGAGCTTCAACCCATAACTCACCCAAAAGATAGGGTTTTAGAGCTTCGGAACAGGAGGAAGAGAAGATACAAACCATAAACCAAAAAGAGAATCAAGGATGGTATTAGCCTCACCTGGAGCTTTGATCCGCATCCAACGACACCAAAAACGCCGTAGAAACGAGGGAGATCGACCTCTTGGAGCTCTTGTGCGATTTGGTTCAATCCTAGGGTGAAGAGGGAGGAATGGAGAGGAATCCCGAGTGGGTTCCTAAAATCTCGGGGTGGCAATTTCATAATTTTTCCCAAATTTAAGAACTTTCACGGTTTGGACACATGGTTTAACAAACCGTGTGCAAACCATGTGAATGCTACTGTCTGGAGGAAGTGGGTTGCACGGTTTACCTGGCCGGGCCGAACGGTTTTCCCGGGCCGTGTGCAGGTCGTGCGCCCAGGCTAGTCTTGCCCAGTTTTCCATTCTTTTGTTCCCCGAACCCCCAAAACACCCCCCAAGACCTCTCATACATTCAAAAGACATCTCTTGAAGCCCGAAACAAGGGATTAAACCAAAACATAAAGAAAACATACCTTTCCAAAAAAACCGGGATCTTATAACCTCCCCACCTTATAATGGCTCGTCCTTGAGCCGAGTTTCCAAGCCGCATTGATCCACCAAAGAGAAGAGTTTGGGCCACTAAGCCCGCATATCTGATTTCTGCTCCCATGTTTCTTCCTAAACTTTCCCATGATGCAATAGTAATTGCACTAATGGTACAACCTTGCCTCACAAGACCTTTTCACTACGATCCACCACACGAACCGGATGCTCCTCCAAGGACGAATCAGCCTCAAGCTCCACATCCTCCACGTCATCCAAGTGAGATGGGTTAGGGTGATATCGTCAATGCTGCGACACATGAAACACATCATGCTTCCCACCATACTGTTGTGGAAGATCCAATTGGTAATACATTAGGCTGATCCTCTCCACAATCTCAAAAGGTCCCACATACTTGAGTACCAATTTACCCTGCTTTCAAATCCGATGGTGACCCAACCTTGGTGACACCCGAAGGAACACTTTGTCACCCATTGAAAAATCAGGAGGTCTACGCCTCTGATCTGCATAAAACTTCTTCCTACTCTAAACTGTATCCATCTTCTTCCTGATCAAATTAACTCTCTCTGATGTCTCTTGCACGAGACTTGGCCCAAACAACTCAGATTCACCGGCCTCTAGCCAACTCAACGAAGATCTACATGGCCTAAAGTAGAGTGCTTCATATGGTGCCATCTAAATTGTTTCCTGATAACTATTGTTGCAGGAAAACTCAACTAACGATAGGTTCCTATCCCAAGAACCACTAAAGTCCAAGACACAATCTCTTAACATGTCTTCCAACACTTGGATCATACGCTCTGACAGCCTGTCCGTATGTGGGTGGAAAGTCGTACTCAAAAACACCTGCATACTAAGCACCTTCTATAACCCTTGCCAGAAATGAAATGGGAAACACGGATCTTGGTCCAAAACTATGGTCCACATAACACCATGCAACGGCACTATTCCCCTAACATACAGCTCACCCAACTGGTCGACTGTAAAGGTCTCCTAAATCAGTAAGAATTGAGCCACTTTCGTTAACTGATCCGCAACCACCCAGATTGCATCATTCTTCCACAGTGTCCTCGGAAGACCCATGACAAAATCCATTATTACATAATCCCGCTTCCATTGCGGAATGGTCCATGTATGCAACAAACCACCTAGGCGTTGATGCTTGGCTTTCACCTGCTGACAGGTAAGGCACCATGCCACCAAGCCTGCAACTTCCTTCTTCATTCTAGGCCACCAAAACAAACCTCGAAGATCACGATACGTCTTGTTCAAACCAGGATGCACTTCCCAATTTGATGCATGGAATGCACGTATCATCTCTTCCCGCGCACACTTCGGCACAACCACACGATCACGAACACAAAAAACACCTTCCACGTTGATGGCCCAACCAGAAGTTAGCTTCCTACCTTTAAGCTTTTCCTTCATTATCAAACACTCAGGATCATCAAGATGACCTTACTTAACTCGACTCAAAAGCGTCGACTCCCTCATTAAGGAAGCAAGAGTTACCTGAACATCCTACTTCAACACCTCTAGGTGCATCTCTGAAAACAAAGCCATCACCTTTCACTCGGTTCTGGACTCCTGAACCACCTGATTTTGAACCTTCCTACTCAGAGCATCAGCAACACTATTTCCCTTTCCCGGTGTGTACACCAACTCAAAGTCAAACGACTGGAGATATTCAACCCATCTTTGCTGCCGAAGATTCAGGTCCCGCTGTGAGAAGATGTACTTTAAACTTTTATGGTCGCTGAACACAGTAAACCATTCTCCCAGAAGATAGTGCCTCCAACACTTCAAGGTGTACACCACTACAGCCAACTCAAGGTCATGAGTGGGATAGTTCCGCTCATGGGGTCTCAACTGTCTTGACCCATAAGCCACAACCCACTCATCCTGCATCTACACAGCCCCAAATCTGACTCCGGACACATCACAAAACATGACGTACTTCTTACCCGGCTCAGGTAAGATCAAGATAGGTGTGTTCGTCAATGGCTTCTTCAACTATTAGAAGGCGTTCTCATAAGCCTCACACCACTCTAACCTGATCCCTTTCTTGGTCAAGCCCGAGAGTGGTTCTGCCAAGAAATATCAATCCTGAATCAACCTTAGGTAATAACCGGAAAAACCCAAAAAACTATGAACATCAGAAACAATCTTGGGCTGCTCCCAAGATACAACTACCTGCACTTTCTCTGGATCCACTGTCACACCTACCTCCAAGATGATGTGACCCAGAAAATGCACCTCAACTATCCTAAATTGACACTTTGATAGCATGGCGTATAGCCAATGCTCTCTTAGTGTACCAATGATGATGTCAATATGTTGGGCATGATAATCATGAGTTTTCGAGTACACTAAGAAATCGTCAAGAAAAACAATCACAAAATAATCTATATAGGGATGAAATATTCGGTTCATCAAATCCATAAACACCGCTAGTGCATTGGTTAATCCGAATGGCATTACCACAAACTTAAACAACCCGTACCGACTACGGAAAGATGCTTGTGGTACGTCAGAAGGCATCACTCTCATCTGGTGATACCTTGACCTCAGATAAATCTTATAAAACACTAATGCACCCCTCAACTGATCAAACATGTCATCAATTCTATGAAGAGGGTACTGATTTTTCACTGTCATCTGATTCAACTTCTGATAGTCAGCACACAGTCTCAACGACCCCTCAGCTTTCTTTGAAAAAAGCACGGGAGATCCCCAAGGAGACATACTAGGATGGATAAAACCCTCACTCCCCAACCCCTCAAGCTGAACCTTTAGTTCCTGGAGTTCTGTCAGGGCCATTCGTTATGGCGGAATAGAAACTGGCTCCGCTCACGGCAGTAACTCAATCGTGAGCTCAACATCCCTCTCGGGTTGTAACCCCGAGAAATCCTTAGGAAACACATCCTGAGACCAATTCACCACAGGAGGAAAATTAGATTGTTCCACTCCCTCATCATCATAAAGAATGATACATGCCACATGAGCTGTGACTCCACTAATCTATTGACAAAACGGCCCCGCACTCCCTACTCGAACATTCCATTCGCCACGGTAGACATAAGAGTCACCCTCAAGCGACGTGAATGATACTCTGCGATGATAACATTATATGTGCGCCCGATACAACACCAACCAATCCATTATCATGATTAGGTCAAACCCTGACATCTCTAGAACGAACAAGTCCCAGAGAAAATGATAACCCCCAACTTCCAAGGCACATCCCTTGTTCTACTTGATATCCTCAACCCGCACTCCCAACGGGGTGTCAACTAACATGACTCCACACACCCCATCCACAGGTAAACCCAACACCACCACAAGTTGAGAAAAAAAAAAGAGAGTGTGTGGCACCTGTGTTAAACAACACACTAAAAAATATAGAAGCTACAAGGATCATACCTCGAACAGTCGACGGTCCGGCCTCGCCATCACCAGGAACAAACTGAAATGCCCTTCTACCCTGGGATCCAGCCTGAACACCTTGCACTGCACTACCATGATGGTGTGAGCAATCTTGCCCTGGAGTTCCATGACCACTGCCCCTGCCAGTACGACTTGTGGAGCTCAAACTGCCTACTTGATACGGGGCAAATGATCCTCATATCATACCTGGTACCTGCTTTTCATCATCATGCTCGCCCGTCTGCTGAGAGTTCCTGCAGAACCTATGCACATGCCCCATCTTGCCACACAAACGGTACTCAACGGGAGTTCCATGAAACTGAACACGCATATGCCCCTACCTACAACATTGATAACAGAACACCTGGTTCCTAATCTGAGAGGCTGACCCTCTCTTTTGACCACCTTGCTAGAAACTTTCCAAATGACACTTCTGACCTTCGAAAGACACACTAATTGTTCGCCCAGCTGTCACGACAATCCCACCACCCGAAGATCCCTTCAGGTTCCCTTTATAGAGGAGTACATGATCCATCACCTCTACAAACCTCTTTAAGCAGAAGATATTTACTTGAGACCTGATCTCATGTCTCAACCCATCCTGGAAACGCCTTGCTACCACCGCCTCATCCCCTGCTAACATTGGGATAAATAATCGCAAATCAGTGAAGCGACTAGCATAGTCCATCATCGATAGCGATCCTTGAGTCAGGCTCATAAACTCTACATCCCACTCCTGTATCAAATTATCTGGGTAGAAATGCTCCAGAAACGTTTCCTAGAAAAGCTCCCACGACATCCCCTCAGCCTGCTCGGTCTGAGCCTGAATGTCCCACCAACGCCTTGCTTGGCCCACAACATATAAACGGCCATCTTTACTCGCTTTTCAACAGGGGTCTCCAGATGATCCAGTATCATCTGGATAGACCCTAACTAGAACTCCGCTACCTCTGGCCCACCCTCTCCAGTAATGGTCGGAGGGTGCTGCAGCTGGAATTCCCTGGTCAGCTCAAACATACTTGGTGAAACCCACCCTGGGTCCTGATCCAGCATCTGCATAAGGTGATCGAATTTCTCCCAGAACTGGTCTTCTCAACCTTCATTGACCCCCACATTTTTTTCTCTTTTACTGGAGTAGTGTTCTCAGGAACATCCTCCTGTTGACCAACTAGAAACCGACGTCGTGGTGGCATCTCTTTACATTGCCAAGCACGAGATTTAGCACGCATACCACAAAACATTCACGAATTCATCAAAAATATCTTTACTAGCCACAACAACCCATTTTCATATACTAATTAAACAACATTAACACCTCAAATTCACCGCCCCGACCATCCCTACTGCGGGCCATGGTCAAAATGGGGTAAACAACCATGCACTACCACCAAACTCACACAAAATTTTACAAAAACATTTTCCACTTCATTTCAAACCCTTATATTTCATTAAAAATCATCTACCCACTTGTTTTATTTCATTATTCTCATTATTTCTTGGTTTCATGAACTACGTGATCCACCCTAATTTCTTCCCTCCCACGCCCACCCTGTTCATGTGCCCAACCCAATGCATGTCACCTATCTCCCTAGGTGCCTACAATGATGCATGAATGAAAATCCTCGTGTCGTTAAGGCCACAAGACAAATATCATAAAAAAGACACATCGAACCACATGTGCATCACCCAACGGTGAAATATAATCAACTATAATAATACACAAGCAAGAAAAACATTTCCCACCCAGGGTAACTTGGGTTTTCCCTCATACATGGGATAGCTACTCCCAAGCACGAGCTCATTACCAAGGCCCGACACATCTTAACCCTTGGAAACCTATCCCAAATAACAAGACCTCAGAGAAGGAGAAGAGAGACCTCCTCTAATACCACTTTGTAATGTCCCCAACCCAAAATCCACTAAACCGGTCCTCTAAGCCAGGTAGTTACATAACCTTAAGCGAGCCTCCCCGTACGCCAAAGGCTGCTGACTAGAAGTGGAGGTCTATGTGGTCATGTGGGGAGACTATACCCCTTTTTATCAGAGTAATCCACAACAGAAACAAACCAATAGCAAAAACAATAATCAATAAACAGGGAACATGTATAACAACCATTTCCAAAAAAATATTCCAGGTCATACTACAAGTGCAAAAGTGAACAAAATCCCAAAATAAGTACAATGGCCCAAATCCCAAAAAATGTCCCCGACTACAAGTCTAGATCCTCCACCAAGTGCTAACCATGTCCACTAAACTACCTATCAAGGACTATTTCCCTTCTCCTGACCTTCAAACATGAAGTCTGCTCGGTTACCCAATGGCGGCCCGAGTAGGGTGGGAGTGCAACTCAGTAGTCCACCACCAATGGTGTCTACAAAATATCTAGTATAAATAGGTAGTGCATGCAAAAAAAAATGAATGATAATTACCAAGCCATTATTCAAGGTTCCATTAACCAGTTTATAGTCAAAACCATTTCCTCTTCTATTTCAATTCATTTCACACCATTTAACATCACTTACCATTTCATCACATTTCCATGGGTTAATCACATACATTATGTCACATGAGTATAAGGCCAACAATCACATGAAAGAGGGTAAAAACATCATTATCCTATCTCACAAGGAATAACCCCCTCTTAGTAACCATATTCTCACCTCGAAGCCTCAGTCCGAGTGGATGTAACCATATCCTCACCTTAAAGACTCAGTCCGGGTGGATGAAACTATTACGAGAATAGATCATCAGTCCTCATTCCTGACCCATGCATTTAGGGTGGAGTTTAGAGCATCAGTCATCGCTCGACCCGTGGGCATAGATCCTCAATTCATGCCCCACTCTACCAAGCCATGTGCACATGCTTATATATAAGTAACCATCAACCATCCATACCATTTCCCCTTGGAAAAACCATTCACAACAAACCACACCAGAATTCACATCATGCCTTAACCCATTAACACATTACCATTTCACATCATTTAACCATTCACCCAATTCCCATGGGTTATGCCTACCTCACTTAGAATTCAACACTAGACCAATAATTCATCCCAGTATGGTCTGTAAATCAGTTTACACATTAACCCATTTAACCCGTTCATCATTCCCATGAATCAACCATTCAACCCATTCCAATTAACCCTTATGTTATTTCCAAGTCTAGGTGCATCACCTAACTTATATTCCAAGTTCAACCAATCATGCAAACATATTCGTCAAGGGTTCTACAATTTATTACAACAAGGTCACTTGTTTAATAAAAATCCCAAAATCCGGGGAAAGTCGACACATCCCATGGATGGCCCAAATTAGGTCAATCCATTCTCAATGAATCCCATGGGGATCGTGAGAGTTCCCATTTTCCATTTTCAAGCATCATTTATACTAAAACACATCTAGGTTGATCAAGGCTCACTAATGAAACCATATGCAAATCGATACATGCATGAGTCCACCTTAAAACTATTTGATAACATTTTTAGACCACCTACCTCGAAACCGCAGTTGAACGCACACCCAAACGAGTCCTTAGAATTCAATCCAACCAGTCTTTGGAGCTTCAACCAAGAACTCACCAAAAAGATAGGGTTTTAGAGCTTTAAAACCGGAGGAAGATAAAATACAAACCCTAAACCAAAAAAAGAAGCAAGGATGGGATTATCCTTTCCCGTAGCTTCGATCGGAATCCAACAGCACCAAAACACCTTATAAATGAGGTTGATCGACCTCTTGGACCTCTTGGGAAATTTTGTTCGCTCGTAGGGTGAAGAGGGAGGAATGGAGAGGAAATCTCGAGTGGGTTCTTACAATCATGGGGTGGAAATTTCATAATTTTTTCCCAACATTAAGAAGTCGCACGGTTTGGCCACATGGTTTAACAAACCATGCGCACACCGTGTGCATGATACTATCCAGAGGAAGAGGTTTTCACGGTTTACCCAGGCAGGTCGCACAGTTTTCCCTGGTCGTGCGCAGGCCGTGCGTCCAGGCTTGTCTTGCCCAGTTTTCCTTTCTTTCATGCCCCAAACCCCTGAAAAACCCCTAAGACCTCTCATACTTTTAGAAGACATCCCCTTGAATCCCAAAACAAGGTATTCAACCAAAACATAATGAAAACATACCCTTCCAAAAAAACTGGTATCTTACAATGTATTCTATACATAGCCTACCCAACTGGTGACAGTGTAACACAAAGTCAAAACTGTGTGTGGCCCACTGGACATGCTATGTACTCCATGATTTTAGAAGTACGCCTCACATGCTGAGTCTCTATGTGTGTACTTAGTATACATGGTGAAGAATGTACATGCCATGTAGATCATGTCTACATGGTGTGTACTTTTACCAGTTACATAGATTTTAATTTTTTTTATTTTCTGTAACCCTTGAGATATGTACTTGTGTGTGGGTGTAAATCTAGGATACACCATGTGATAGGATTTAATATATATATATATATATATATATCCATTTTTGTGTGTGAGAGAGTGTTTTATTAACATATGTTTAATATTCAAGATCTGAACATCATTTATAAGTTATATTATAGTTATTATTCTATGTGCATTCTATATGTCACAATAAATAAAGTGTGTACAAGTATAATACATGTTCGGTAGTGTTGGATGGTTATTCACCGAGTAACCTCCAAGGTACATGTTATATACAGAGTAAATTTTAAATGAATTTTTTAATTCTTTTTAAAATATAATGGATGAGAATCTCAAGGAAATTCAGAAAAGGTTTTAGATAAAATGATTTATTAATTAAAGATAAATATTAATCGATTAGAGAATGATTTATCATATGTAATAATGATTAATTAATTGAATTCTAGTTTTATTAAATGTGTAATTCCTTTAATGCTTTTGGATTATCATGAGCTACCCAGAATAATTTATGTGATTGGTTTCCTTTTGATTTATTATTTAGTTAAATTATTGTCATGCATGCTTCCTATCATCATTGATATATAGGGCATGTGTGGAAATGGTTTCTTCTATGTAAACCCCCCATTTCCCCACACCTGTGTGTGATTAAAATCATATGTAATGGATAGAGTTACCAAGCTACTAGAGGTGTTTCATGTTAGGAGTCGAGGAGAAACCAATCCAAGGATATACAATTGTGGATAGGTGGAAAGATATAAACACGAACCTAATTGATTCAAAGTGTTTATCCCATAGGTTAGCAGTTAGTTTATCAACCACTAGAAAAACAACCATTAGAACAAGCTCATGATCAAGCCCTTTATTTTTATTTTTTTAGTTGTATTGTTATTTCATTATGGATGTTTTGTCACGATCACAAAATTAATTAATTAACAATCATGAAAATATGGAACTAAAATAAACTACATTATGTGTAATTATTATCTAAATATAAGGTTAATCACTTAATTAAACCAAATTAATATTAACAAACATTTGAAAATATAACAATTAGAAATTTATGAAAAGAGAATAAAATTCCTCAATAAAATATTAAGTATTTATAGCCGTTTATTAATCTAGTTAGAATCAAACTATAGTTCAAAGTGCTCGACCTGCCAAAGTTAGGGTGATTTCAGTTATCAGGGAATTAAAATTTGAGTTTTTTGGTTAATTTATCATGGTTGATAACAAGGGTTGACTGAAAAAGTAATACTTGGCATAACTAAGTGGAAAAGGATGAGGAAATTTAAATTAATGATTTCAGGATTGGGGAGTCCACTCAACAGATCAAGGAATTGTGAGTTAATAATGTTTGAATTTGAAATGCATACCTAAAACCATTTGAGTTTATTGACCAGGCAATGTTGTGGCAAGGATAATGGAATATGAATCCTTTCCACTAGAATATTCATAAAACAAGATATTCTAAAGACAATGGTGAGGGATATTGGGTTTCGATAAAATAGTGGGATACTAATAAATATTTATTTTCCTTAATTTATCAGATAAAGTACTACAATTTTACTAATTTTATTTGTAGAAACTTCATAAAAAATAAAATCAAACATATCATTGTGATCTATAATATAGGGGGAAAACCTTCTTACCTTCACTAATTTATAGGAGTGGGAAAGGCACCTACGGGTCATCCTTCACCCTGAAAGGAAATAGTATGTGCTGGAAGAAACCTTTACCAGTTGTTCCTGGAAATGAGGCTACTGATGAATTGCTCTCTCTGTATGAGAAAAATGTAAATAATGCTACATATGTTCAGTGATTTATGCAATCATTCATGTCCAATGAGTTGTTTAATCAACATGAGAAATGGATGCATATAACATGAAGTCTCACCTTCAGAATCTCTATCAAGAGAATGCAAAACAAGAGTGGTTTGAGATCTCCAATGCTTTGTTCATGACTATGCTTGGAGATTCTACACCAGTCGGGACTCATGTAGTCAATCTTATTAGTTACATTGAGTATCTAGTCATATTAGGTACTAAATTCCTAAATAAGTTGAGTACATATAATGTAATTTCACCAATTCCCAATACCTTATATAGTTTTATTATGAATTATAATATGGGAAATAATGATAAGAGTGTATTGAAACTTCTTACCCTGATTCCCCAGGTGTATAAAGACATAAGTCATGAAAAACACAAAGTCATTATAGTGAACCGGAAGAGGAAGGACAAGGAAATGGTTTAAAAGACCTATAAGAAGTCTAAATCCCCTATTTACCATTAGACCAAGAAGAATAAGATCCAAAGGTAGGGAAAAGAAAAGGATGTAGTGTGTTTTCCATGTGCGAAGTCAGGCCACTGGAAGAGGAACTGCACCCAGAGGCAAGGGGAATCCAAAGGTGAATCCATTATCAAGTTCAATATTTACATTTATATACCTGGGGTATTAGATATAGCTTTTGTTACTCACATATTTATTTAAATGCAAGAACCAAGTTGATTTTGTTAAATTTCCAAAGGAGAGGTGGTTCTATGAGATTCTAATGGATCGAGGATGGAATCTCTTACCATTTGTGACTACCACCTTTTGTTGTCGACTAGGATGATTTTGGTTTTACATGACTATTATTATGTACCAATTTTTAACAATAACATAACTTATATATCAAGTTTAGATAAAAATGGGTTTATTTTCAAATTCAGAAATAAAAATAATTCCTTTTATAAGAACAACATATGTTATGTTATGGAACATTTAAATAACGGTTTGTTTGTATTAAATTATTTAAACCATGTGTTGAAAATTGATAACGAATCAGTTTTACATGACTCATATAACACCACATTGTGACATCACCACCTTGGTCATGTAAATGTGAAGTGCTTGACATATCTCTGTCAAGATGGATATTTAGACTCTTCTTAGCTAAAACCACATGATATATGTCACACTTTTTTTAAATATAAAATGACTTAACCACCATTTGGTGGATAGGGTGAAAGGGCCATAGAGATTCTAGGATTGGCACACAATGATGCGTATGGTCCATTTTCAATAGATCCTAAAGGTGGATATTCTTACTTCATAACTTTTACTAATGACTTGAGTAGATATGGCCATATTTTAATGATAAAGTATAAATCTGAGTCCTTTGAGAAGTTCATGGAATTCAAGAATGATCTAGAGAATCATCTTGGTATGAAGATAAAGAATCTTTAATTAGATCGAGGTAGATAATATCTTAACCAAGAGTTCATCGACTTTTTATGGGAGTTTGGGATTCTATCTTAACACACTCCACATAATACACCATAGTGGAATAGTGATAGTGAAAGGAATAACCATACCTTATTGAACATGGTAGGGTCGGTGATCAGTCATGTAAATCATTTGTTATCCTTTTAGGGATATATATTACAAACTGTGGCATAGACATAAAATGGAGTACCATTTTAAAGAGAAAATGGAATTATCTTCAAGTTATTGAGTGGAAAGGAATCCATTAGAGAATACACATGTATGGGGATGTGAGGAATTTTTTGAGGATTTCATAGGAAATAAAATAGCACCTCGAGGCACAAAGTGTATCTTTATAGGGTATCCTAAGGAAATAAAAGGATACTACCAGTACAACCCCTAAAAAAATAAAGTGACTGCCGCTAGACAAGCCATATTTATTGAGGGGGAGAACATCCTAAAAAAGGATAGTGGGATAAAGATTGACTTTGATGAAGTCGATGCTCAAGATACTCAAGAGTTGATATAGGAACAAGTTCCACTTGTCCTCATGGAATAAGTGGTTCCTAAAATACAAGTACTGCATAGGAGTGTAAGAGATGTAAGAAAACTATAGAGATATTGTTTTCTTTTCATCAGGGATGGGGACTCATTATTGTTGGATATTAATGAACCTATATCCTACAAGGAGGTTGTATAGAGATTAGAAGCTACAATATGGATAGAAGCTATAAATTTGGAGATGGATTCCATGTATAAGAACCAAGTTTGTGTTGGGTTTGATACACCAGTTAATGTAAAGCATGTTGGGTGTAAATTAGTATTCAAAAGTAAACTAGACATGGAAGGTAATTTAGTTACCGGTAAAGCAAGGCTAGTGGATAAAGGGTTTAAACAACGTCCCGAAATTGACTAAGATAAATATTTTTCACTGGTTTCCATTTTTAAATCCATCAAAATTATATTTTCGATAGATGCTTACCATGACTATGATACTTAGAAGATGGATGTCAAAACTACATTCATTAATGGGAACCTTTAAGAAGATGTCTAAATGACACAACCAGAAGGGTTTGTGATACTAGGTAATTAAAAAAAGTATTTTTCAAGTTGTAGAGATCCATGTATGGATTGATGTAAGCATCTGATTCATGAAACATTCAATTTAATGAATCCAAAAACTAATTTGGATTCATTAAAAAATAATTTGATTCATTTGTTTAATAGAGGTTTAGCGAGAATGTTGTTTTTATACTCGTAGTATATGTTGATGACATATTACTTAGTGAAAATGACATAAATGTCATATAATCTATTAAGGACTGGTTGAAAAAGTGCTTCTACATGAAGGACTTAAGAGAAGTAGCCTACATTCTAGGGATCAAGATCATTCGTGATAGATCTAAGAGGCCTGTTCAACTAGAAAAAGTACATATACTGACCAGAAACTAAAGAGCTTTAGTATGGAACAATCCAAGAGGGGATTGGTTCCAATGTCACATGGTTTACATCTTTCTAAGAATATGTGTCCCTAAATATAAAGTGAGAAAGATATAATGTGTAAGATCCCATACTCTTCGGTGATAGGATAAGTCATGTATTCCATGTTATATAAAATACTTGATGTTGCCTATACATTGATCATGGTATGAATATATAAAGAAGATCTAGGATAAGAGTTCTGTTTAGACTATTCTTAGGTATCTAAGAAGAACTACGGATATGTTCCTGGTGTATGGAGGAGATAAGGAGCTTTTCATGAGAGGGTATTCTGATGTTGGTTTTTAGATATTTTATAATGATCTAAATTCATTATCAGGATATGTTTTCTATATCAATGGATGAGTTGTGAGCTAGAATAGTTCAAAGTATCCAGTTTTAGCTGATTCTACAAAAATTTGTAAGTACATAGCAGCTTCAGATGCAACCAAGGAAGCCTTTTATATTCATATATTTTTCAAGGAGCTTGATGTGGTACATAGTAGTAAAGACCCTATCACATTGTATTGGGATAATACGGCAACAATAAATTTTAAAAAAAGTGCAAAGGCCACATCAACATAAAAAGAACATACTCTGCAAGTATCACTTATTGTGGGATTTGTATGAAAGGGGTGATGTTGTAATGAGAATAGTATCCACACAAGATAATGTGGAGGAACCCTTAACTAAAGTCCTATATCAACAGAAGCATGAGTATCATGTGAGAACTAGCGGATTGAAGGTCGTTAGTTGTTGTCTCCAGTGCAAGTTGGAATCTATTGGATTTCGTTCCCAATAACCAACTTATTTTTTAATTTCTAATAACTTAAATCCATGGTTTTGAATATTAATAAATTTATTATCACATCAAGATTATTCTTCTACGAAACATTGTATGTGATAATGTCCTAAGTGTAACAGTTGCACTAAAAGGTCATAGCGGATCCCTGCAATGATGAAAACCTTGAATTGCTATGACACTATTCTTGAATATACGTTATATATCCAAATGATATAATTTTAGTGACACAAATGATATAGGATATTAGGTCTGGGGATCAATGGAATTTGAGTCACCTTTTCATGGAATACACCCTTAGTGATATCTAGTAGGATATTATGAGAATGAGACCCAATGGTAGAAAATTCACATCTATAAGGGTCATTAGATGTTCTTATCTGGGGATGTGTTTATTGTTCCTTAGGCATTAATATTGTCATTATTTGATATTATGAGTTATGTATTTTTATGTATTGATGAAAACCAGGGTGAAATATATTTTTGGTGAGGTTGGATACGTTGGGTGGATCATTAGTAATATTACATTAATGAATACTGTGTGAAAGAATCTATCCATTATTTTAACTAACATAAGTTAATATCTCAAGACCTTTTATGGAAATGATATATCCTAAATATATCCAAGGACATGGTGTTCTATAGGTATATTCTATTTCTAGAAAGTTAAAGAACGATATATTGGGCATATAGGTTGATGGTACTAGCATGCAACCTGCTTGATTATAGATATTTTGATAAAAGGAATATATTACAAGGTAAGAGTTCCTTTGTTGTGACATGTCATTCCTGCATTAAATTATTTCTATATGGGTGCCATGGCATGTTTCTAGACACTAACCTTGGACTTTAAGCAGGCTTTCCTAATGCCACTGAGAAAGAGGCCTAGAGGTTAACGCACTAAGTGTATCCAATATCTTAGTTAAATAATTTATTATTTAACAAGTTGAATAAATATTATTCCTATCCATAGTTTAATAATTTCACATGTATACCTAATCTCATTTATTCTTTCACTAGTTATTTGATAAAATATATTTTGAGAAGAAAAATTAATAAATATTGAGGAGGATTGGAGGAATGGGTTTAATGGTCTAGTGAGAAATAATAATATTGTCTATTATTTGATTAAGTAATATTTAATTATAACTTTCTAGTTAAGAACATGTTAGAAAATAATGATAGTTTTATTGGATTTCTCTATGAACAATATAATAATTATGGAACTTGTAGAAATTATTTATTATTACCCAAGTGAATTAAATTCCAACTTATATTATTCTTTTATTAGCCAAGAGCTAGCCAAAAAACACATATTGTGTTATGCACAGTGAATTGTAGAAAAATATATCAATAATAGATATTTCATCCCTCTCTAAGAACAATCTAATGAATGAGAGATATATGCCTCCACATGATCAAGGAGAATGCTTTGGAATTAGTTCTCAAAGCGATCGATGGTAGGCATCACAAGCACAAGGATCTTCTGTTCTAGCACTTGGATACTCATTCGGCAATGTCAGAAGATACGTGTAACACATCTGAATCACTACTATAGGATATCTACCCTTGATCTCTACAACATAATGAAGGCACACTGCAGATTTGTGGTCGAACGTATCAACAAAGAAAGAATCACTTTGGAGGTAATTATATTATTAAATTAAATTAATTATAAACAAAATATATTGATCCTCTCTCTTGGTTCTGAGTTTTATTCATTTTTTATAAATCCTTGATTCAATTCAATGGATATTGGAATTCATTTCCAAAATGATCTTGGATTTTTCATTGAATATGGAAAAAAATTAAAGTTTTGCATTGCCCGTCTGTAATTCTGTTGTGCTTGAGACCTACAAATTGATGTATTTATTTACTCACATAGTTTATTCATCGACATAACAGATTTCTAGGTATCCCATTTCACAACATTACTGACTCACATATGTTATTTCTTTATGTAGTTGATTGACATAGTTGATAATTTGATGTAGTTGTATCTTTGCGTAGTCAATTTACTCATGTGGTTGATTGCCTCAAGTATCTAATTTTATAAACATAACCAAATTTTAGAAAAAAAATCAGGAATTTTAGCTTAATAATGTAATGGGTTAAATAATTATAAAAACTAATTAACACACTTAAGAACAAAATTATTAGTACTGTATGGAGGGTTTTTTGAGATCATCGAAACATAAATTATGTGGGATATGTTTGTTGAACATTAATAGTATGTAAATACTAACCTTGATTACCTAATTATTTTTTCATTGGAAAGAGATCTTGATTACGGAGAATCCCCTTCAATATTTTGTAGGTTCTGTTCCATAAATTAATTTATTTTAAATAATATTTTATTATTGGATTTATATTTTCATATCATTTTTCTATTTTCATTTCATTCATTATTATTCTTATAGATCCATACATTTACTCATAATTTCAATCATAGATTGAGGAAGTTGATGTAAGATATATGGTTTGTGATTTAATTTATTTAAATTTTTTATATAACCATCATGGAAATAGTTTTTATTTCGTGATCTTTATTTGTTGTTGTGAGTTCAATGGGAATCATTGAGGTTTGTGTTTTTTATCTCACCCATTATTCTAGGGATATTTAATTGTATATTCTTAGGTAATAATTTTTTTTCTTGAACCCTCCCTTGATCATACTATCCATAAGCTCTCCATTTACAAATACCTTTTTAGGTGTTGACATGTTTTTTAACTATGGTTGTTAGTTTAATGAATAAATTCATATTTTTTAAATAATTGTTTATTTATTAATTTTAAATAGATATCTAGTTGATTTAAAAATATTTATTTGATTCTTTGATAATTTATTTTAAAATGGGATTGTGTGTGTGATGAATTTCTTTCAAAATTGGCTTTTGAAATTAAGTGTAATTTCAAAAAAAAGATCCCATGTTGAAATTAGTGAATTGAAACATGATTTAATGATTAACTTTGATATAAAAAGTCTTGATATGTTTTATGATTTAAAATGATATTTATTCATTAGAAAAGAATGGGTTTTAAAAAAACTATTAATGATTCACTTTGAAATGAAATGGAATATTTTAAAACTCGCTCTTGTGTATGAATAAAATTATTGATTGAAATTATTTGAGATTTGTTGAAATGAATGATAAAAACATGTATTTTTTATCACCTTGAAATAAATGGGACCATGAATAGTCGATTAGAAAGATATGTGTTCTATGTAAAATAATATCTATCAATTAATAAATGATGATAAGAAAATAAAACTATCTAGAACAGAATTATTTTATTAATTTGGATTCTCTCTTATTAACCTTAGTCATGGTATATAGGGAGTGTGTTCATAGTTGAAGTTGTACTTCAATAAGAATGTGGGGATCCTTGTGACCAGAATAAGGTAACCTCTAGTGATATTACCATGGTGTTATGATTGAAAATAGTTATATGTAATAGTATTTTATTTAAATTCATATTCAATCCTATTTTAAGAATATTCTCATATCATTATATTTTATTATAAATTATTATTCATGCATGTTTGATAAAGATGTCCATATTAGCCTATTTTGATTGAAATTTAGTTTTTTACTAGTTTTTAACTTTCTATTTGAATGATTTGAAAAGTATATTTTTTAGGAATTGTGAAAATATTTCTATTCCATATTTTACATAAAATTTGGCATATTTTGTTTATTTTATATGTTTTTCTTATAGAATACTTGGTGATATCTTATGTATATTTGTTACTAACATGCTAATTTTTTTATTCAGATTTTATATACTTTATTATACCATGTTTCGAGAAAGGAGGGGCAATGATCATAGGATTTGGATATTCTTGATGAGCATGACCATTGGAGTTAGTAATTATTAATGATGGTTTGATGGGACTACTTGAGTGGAAATTCCATTTTGGGACTTATATTTATCAACTTTTATTACTTTTATCATATATAGTTTTGGACATACTAATTGTTTATATATTATTATATTATTTATGGAATTGATGAATTATTATTGTGGAGATGTAGTTCCCTATTAATTTTTTGTGATACCCTGGTGCTAGTCTGCATCCTTTCAGGATAAATAAAAGTCTTTGGTCCATTTAAAAACTGATTTATGTATAATTTAAGTGGTTAATATAGGTTAGTTATAAAATAAATTGTTATCAAAGAACTTTTGTGTACTTTCATGGACATCGCTATACAATTTTCGATCCCTGGTAGAAAGGAGATAATATTTTTGGGTGATAAGGGGTAGGTTATGGTGAGTTCCTTTAAAAATATCATTATAAAAAGACATAATATACCATGGGTTTATGGGAAATTTGAGTTTGAATAGATTTTTTATCACATTCTATAATTTTTTTAGAGCCTTGATTTGAGTTTTTTGTACCATATTTTAATTATTAATTATAGAGTTCCAGACCGTGTGTCTCTTAAATATCATCTCCCTTGTTATCAATTGAAGATGTATAGATCCATTCCCCCAAGCATATAATTGAACATACCTTAGGAGGGTGATATTAATGAAACACACCATGTGATCCCTCCATCTAATCATAACCTTATATAAGTTGTTTTATATGAGTTTCAAGCTTTGGGATAGGTTTCTACAAATGTTCATGTTCAATATATATAAGTTGTACATTGAGCGAATTATAAAAGAGATTGTGTCAAAGATTTTACCCATCTGAATCCATCTTTATTTTAGGGTACCATTGATCCTTAGGATAAATGGTATTGGTTAAAAATGGTTGGGTGACTCATTGATCGCTTGGATATTCCATACTGTTTCATGGTGAAATGTGATTCCCTCAAACATGAAGGTCCATGAAAAAGGATGTGGGATTATATAGTTCAAGAAGGAACAATGTGGGATTGGAGTGGAAAGAAATCCTGGCTCTTTTCATAAATACATTTTATTCAAAATTGATGGATATGTCTAAGTTGATGGAGCTCCTTAAAATTTAACAAGGTAACCATACTATGAAAAATATTCCAATCGTTTTATTGATCTTGTATATTTCTCACCTAAGGTGGTATAAAATGAGAAAAATAAAATCCTAGGGGTTTCATATGGGTACTTAAAAAGATATAAAATATTAAATATTCAGGTTTAATCACACCATATATTCTATTGTTATTGAATGATCTTTGAGGTAAGAACCCGGCATGTCTAGTATTTCATGGCTTTTAGGAGATCCTATTACTCCAAATTGATTCTTCAGTGGTACCATTAAATAGAATAAGATATGGAATGAGTCTCATGGTGGAAACCATAGTGGTGGTGGTGGAAATCCTCATACTTATGAGAAGTACTATCCCACACATGATCTCAATGTTGTGGCTGTGATGAACACACTTAAGGTGTATCTACCATTTTAGTGAATTTTTTATCATCAAGTCTGATTATAATTTCCTGATTTATATATTATCACAAAAATATCTGATCTATCTGAGTGATGATGGGTGGAGTACCTGTAGTCTTTTGACTTTTAAATTACCTACAACCCTAGTATGTGAATGTTTGTTACTAATTATTTGATAAGTAAACTTCCATCCTATAACATGTACCTATATTAGAAGGATTAGAATATAATAGATTACATTACTTATATGAATTTAGGGGTATTATAAGATGAGATAGACATTATTTTTTCAGTTGTATAGTTTTAATCCTCCCTTCTTGTGAGGAATATCCTAGAACACCGTCTTAACTATGAGTTCTGAGAAATTTGGGAAACATTATATGGTAGGGAGACTATTCGGAAATGGTCTCTATCTTCAGAGGCTATCCTTTTGTATAAGAATTTATTTTTGTTCTACTTCCTATGAGAAAGGTTGTGATGGAGTATTTCTATCATTTACAGTGTTTGGAACACTCCAGAACAATGAAAATTTTGTTTTCTATGAGGGGAAATTTATAATATGTAGGTATAAAGAGAAATGTAACTATTTTTGTTTCTTATTCTTGTAAATTTTTGTAGATTAATTCCAATCATTAGAAGCCTTCCAGTTTTCTTCATCCACTTACTTTTCAAAATTATATGTGGGATGCTATATCTATGGACTTTGTGGGTGGTTTTCAATATAAATTTTAGGAAAATAATGTTATTTTTGTGTTGATTTTCCGATTAACCAAATTGGATCCCATTATTCCCATTTGCGAAATGAACATAGTAGAGGAATTTGTAATTCTGTTCATGAAAGTGATTTTTATATTTCATAGAGTTTCATATGTTATAGTTTCTAATGGGGATCTGTGGTTCACTTATCATTTTTAAGAGACTTCTGAGTGGTGATGTGTTCCTTGAAAATTTTTACCACAATGTTCCATCCTCAGAAATATGGTATTATTAAATATAGTCTATAGATTCTATATGACATGATTTGACCATTTTTCATTGATTTTATGTTAGATTGGATTTTCCACTTGAGTCAAGTTGATTGTTCCTACAATAATAGTTACCCATCATTGATCAAGATGGTGTCCATTGAAGCCTTCTATGGATGTCCGATTGAATATTCACATTTTGTCATAGATTAGTTAACCTTCCATTATTAGACCTAGTTTTTCCAACTAGATGATGAAAAAGATTTAGTTTATTTTCAAGACAATTGTAATGGTGTAGATCTGGTATCGGTTTTTTGCTAACTATCATCTATTCCCTTTAGATATTTTGGTTTGAGACCAGTTTTTCTTAAGAATATTTCCTTTGATATGTCATAAATGGATTGGAAATTAAGGTAAATTGGAATAGAGATGTGTGGGACCATTTATGTTTTTTGAGAGGATTATAAATTTTTCATACCATTTTTTTTTTCCACCACAGTTTACATCGATCCTTAATGTGTTTCATTTGTTACTCCTCAATATGTATCTTTCAAACCCATCTCACATATTGTGTTGGGGTAAATTAATGTGAGACCTGATATGTCCATGACTAATTAGCATGTTCATATTTTTGATTAATAGGTAACAATACTTCATGGAAAGTACATAGCCTTTATTCAGGAGCTATGGAACCTTGGTTATGATTCTCATGAAATGTATGAGGGTAATGAATTGATGAGATAGAAGTGTATGAAAAATTTTTCTATGGATGTATTCTTGATTGAATTTATGGGAGAATAAAGAGTTTATAGTGGAGATAATTTTAACAGCTCAAACATCTTGTTTCAGTTACCTACCCTCTTTTATCTTGATCATATTTTGTTTTGGTCATATCAAGGGTTGTTCTGGGCGACTTTTTGAATATTTAAGAGGTTTACTTACCTTTTCGTGGCTAGTTAATGGTTCAGTATATTCATTCAGGTCATCATAGGAAACCATGTACCTTATTTTTTAGTATCAAAGGAGGGTTCATAGTTAGGTGAATAATTAGTACTAACTATATGGCCAATCCCCCAAATTTTGTGGCTTGATATAGTAGATTTATTCAGGATTAGTGCACAATTTTTCAAACCTTGCTTCTTAATGATGTGATATGTTTCAATTATTCTAAATTTTTTTTAGACATATTAATCAGCTAAATTGCCAAAATTTTCTTTTATTTCAAAGTGATCATGATCAAGGATATTCCTTTTATATATTTTGGGTATTTCATACTTTTAAATGATTAATTTTGATGGATATTTTATTCTTTGATCTATATTTTTAAATGTGTCTTCTAGTTTCTTAATTTTCATCATTGTTATTATAGATCCACCCTTCTTGTTATGAAAAGAATCATAGATCTGGGCTATTGTTTCTAGTTCTATGGTTTTTAGCTTGATTTAATTGGATTTCATATCGATACATCATGAAATTTCGAATTTTTTCCAGATCATTATTGTTCATTGTGAGTTTATTGAGAATCATTGAGGTATATGTTTTTTCTATCTCCTATTATTCCACGTAAATTGAATCATATATTCTTATATTATAATTATTTGTCTAGGATAGTTTATCATTGTAGACATTAACACTCCTATGGTAGATCCCTTTTTGGGGTTTGACATGTTTTTGAATTATGGTAGGTGGTTTCATAATAAAATTCCTATTTTTTGAAAATATTGTTGCTTTAATAAATTTAATTATATTTCAGATTTATTTCCAAATCTTTATTTTTGTATTTGAAAAATTATTTTTAAATGTAATGGTGTGTGTGACGAATTTCCTTTCAAATTGGATTTTGAAATAAATAGAAATTTCTTAAAAATGATCTCGAGTTGAAATGAGTGATTGGGAGCCAGATTTTGATGATGAATTTTTCGAATAAAATGCATGTAATGTTTTATTATATGAAATGAAATCAATTTTTTTGAATGGAATTATATTTGGATGAAAACCATTGAGGATGTTTTTTGAAATGAAATTTATATTTTTGAAACATAAACTTGGGGCTGAATAATATTATTGATTAAAATGATTTGAGATTGATTGAAATGAATGATATTCCTAAGTATAATTTATTATCTTAAATCACATGGGTGAATGCGTAGTTAGGTGCAATGAAATTAAAAAAAAGGTAAACTGATAACTATAAATGAGTTAGTTATGACAATGGAATAAAAATATGTTGATGGAATGGAGTTTAATCATTGGGATTCTATCATATTCTTCTTAGGATTGGAATATTTGGAGTGTGTGTATAGCCGGATCCATATTTTACCAAGAATGTGTGAAACCTTCTGATAAGAATTAACTAATCCTTGGTGTTATTACCAGGGTTCTATCATTAAAAATGATTATATATGACAACGTTTGACTGAGATTCCTGTTCAAAAATGTATGAATATGATGATCAAATATTCCCATTTTAATGAAAATTATTTTTCATAAAAGTTTGATATATATGATTATATATGTCTACATTAATGTAAATTCACTTTTTTACTAGTTTTGAAATATCCAATAAAGTGAATGACATATTTTTATATGAATTTTTAAATGATATCCATGTCCTTTTTTACCTAAAATTAATAATATTTGTTTTATTTAGTATAAATTACTTATGAAATACACGGTGTGGACCTACTGGTATTTGTTTCTCACACCCTATTTTTTTTATGTTAATTTTCAGTATTTATTATGTTATGTCTAGGGTAATTAGAGGCACTACTGGAAGTTAGTATATACTCTTGATGAAAAAAACCTTGGGAGTTGATGGTGATCATTGGATAGCGTGATCCACTTGTTAAAACGAGTTATTGTGATGATATCTTGAGGTTTATATGTAACTAATTTGGTTGGTGTACTATTTGGGACCTTATGTCTCTATAAATGTGGTACATTTCTCTTTGAGAGCTTTTAGCATACGAACTTTTTATTGATTCTAATCCACCAAAATTTTCTTGATGAGTTATTCTTATGGAAACATTTTTTTTCTGTTGAATGTATATGATTTACGTACAATATTATTCAACATATGAGGATTGATAATTCTATTAATTCTATTTCATAAGTGATTCATGTACCATTTATGTGGGTTATATGTGTAGGTTCTTAATAGTAATTATATCATTAATGAAATTAAAGTAAATTATTTATCACTATAGAACAATAGTGAAAAAGTATCTATCATTGAAGATTCCTTATAAATAAATATTGATGAAAAAGTATAATAAAGTAGATTCGATGAAATTAATATCCATTCATTGGAAGAAAATCATAAATTTATTATTAGTGTCAAGGATTCCCTATTAGAGATAAAAGATAAAATGATATAGGACCATGATAGTTCTTTATAATAGGAAAGAAGTATGCATTAAGAAGGATTAAAATAATGAAAATGAAGTGTAAAGGAAGATTTATACAATTATAAATGTGTTTATTTCTCTCAATATGAAGTGTTTTCCATTTAATGTTTAATAGAGAAACCTATAATCAACACATGTTGATACTTACCAATATATTTATAGAAAAATATAATTTCATCTAAAACATTCAACAGAATATTATCCCAAATAAGAATCAAATTTAATGAAATAATATCACGGGATAATATAGAGAAACATTCACTGAAATATCTTATAAATTATAACCCATGACATAGAAAAATATTTATTCATTAATGATGATTCAAAACCTAGTGGGGATCTCAAAAAAATCGATAACGTATATGTGAAAAAATGTTAATAAAACCACCAATGGGTCAAGGTTTGATGTGAAAAATTTAATGAATAACATCACCCTAAAAAGAACCCAAAATTATGTTGATTATATCCAAAATAAAAAGGATTCATTTTCATTATACTATGACCAAATGTAATAGAACATGACAAATTGACCATTGTTATTGATGCTAGAGAATTCCAAATAAAGACATATATTATTGGAACAATTTTTCAATCACCAAATTTTATGCAGGGAATGAATTATGGGGTATCATATATCAAAATTAAATTTTTATGAATCATTAATTTTATTAGAAATTAGGAAAACAATTTACAAAGAACAAGTTCAATTGTCTTAAAATTTTATATTGTAAATTCAAAAAAGGTGGTAATAGTAGTGATAAGTGTTGGTATAAGACTATCAATCATAAATCTGATTAAAGTTTTTGGAGAATAAAACAAATATATAAGTTAATAAATAAATGTAATAATGGTGAGTTTTCCTTGGTGTGAAAACAAGAAAAAAAGTTGATATAAATACTCTAATAAGAAAATATTAAAGGGTGTCAAACCAAAATTGATATGATTTTATAATGGTATAATGGGTCTCACAATGGCCCACTGAAAACATTCTATTTATATCAGAGTTGAAATTATTAATAAGGAATAAGATAATAATTAATTTAAGCAAGGAATAAGAAGCTTGGTTTGTTGGAGGACATCCCTAAAAAGGAAAATAAAATGTTTCCCAATAAGGGAAACTTGTAGGATATTGAATATCTATGTGTAAGGACAATATAATGTGACTATCACAAAATATATGTTATGGAAATGATTTAGGATCATCCCTATAATTGTAAAATTATCTCTTAATGATACATAAAATAGTTTCTCTAAGTTAATGCATAAAATCCCAAAAGCATGCCATGTGTAATCTATTATTGATATGTATGTTTTTTAATGCATGCCAAATTTTTTGAAACATGGAAAAAATAATTATTGTAAAAAATGATTATACATTTCATAATATATTTCAAAGTAATTAAATTTGATAATTTCATGATGTTTCATGAGAAATATATAATATTTTTCTGCTACATAAAATATTTAAATTCATATGTAATATATTTTTACAAAGTACATTGAAACTTAAAAAAGGTAGATATCATAAATGGTATATAATATTTAACATCCCAACTTTGGAGATACTAACCTGATGCACTCATCCATTCGGTTAAATGGAATCAATCACGTATCATCATGTTCCAAAGACAATTGATTAACTACAATGTTCCTATGTAGTACGATTGATAGACTTTACCCCCGTATTAGAGTGGCACAACAGAATTATAAATAGATAAAGATAATATTAATATTATATAACATACTAAATATTAAAAAAAAAATATTAAAACAGTAGGAATTTAAACATCCAATAAACTATAATAGAAATCAAAATTCATAGGCTGAATCACATACAAAATTATGTCATGGCATTTTGATATACAAAATGGGGAAACAGGGGATACATAGCACATGCATATACAAAATGCTATAAAAAAGAAATGAAAAAAATTAATCTATAATATAATCAAGATAATATTTTGGGTCTTTTTCACCAATGATCCATTCTATATGAAAAACAATTCAAACATTCAGGATATAGTGATTTACCTTATTAACACTGGCAACCATAATTTCTACTCGGGTACCAAGGGTGACCCGACCAGGGTATCTAATAAACTTAGTATCCCACCACTAAAAGTGTCTATAATGATCCCTTCCATGTATATAGTGCAACAATGTTTAGTTATAATGTAACACTCAGATGATTTCTGGAAATATTTTCTTTAAATAATTTTAATTATTCAATATCTTGCACTTCACCAAATCATGAGTTTAGGTGAACCATGATGCTCCATTAGTTTAAAATGAAAATTTTAACCTAGAAATTAAGTTATCAAGAATAAATATAACTATCTTATGAAAATTTATGGTTAGTTCATTCACTACCAATTATTTATGAAAAGTGTAAAGCGGTTATATATTTAACTTTTTGTAATAATAAATTGAGTGAATTACAATAAGTAAATGAAATTAATGAAATATATGTGTTATATAATTAATAAAATATTTTTTATATTCATACAATAGATTTTTTGTCATTGGTTATAAATAAACCCTCTTTGATGTATAAAAACCTATATTTTTTTAAAAGGGTAATTTTACACCTTTTAATGGAGAACCCATTTTTAATTAACATTTTTTTACATTAATAATTTTTATATGAAAAAAATATTTATATTATTTTGAAGGGGGTATAAAATTTTAATTTGGATGAAGTTTTAAATTTTTTTTAATAACTTTCAAATTTTGATGAATTGTAAAAATACACTAAATTTTAATTGAAAACAACTTTTTTCCTCAAAATAATTTATATGGTTAAATAAAAATACTAAATGGTTTAAAAGTATAAATAGAATATATTTTTATTATTAAATATAATTTATTTCATTAGTGGTATTTTCTCACTGAATTCATATGTAAAAACATTTAAATTTGATGAAATGTTTTATCTTTTAAAACATGTTCTCTATTTCTGACAATATGAATAATTATAAATTAATTACTATAAATTATATGTTATAAATTATGAAAAATGGATTCCATATTTGGGATCATCTGATCAAAATTATTTAAATAAATTTATTTTATTTTTGGGAATTATGAATAGTAACTTTGATAATTTTTATTAATACGATTAAATGGTCAACTAGGTAATTAAGGGAAAATTACTATTATACAATTACATTAACACTTGTCCTAATATAATTGGATGAGTGTGTTTTAACCTAAATCATCCTTGGCTCTAAATTGTGTCCTTTGGAAGTCACTTGAATGAGATTTTGACATTTAATATATTTTTATTAAAAGAAAAGTTAAATATGACTCACCCAAATTTTAATTACAAAATAATTTTTTATATAAGGTTATATAGAATTTAAAATCAATTATGAAATCTAATTTGAAATCTAAATTTTTTTTATTTATCATGGTAATTTATTTTTAATTTATAGGTGATAAAATTATTACCTTAAAGACTTATACTTCGATGATGCAAAAAATTAATTAATTGACGTGAAATCAATAAAACAATTTTTCTCAAAATTCTAATAACCCTAAAAAGAACCAAACACATGACCAAATATTTATGTCCAAGTATATATCTACTATAACCATAAAAGGGTTGAGTTAGTGACCGTTTTGAGCCTTATAAAAGAGATTGTGACATTTATATTATTTTATTAAAAGTCGTGTTAAAGTTGTGACATTCATAATTTAATAAGTATAACATTTTAAATGTTGTATTTTCCATATTATAAATTAGAATAAAAATATTATTATGAAATCTATTTGTTTTATCTTCATCATAGTATTTTATTTTTAATGTTTATTCAAAAAAAATTATATTAAAAAATTACATAAAATTGATGTCATAATTATTTTTTTAATAGATATAAAAAATAATTGTTATTAAAATAATTAAAAAAATATATAATTTTGGCCAATTAATATGTATAATTAATTTTATAAATGAGCTTTACATATTTGAAATATAATAAAATAATTTTTTCAAATTTTACTTGTTATCTTAATATTTGTAAATATCAATGAATTGAATAGTGTGAAAATTAACACTATTGATTTTTTATCAAAATAATTATTTGATAAATTATTTGAAAATAAAAAATAATTTTTTAAATATATATAATAATTATTATATTCTCCATAATGTTATAATGTGTTTATTTATTGTCTAATTTACATCAAATAAGTAAATATTGAACCCTTTTAATATTGAAATATTTTTTACCCTAGTTAAAAATTAAATTCAAGATCTAAGTTTTAATTAAAATGATAATGTTTATGTTGAAAAAAAAATTTCCTAAAATATATTGTTTGATGATATTACAACCCCATATAATATTATCTTCAATATTGGGAAAATTCAGAGATATTTGGATGGGGTTTTATTTTTATTATAAATTAATTATTTTTGCAGATCGCAAAAATATCCCTCACCTCAATTATAAAATAACAACTCCTCACTCACATCTTAAATTAAATTTTATCCTTCATGAATGACCATTCCCTACCCTTTTCCCTTATCAACTTACTAGGTAACATTCTAGAGGTTTGGGTATAAGGCCTCAGCCTTATACATTACAAAATATTGAGTTTTAATGAAAAATTTACTTTCTTTCACAATGATGATCTTTTCAGGTTTAGAGATTTATATAGTTAGGTCTTATACATTACCAAATATATAAAATATTACAATGTACAAAATTCTACTAACCATCCAATTTTTCAAAAAATAAAAATCCATAAAATAAAACATGATTTTTTTTTCTTGATCAAGATCATTATAACAATCATCTTGATTTTTTCATTCCACTTTTCCATACTTATAACCTATGGAAAAAATTTCAAAAAATTTGGATGAGAATAAAAATATCAGTAATGGAATATAAAATAAGGAATGAAACCATTGGTCCATTAATATTATTAACTCATGAATACATTTTCACAGAATCATACTTTTCACCAATAAAACATAAACTCTTTAACATACCTCATGAAATCATAAGAATAGTGAAAAAAATCATACTAATAATAAATAATAATGGTAACTTATGGAATCCATATCATACTTACATGGTAGTTTTCACAGCTACATATGGAGTAATCATTATGGTTATATTTGGAATACTCGTCACAGTATATTCCCTAAATATCTTAGGAGAAACCTTATTATTTAACTCTATATCATTACCCAATGCATTGAAGAGATATGAAGGGATAACCCACCCATGGTTTATCATGGAACCACCCATATACGTAAATAATTTCAATGAACCATAAGATAATTTTAACACATAAAACATGTATTAAAGAAAAATAACATTTTCCCTTTGAAATCACATTTCATCTTTACAAGTAGCACACTAATAAATGAAAACATATATTTTTAGAAATGGTAAACATGTAAAGTAAACAACAATACATGATAAAAAAATGTAATCAATAAATTTCATTCATGGTTTATATGTTAATAAATTATTCCATGTTATTGAAATAATCAATCCCTTTTTAAAACACAATTAAAAAAATTTAAAAATAATATTTTTGAAACAAAGTTCCCCATAATACATTGAACCATTTGAAAAGAATTAACATTTTAAAACATTAATTTATATATAAATAATTCATTAAAAAAAATTTAAAACAATTAAATTAATAAGAATGATTTAGAAAAATAAATCTTTAAAACATTCAAAACAATTTTTTAGTTAAAGAATCTCTTAGCACTTGAGGAACACTTCAATAAAAATAATTAAAGAATAACAATAATTAAAAAATTAAATATCATTATAACATTCTAATTGATGATATAATTTGTAAAAAGGGTTGTATATACACTATATAGGATAATACAGGTGCATAACATCAAGATATTCCTCAATGAAAGTAGATTGAGATGAAATATATTACCTGGAGTTACACTCATCATGTACTATCGTTATATTACTAAATAATGAACTTAGGTTAATATATACTTTATTGATAACCTTTTCATGTTTATTATTCCTTCTTTATAACTTTATACTATGTTATAACAATTATATTATGATTTAAATTTATATCATACATTCTGTCCTTAATCGGTACTTAAGTCGAAAATGAACCTGGTACAATTTAAATAGTCCATATGGTCATTATTACATCATATATAGAATAAAATTCATGACATAATAATCAATTTTATACATAAATTATACTTTTTAAATTAAACCATTATTTTTTGTTATAAAAAATTATCAACGTTATAATCATGGAGACGATAATATGTACGTATGCATGAGTAACGTTTCAATTTTTCATTTATCATTATGGAAAAAAGGTAATTATAATTTTATATTTTTATAAATATAATAATATTATTAATATTATAATAATAATTTAAATATACTTATATTCATCATATAAGTGATTTGGTGAATAAAAACAATTCACATTGCTTCGTGGAGGTGATAGTTTACATGTACGCAAGAACGACGTTATCATTTTTATGTGCATGGAAGGTAAGAACATAGTTGAGATTTTATTCATTTAAAATGTTAAATATTTCATTAATATCATATATAAACATTTCATACATCATTATAACCAGTCTTGTTAGATGGTAATGAAAAAAATTGTATCAGTTTGCGAGACGGTATTCCTCCATACACATGAATGAAATGTTCATTTGCCATTTGATGAAATTAAAGATGGATTTAAGTGATGATATTAACATAATAAAATCTCAGTATATTGAGTATACTCTAGTTTTTATTTCATTATATAATAAGAATATTTAAGGTAAGTGGAAGAAGAAATAAAACAGAAATAATTAAAAAATAATACCTCTTCTATGGTTGATCAGCTTTTAAGAATGCCTTAACAACTCTTAGGAGGGTTTTATGCCTAAACTAAGGCCTCATTAATTTTTGGAGAGATTCTAGGAAAGGGTTTGGGAAGAGTTTGGATGATCCAAATGGTTCTTGAAATTTGAATATTAAATGAGAGTTGGTACATGTTTATAGGAGAGGGGAGGGTGACCATTGGAACCTCTTCAAATCTTAATTTACTATAAATTAATTTTTTTTATCCAAATGACTTCAACATGAGTAATCTCAAATATAAGATGATTATATTTATAAATCCTCCCCTATAATAATTTTTAGACCTTATCTTTTCGATTTACCTTTAATTATTCTTGTTTAATTTTCATTGTTGTAACAACATTTTAAATATTATGAGGGTATAAATTTTTCTTATATGGGATAAATTTTACATAACTAGATATTTAATGAACTTTTAGACTTTATAATAGTAACTTTTATACTTTAGAATATTTTTTATGATTTTTAAATATTTTAATAATTTATTATTGTTATAAACTATCAATTATGTCAATTTTTACACTATTCAATTCATTGAATTTAAATAAAATCCCATCATAGAGATAACATTGAAAAAAACCATATAATAGACCTATAACATGTCATATTCATCTATGAAATTATTTTATGTCATAAATTATGTCATATAATATTTATTTTAATATTTATAATGAAATTTATTTGATTCTTTAATTAATAAATATATTATTGTATCATCATTGTATCATAATTAAATTTAATTAATTATTTCTTAAAAAATTTAAATAATTAATCTAGATGTAGGTAATATTTTTATATTTTAGATTAGTATTTATAGTTGAAGATATAACTTATAAAATCCCATATTAAATTTTTTTTAGTAATAGGAGACATGATTTGGACATATTTTCCTTTATTTTAAATTAAATGTTATAAATGTTATAATCACACCCATGTGGATTACAAAGGCTGAAATATAGACCCAATTATTTTATTGGTCAAACATAAATTATAATATAATATTATGATAAGTTTTGGAGTAGTTTCATTTTATTATAATGTTTTGCTTACCTTTAATTACTCGATTTACCTTTAACCACAGTAAATAAAATACTAAATTATCTATTAAGTAAAATATATCTTGATCTTATTAAATCACATTTTTCATACTGATCAGAACCATGTATTTTTATTTTTTTAAAATTTAGTTCACAAAATATACTAAAATTAATTTAACGTTAATCATATTGAAGGATTGAGGAAACTTGTTTTAAAATTAAACAATTATCAAAAGATTGGCATGTGTTTATATCCAATATAAACGTGAAATTTCTTCCAATAGCCAAACTTGGATTAAATGATAAAATAAAATAAAATAATTATACCCTAAAACTATGTAAAATTATAATATATAAATATAATTCAATTAGATGAAAAGGAATTCTTGAATTAAAATAAAGTATTTTTTCATTATTCATTAAAAAGGAATTTTATCAGAAAAATTACAAAAATTCAACCAAAGTTAATTTTGAGGCCCTGATTCTAAATAATAATTTTAATTTTTCAAATATAATATATAAAATTAAAAAAAACTATATTTAAAAATGATTTTTCATCAATAGGTGGGTAAACTACCATTTAAAAATATTAGAGTCTTTAATGCTTAAAATTGGATTTATTCTCATTTTAAGACTCTAAATTTATTTAGAAGAAAGTAAAAACATTTAATAAATTGTGAAAACATAATATAGGTAGTTCTTCTCATTCCTACAAATATAGTGGCTTGGTAATAACTACAATTTAAAATAATAGTAATAATTATGTAATATTTTTTATTATATCATAATCTTTTGTGAAACACAAGATTTCAAAGAAATTCATTGATTCATGTCGGGTATGCTATTAGACATAGAATCCATTTTAATGTAAAATTACTATCTAATTCATAAATATTAATAAATATGAAAATGTATTATTCTATAATTACCTGGGATGTTACATCGTTCCTCTCTTTTGTAAATTGCATCCTCAAAATTTTAAATTTGGGCTCAGTAACTAAGGTTTCACTTTTCAAAATTACTTCATTGAAATCCCACATAAAAAAAGTCCGTAAGACTTTCACATTAAAAGAAATAAAGTTTATTAAAAAGGTCACATTAGATTACACATACTATGATTCCATTAAGGAAAACATGGATATTGAAGAAAAACTAGCCATCATGTTTTGAAGTAGAGTGATAGAAATCATGATTAGGAGTAAGTTAACAATCTTAAAACCACAAAATTGTGATAGGTTAAATGTTATTTTATTTCATATATGGAAATGTACATGGATAATTTTTTTGTTCTAATATTATTTTCATAAATTTGTGGAATTATTTTACTACTAAGAATAAAAACATAAGGAAATATACTTACTTGACAAGTAGAATTTCATCGACTAATCAAATTCCACTACAAAATCATCTTTTTATCTAAAATATAAGTATTCGGGATGAAATTCTCATGCGTGAAACACTATAATAAACTTCTAGAGATAAATATACTCCATAGAATATTAACTATATATTTCCACCATCTTAAAACATTAACCAAACCCAAAATGGTTAGGATAAGATAAAAACGTCTCCAAAAAGAATAAACCATTAAGAGAGCATTAACAAACTTTAGGGATACACATACTATAAAATAATGTCTTCCAAAGTAATCCCATCATTAAAAGATCATTAATACTTATAAACACTTCATTATCTTATAGTCTACCGTAACTCTTGCATCATTTATCTGTAAACTTCTTAATCATTTAGTATTATTCCTGGTCATTTAAACGGGTTTTTCTATATTATTAGTTCATATTACATTATGACAAACAAAACCATGAATCATGTCCTAATATTTAATAATGTCAAAACCTAAGACAAGAAATAATCCACAACATTCATATGTTATTTTTAATTTCCTCATCATCAATTGGAATGGAATTAGGTAATTCTAAACATATATTTGTATATTCCTCCGGATCCCATTCATGGACCTTCTTTATAGGACATTGATTTTCATAATGGCTATACACCCCACATTTAAATCATTAAATTGATAACTTTGAATGAACTTATTTCCTTTTCCTAAAGTCAATTGAATGATTACTTTTTCATTGGTAGGTTATTACTTTATTACCTTCATTACCACATCTATAACACTTTCTTGTCCCTTTAAAATAGACTCCTAGGTGTTTCTTTCCACATCCTCAACACATATGTCATTTAATATACCTAACTTTATGACTATTACCTGAACTTCCATAGGGATTATTTTCTTTTATATGTGATGCATCAGAAAAATCACCAAGGTTCAAGTGGTTAATAATTACTCCTGATATTTGGTTTAGAATAACAAAGAGAGTTATCATTACAGATACCATTTCATTTGGATTCTTATTAATATAACCACCACATTTTCCATCATATCCATTTTTTTACTTCGGTTCATGGTGGATCCAGCAATTTACTATAACCAAAAACGTTTGTGTGAGTATATAAATAAAATCATCATATACTATCTAATGTGAAATATAAACAATAAGATATACATATTCATGTTACCTCAAACCCATTAAATTTTTCTAAAATAATTATTAATATTTCTATTATTCCAACCATTGTGGATATATATAACTTGTAACTTATACTTATATATCACCATAACCTCTAGAGTTATTTAAAGCGACATTTCATACCAACTATAAGGCCCTTGCCTTATACATTACATAATCAAGAGTTGTAATCAAGAATTTAATTTCTTTTTCATTGAGTATATTTTCATGTTTATAGTCTTAGAGAATTAGTCCATAACTATTACATAACATCTCAAAATTTAAAAAGTAGACACTTCTACCCAATATTTACTTTTTCACAAAATAAAACTGTTTAAAATAAAAGATTATTTCTTCATGATAAAAATATTCACAAAATTAGTCTTTATTTCTTAATTCCTCTTAACCATCATTATACCCTGTGGAAAACATTTCAAAACCATAGGATGGTCATAAAAAGTTCAGTAAGGGAATATAAAATAAGGAATGAAACTGTTAGTCCATGAATATTTTTAACTCATGGAAACATTTTTCACAAAATCATACTTTTCACTAATAAAACATAAACTCTTTAACATATCTCATGAAATCATACAATTCATGAAAAACATCATATAAATCATAAATAAAAATTGTTAAGTTGTGGCATCTATATCCTAATTATATTGTAGATTTCATAGCTACATATGGAGTAATATTCATGGTTACATTTGGAATACCCATCACAATACATTCTCAAAATATCTTAAGAGAAACCTTATTATTTAACTCCATATCATTACCCAATACATTGAAGAGATATAATTGGTTCAACATCCCTAGATTTATCATGTAACTACCCATATACTAAAATAATTCCCAAGAAAAATAACACAATCTTAACACATAATACATGTATAAAGGAAAATTAACATTTTCACTTTGAAATCACAGTTCATATTTACTAGCCACACACTCATAAATGAAAAAAAATTCTTAAAATAAAATGTTAAAATTTTAAGGTAAACATAAATACAAGATAGAGACATGAAATTATGAAAATTCCTTTCATGGTGTATATGTTAAAAAACATTCCATGTTATTGAAATAATCAATTCCTTTTTAAAACATAATTAAAAATTTTAAAAGAATATTTTTGAATCAAAGTGTCCCATACCACATTGAATCTTTTGGAAGGAATTAACCTTTAAAAACATTCATTTCCTTATAAATAAATCTTTTAAACTATTTTTAAAACATTTACATTAATAAGAATATTTTAGAAGAATAAATCTTCAAGACATTTAAAATGTTGTTTTAGTTGAAAAATCCCTTAGCACATAAAAAACACTTGATGAAAAATCATTAAATAATAAAAATAAAAATAATTAAAAATAATTATAATATACTAATTCATGATATAATTTTTAAAAAGGGTTGTATATACACTTTATAAGTCAATAAATTTTCATAACATCAAGATGAGTTTCGATGATAGGAGATTGAGATGAAATCCCTTACCTTGAGTCTGACACATCACGTACAATATTTATACTCCAAAATAATAAACTTAGGTTAATTTATAATTTATTTGGAACCTTTTTTAGGTTTATTAGTACTTTTTATCACTTATTACGATGTTACAACAATTACATAATTATTTAAGTTCACAATGTACTTTTTTTCATCATATGGTCTTTCAGTCAAACATGATCTTGGTACGATGTAGATAGTCCATGTGGTCATAATTCTATCTTGTCAAAAATAAATTTCATGATATAATAATAACTTTTATATATAACTTAAATGTTTTTAATCAAATATTTCGTTTATTTTATTATAAATGAACAATTTTATAATTATAGAGACGGTAGGTCGTACGTATGCATGATTAATGTTTCTATTTTTCATGTATCCTTATAAAAATAAGGTTATTATTATTTTATATTACCATAATGATCATAATATTATTAAAATAATATTAATAACAATTTAAATATACTTATATATATCAGTCAATTTATGTGGTGAATAAAAATAATTCACAATACTCCGTGGAGATGATAGTTCACCTATACGCACGAACAATGTTGTCATTTTTATCTGCAAGAATGGTAAGAAACTAATTTAAATATTGTTATATTAAAATGGTAAATATATCATTAATATCATATATAAATATTTATTTTCGCTTTATATTCAATCTCGATAGACGGTAATGAAAAATGAACTATATAGGTTCATGAGGCGATAGTCCGCCATACACACGAACAAAATGTTCATTTCCCATTTGATGAAATTAGAGATGGATTTAGGGTATGATATTTAAATAATAAAATATCTATATATTTAGGAAACTTGAGATTTTATTTCATCTTAGAATAATTAGATTTAAATGAAGTGGAAGAAGAAATAAAACAGAAACACTTAAAAAATGATACCTTTTCTTCGGTTGATCACATTTGACGAATTGCTTAACACCCCTAAGAAAGGTGTTATAACTAACATAAAGACTCAAGAATATGAGGTGAAGTTATATGATGGGATTTGGTTAGATATTATTATAACCAAATGGTTCTTGATGTGTTAATATTAGAGAAGAGTGGGTACCTTCTTATAGGAGAGGGGAGGAGCACCCTTGGAAACTCTTAAAATATTAAATTAATATAAATTTTTTGTATTAATAGAAATGACTCCAACATGAGTTGTCTAAGAGATATTATGAGAATAGTTCTAAATACTCTAATCCAAAAATTTTTTTTGACAATTATTGATTTTACTTTAATCCCTATCTTTTTTTACCCTTAATTATTCCCTTTTAATTTTAATTGTGGTGTCAATGTTTTAAATATTAAGAGGTTATAAATTTTACTTATATGGGGTAAATATACTTTAAATTGAAAAATAATGAACATTTAGACCTTATCATTGTCAATTTATGATTTTAAATGATTTATATTATTTTTAAATAATTTAATTAATTATTATTTTTATAAAATATCAATTATGTCAATTTTTACAATATTCAATTATTTGAATTTAAATAAAATATAAAAAAAGAGATAACTTTAAATAAAACTATTTCGTATAATTATAACAAATCATAACCACCTATTAAATTAGTTTATGGAATAAATTACATAAAATAATGTTTATTTTAATATTTATAATATCATTTATTTTATTCTATAATTATAAAATATTTATTGAATCATCATTGTGTCATAATTTTATTTCTTTATTTACTAAAAATTATAAATAAATTACCATAATGTAGATAATCTTTTTATCTTATTAATTAATATTTATATTTTAATATATCACTTATATAACCCTATATTACATATTTTTTATAAGAAAAGATGTGGTTATGACATATTTTCATTTAAATTAAATTAAATGTTATAAATGTCATAATCGCAACCATGTGGCTTCCAAAGGCCACAATTTTGACCCAAGGATTGTCTTGGTCGTCTATTAAGCATACTATAATATTTTTAAAGTGTTAGGATATTTTTATATTATTATAATATTATTTTTACCTTTAATAACCAAATTTTCCTTAATGATGGTAAATACAATACTAAAGTTAATATTCACCAAAAATTATTTTGATCCAATGGGATCTAATTTGTCATACATACTATAGACATGTATTTCCATTTTGGAAAATTAATTTCACAAAAGTGACTAAAATTGATTAAATGTTAGTCTCATTGATGGATTGAGGAAACAAGTTTTTAAAAAGTAAAAACCATCAAAAGAGTGAGAAGTGTTTATATCCAATTTAAATGTTAAATTACTTCCAATGGAAAAAGTTGGATGAAATGATAAAAATTTAATCTAATTATACCTTGAAACCATGTAAAATTATAATCTGATAATATAATTAAATTTTACAAAAAGTATGTTTTGAATTAAAATGCTATATTTTTTAACTATTCCTTAAAAATGAATTTTTTCATTAAAATACAAAAATTTAAATCAAATTGAATTTTGATGTATCTATTCTAAAGAATAATTTTATTTTTTCAAATATAACATATAAAAAATGAAAAAAAATAACTATATTTAAGAATATTTCTCCATCAAAAGGATGTAATACTACCTTTTAAAAATATTAGAGCGTTTTATGCTTAAAATTGGATTTATTCTCATTTTAAGCCTCTAAAATTTATTTGAATGAAGTAAAAAAATTTAATAAACATGTTTAAAAATAACATAGGTAGATCATTTAATTCCATAAAATACAATGACTAAAAGATAACTACATTTTAAAATAAAAATATTAATAATGTGTTATTTTTTAGTATATCACTGTCTTATGTGTGCAATATAAGATTTTACATAAACTCATTGTTGTGTATGAGGTACAAAATCAGACATATAATCCCTTTTAAATTAATATTACTTTCTAATTGAAAAATATTAATAAATATGAAAATCTATGAGTCTATAATTACTTGGGATGTTACATCTAGTCTTCTTCAAAGACCAACTCTAGTGTTTTAAGAGGATATTTATAGGAGACTCGTTGATGAAGAGGTAATCTCCTCTAACGATTATTTCAAACTTCATTCTTATTCTACTTACTGTTCATGAGTTTTTTTTTGTTATAATTTAATAAATATAGTATCACTTATATATTGAGAACTTATTATGTTTATGGAAAAAAATCCACTTTCTATCCATACAAGGAAAAATAAAATCACTACGTGTGTGTAAGTACGGCTTACCGTCTCCACGCCGTGGTGTAATAATTTTTCCACCACCAACATTCATTTATGGGTATAATGATGTAAATAATAACAATTTATGAATATTATAACAAGATATTCGTTGTGAAATATTGCTCACCATTCACTTCAATATCATTCCATAATTATGGGAATGATATCATTACTTGTTCGTATATACGAACTACCATCTCTACGGTGAAATGAGATTAATTGTACATGGTCTTCATTGAATTCTGATTATATAAATATATAAGATAAATAAATATGATATATATAATAGAAATATCAGTTTTTAATGATAGAACTATCACCTATGATGGTGAAACAAAACTTATTCGACAAAACATGCATAAGTAAACAAAGTAGTTAATACCTGAATAACATGTAATAATGAAATGTTATTAACAAACGGATGATAATATGATCATAAATGATATCATAAAAATTAATATGATTATGAAATTATTAAATGAAATTATTTAAATAATTATACTGGATGTTTAGATATAAACAAATTAAATCGGACCTAAGGTAAGGGATTATTTCACAGTCTCAATATTATCTGAAATTGTTTATATATAAGTATTTACTAGGGTATATTTATCACCCATATCCATGTTTCATAAATATTTTATATTATTTATATGATTTTACAATTATTTAATGTTAGTTTTACCCATTGGGGAATTTTTATTAATTTGTACGAAAGGAATATATTGTTGTTATTCGATATGTGGTAATTTTTTACTCTTTCGGAAAAATTATGTGGACAATGTTTTTTTTAAATTTTAGGAGATGAACAGATTTTTATGTCCTCATAACACCTTATTTCCATGAAGCTTCATCTACAGGATTTCGAGTTTATTTTCAAATAAATTTTTTTCTTTTAAATTTCATGGTGTTTTTTGAAAAGATAAAATTTTTGAAGAAGAAATTATATTTTCCTCAATAATTAATTTCAAGTGTTATATCAATATTGTTTTCCATTTAAGGAGTAATTATTTAATAGGTTTATTTTAAAGTATATTTTCATTATTGTTCCTATGATTTTATTATGTTTATGATAGAATGTCATTTGTGAAATCCAATTGTTTTACATTTATTATGTTATTGTTGAATGATGTTTAATGAAACCCATTTTATTCATAGGGTTATGATGAATGAGTTAAGTTATTGTGGAACACATAATAATGATTACTTTATTTGATGGGTGGGACTATATCTCCCTCCAATTCATTGGCTAAATATTTATTTCACATGAGATAGACATGGATGGATCAAGAAATGATCTCAGCTTAGTAATATAGGGCTGGAATGAGGGGTGAACTTGGTTTAGTAATGGACTTTGTCTACTACAATAGTCTTGGAAAAGATAATTGACTAATATGAAATTATTTTCTATGTTTATGTGTCTGGCAAAAAACTCCATGTCTTATTTTATGACTTTTGGGATTATGTACATTGATTTTTATAATCTTTCATGATTTATCCCATGGCATGATATCAAAATCTTTAATATGCAGGATAATAATTTCAAATTTTATGTTTGTGTGTATTATGATTATGATATGATTGATATCTCTTGTGTTTACCCTTACTTAGCATATGAGCTCACCCTTTCATATGTTTATTTTCCCCAGGTCATGAAGAAGGGTATTAAGTATGATATGTCAAAAAGGGTTCTAGTTATGATGAAATAAGTAGGAGACAATATAGATGACTTATGAACTAGTTGTTTACGTTTCCCAGTTTTTAAAGACACTATACCTATATAGTCTTTTCATGGATGTTTTTTTATTTTGTAATGAATATTTTTCAACTTTGAAGTAATATCTATGTATATAAAGTATGGGTCTTTATTGATGGTATCAAAATAAAGGTATAGTTACCCTTTAGAAACAAGGATAAGAAAACCTTAGTAAGATCACAAAGGATATGTCTAAGTATAGGTTACAATCTGAGCATTTTATAAATGATCATAAATAACCTACGATGAAACCTAATGTGTACTAAATTAAAATTATATTATTAATTATGAGATTTTCCTATTATGATTAGTGTTTCTCTCACTATTTGTTTTGGTTTTATTAAATGGATAAAACCCAAAGGAACTACATTAATGCTAAATGAAATGTGAAATGAAATGATTTTCCTCCAGAGAAACCAAATTTTATGTGATATGGAATGAAATCTCTTTTAGATATACTCACACAACATTCTCAAGCTATGAATCATGTAGGACTTCCAAACTACAGAAAGGGAGGGGACAAAATTCAGTTGAGTCCTTCATGTGGCAGTGTCCACCATCTTTTAATGGGTCTCAAAATTTATTAGTGGCTAAACAATGGATCAGTACCCCTGAAAAGAAATTTTTAGTTCTTGAAAGTTTAGAACATGATAAAGTCATATTATCATTCTATCATTTGGAAGTTGAAGATGATCCATGGTGTAACCTTATCAATAATATGAGTCAAATATTTGAAATTCAATCAATTAAATGGGAAGAGTTCAAGAAATTATTTTTTAATAAGTATTTTACTCGTATTCATTGAAAAAATATGGACAAGGGGTTCCATGAAAAAAGAAAAACAATAATGAATTTTTTTGGTACCTATGAATAAAATTGTACAAGACTTTAAAGGTACACTTCTATATTTATTATCCAACCTAAGAGTAAAATTAATCGATTATTTAGTGGATTAAAACCAAGTCTTCAAAGGGATTTATCCATAAGAGACTTCAAAGCTACGAAGAATTTTTTCGATGTGTTATCAAGGTTGATATGAAGATTAGAGTATCCATCAGTCCTATGAGTTTAATAAGAGAAGAAAATGGAATTCAAGGGAAAATCTAAAGACCAAACTGAAAAGAATATGAGTTCTACCTTATGCTCAAAGTGTGGAATGAAACATGCATTAAATTGTCTTAAAGGGACTAGTTAATGTTTTAAGTGTTGAAAAGAATATCATCAGGTAGTTGAATACTGAAGTGATGGGAAAAACATATCTAATGATGAAAATATAGAAAAGGATACAAAGAATGAACCTCTTACACATCAATGTCACTAGTTCAAGGAAATGGGGCATTATTCCAATCAATGTCTTAATCCATGGGTTATTGATGATGATCAGTGTCAGAGAAATCTTAAGGCCAAAGACAAAGGAAAGGCGCATGGGATCCCTTTCAATGATGTGGATTACGATAATGAAGTGGTGAAATGTACACTTACCATCCACTCTAATTTTGTAAATGTTTTATTTTATTTTGGATCGACCAATACTTTTATTTATGAAGAATTTTATATGGGTATCGACATATTACCTCAAAAATTCTATGTTGATTTTCTTGTGATAACTCCTAATGGAACAACAGTCTCATAAAATGTTTATAATTCTTCTCTTGTTGAATTTTGTGGGAATGTGCTTCCTACAAATTTTTTGATCCATTCTATAGTGGAATTTTATATGATTCTTTTCATGTATTGGATTTCTCTATATGGTCCTCATATCAATTAATAAGTAAGGAATGTCACATTTCTTTGTCCATATTAATCTGTGATCATCTATTAATGAAAGGAAGAATAAAACCTTTTAATATAAATTTCTTCCATATTATGGGTCTTGATCTATATAAATGAATGATATCTATCTCAAATGGTTGGGGAGATACTCATAATTAAGAATATACCTATTTTATGGGATTTTGATGATGTATTTCCAGAAGAATTATGAGGTCTTCCACCAAATTGTGAAGTTGAGTTTTCAATAGAACTCATACCAGGTGTTATTCCTTTTTCAAATACACCTTATAAAATGGTCCCAATTGAGTGATAGTAATTGAAGAAGAAACTCTTAGAGAATCTTGACATGGGATTCATATAACCCAGTGAGTCACCTCGAGTAGCACTTGTTATGTTTATTAAGAAGAAATATGGGTCACTGATACTCTTCATTGATTATGAAGAACATAACAAGATCTATATAAAAAAAATATCATATTCCCTACATTGATGACTTTTTTCAGAAAACTATGAAAGACTCAACACTTTTCTAAAATTGATCTTCGTTCAGGATATCATCAATTAAGGGTTGGCATAGAGGATATAACAAAGAAGAAATTCCATACAAGGTATGGACACTATGAATTTATAGTGATTCATTTTGGCCTTACAAATTCTCCCACTATATTCATGTATCTAATGAATAGTGTCATTAGACACTATCTTGATTAGTTTTTGGTAGTCTTTATATATGATATTCATATATATTAGAAGAGTAAGGAAGATCATGTTGATCACATTATAATTGTAATGAATACCATTAGAAAAGATAATATTTATGAATAATTTACCAAGTGTGAATTTTTTATTTATAATGTTTTATCTTGGGTCACATAATCTCAAGATAGGGGGTATCTATGGATCCAGAAAAACTAAAGTTATTGAAATTTGGTTGAGGCCATAAATGGTAACTAAGATCCAAAGTTTTCTTGGTTTTGATGGATATTATCGATGTTTTTTGAATGACTTTTTACAATTATCTAATCCACTCTACAAGTTGACTTATAAAGGAGTTATGTTCATAGGGATAGATGAATTTGAAGATAACTTCATGGAGCTAAAAATAAGGTTAGCTAGAGAACCTGAGCTCACACTACCTTGTAATGGATAAAGGATTGTGATCTATAGTGATTCATCCAAGAAGCGGCTGGGTTTTTTTCTCATGAAAAATGATATGGTGATAGCTTATGCCTCACAAAAATTTAAAATACATGAGAAAAATTACCTCCCACATGACGGGGAGTTAGCTATAGTAATCTTTTCACTAAATATATGGATACATTATCATTTTTGGTTGGATAATAGTACTCAAGAGGGGGGTGAATTGATTATCAATTAAAATTTTCTATTTGAAAAGTATTCTTAAAAGGTTCCCCAATAAAAATAAATATAACCATGTTAATAAAAGTTATACGGTTATTAAATTTTTACTGTTTAAATAACTTGTCAAAGAATTTATTAATTCTCAATAATCTTAATATCAGTTATTAATATTAATTTTAAATCTATTTTAATAAGTAAAAACAATTATAACTTCCTTACAAGATTAACTATCATAGTAAATTTAGTTATTTTCAATTATATAGTAAAACAGAGAAAACTAAATTAAACAACACAGTGGATATAAAATAAGTGGTTCGGTCTCAAGTTGAGACCCAATCTACAACACTTGGTGATCACCTACCACCAAGTAGTTTATATTAATAAACTTGAGCCACACCTTAGATTAGGGTAATAAATTGTGCATAGGACTGTCCAGGTCACATGACCTCTTACATAGTTCTTCGTGGGTATAAACTAACAGGTCACATAGGTACCTATTCCACACTTATGAGTGGGAGTAAACAAGTGTAAAAAGATTTGAGAGGAAGGATATCTTTTATCCTTCAGTTTAGTGTGGGAGACCATGTGTGTTTTTATACAAACACACACACAATGCTCGAAAGCTAAAAATAACACACAGTAGAGAAAATATGATAAGATAAGGTTATACGTACTCTGAGTATCAGTCTATACAGTTCTGGACTTCAAGGATGAAGCAGATGCAGGAATAGAGTCCTCTTATGAGAAATAGAGTATCGCAAGTCTCATGCTCTGGTTCCTAGTTAGATCTGGATAATATTCTTTATGGAGTTGATAGTTGAAATATGTTCTTGACTATGATCTATGGAATCCCAGCTTTTGGACACGAGAATTATTTATGTGTTCTTTAGATGTATTGATTTGAATGTGTTGGTTATTTTCTCTAGAATTCTCATGCTTCTTCATTATCATGTGCCTCCTTGTTTTTTGGGCCAAACAACTCTTTTTATTCTTTTAGTGCATGTGTTGGAGCTGACAAGATGCATGTATTCTACACCACTTACCTCGTACTGTCAGGTGACATTTCTAAAAAGAAATATTAATTATGTCAGTACAATTAAAAGACTCAAATATGAATGTTAGAAATTAAATTGAAAACAACAAACCGATTAAAGAACGACGTCACATTATTTTTGGAAACGGTGTCACGTGGAAATAGTGTCTCCAGGAAACAGTGTTTACTTCTTTGTCTTTGAGTGGAAAAACAGTCATGGTGGCATAGTTGTATAGATATCAGGAACTGGTAGCATAGATTTGGTGTCTGGTCATGGTGTCTGGTTCTCGGTGTGTGGTCGCGGTGTTTGGTCACAGTGTCTGGGTTACAGTGTATGGTCATTGTGTATGTGTCACGGTGTGTAGTCATTGTGTCTAGGGCATGGTGTCTAGTGACAGTGTCTAATCAGGGTGTCTGGGTCACGATGTCTTGTCATGGTGTCTCAGTCATTTTCCAAAAAAACCTAACTGGTGGAATACTCACAATTTCTCAGACTTATCAGAATATTTGTATACATATGTAAACAGTGATATTCATAGAATGGATTAGTCTTAATCATTTATCAAGGAAATACATTATAACACAAATTAAATATAGTTTACAATAATCAAACATATCCCATAAGATCATGGATAGGTTTATTTAGATCATAAAGAAACCAACCATCTATAGACATGATTTGAGACAGATTAAACAGGATTTGTAGGATATATAGGATTTTTTATCATTAAAACAGGATTATGATAGGTTTAACAAGATTTACAGAATTTATAGGATTTGTGATCATTAAAACATGATTAAAACATGGTGATTCTAACAATATCCCCCCTTTTTAATAATCACAAATCAAGTGAGTGAGATATATGTTCTTAGTGAATGTGTCTCTTCCTTAGTGTCCATTTAGAGTCCATGTCTCACCCCCTTTTGGGTTTATCAAAATGACTACAAAATCAAATAAGATAGGAGACAACAAAATTTCACAGTTCATTAGATTAAGAAATAAGTGTCATTAAAATTAATAAGAAACAAAAATACAAAAATTGTACCTATCAAAAGATTTTGTTCACTGTTCTTCTGCACTAGTTGTCTTCACATTTCCCTTGGCAGCAACATCACTAGAATCCATTGGAGCAGATGTTGATGTGGAAAAAGGAAGGGAACCAACTGACAGAGAAGGTAGAGGAAGACCTTCAAAAATAGAGGGGGCCAAGGTAGGTGTAGTGGAAGACAAAGGAAATTATTGGTTAAGGATAATAGGTATGATCTGACTCAGAGCCTGAGAGAAATAAATAGAATTAGAGGCATGGGAAGAGGATGTGAAGGTAGGAAAACCAAGTCTCAAGGATCCAGCTGTAAGATCCATAATAGCACTACTCTGTACATGAAGATAAGGCCTCAATAGCTTGATGGAGTTAGCAATAATTTCACCACCATACTTCATCACTTTCTCAAATTCATCCCCATTCTCTATGAAAATTTCCAATAAGGGAGTGAAATCCTTCATCTTTTGAACTTCGGTTTTGAAATCTTGAGTGACAGGAGGGATTTTCAGATTCTCTACAAGGTACTTGAAATGGTTTGTCATATCATGATTAGAGAAGAACCTAATGAAGTATAAATCCACCTTCTAAGTAATTTCTTCTTGAGGATCATTTTAAATATTAGAATTAATTCTTACCAAATAAATAACTATGTCACTATTCATGACAACCACAAATAGAGACTCTTTGTCAAAACCATTGAGCACATATTGGAGTTCTTCATTAAAAGTTGTTTTGAAAAAATCACTATCCAAGTGAGGTTGCGATGATTGTCCAGAGGTATTAAAAGATGTAACAGCTGAAGGAAGGGACTTTATTTGATTTAGAACTTTTTGGAGATAACAATTATACTCATCAATAAACTTGTTAAACCAAAAACAAACTCATGCATTTCTTGAACACTTTTCTTGTGTCTTTAATCCACCTTGTAAGTTAAACAAGTTAGGTTAGTTTGAATCAAGGATGATAATTCCATTATAATTTGACTACTAAAATCCTCTACAAGATGATAAATAGGTTATGGTCTTGAGTTCAACACTCTTAGCATATCTCCAACCATAACTCATAGAGATATCACTTCGTCACATAATTTTTTGTTCTCAACTCTGACTTCTTGAATTTTATGAAGTATTTTTGGTGGAATCTTCCAAATAATCTTCTCTTACAATAGGGAAACACCTCTTTCACTTAGGATGGTCACAAGAGAAGGTTGAGTATTCATGATCTCTTCAACCCCAACCAATAGGGTATCTCGAAATGCTTTCAAATAATTCTTACTCACCAAGGTGGATTGTTCTTGTGATGGTTTGGTAACAGGAACTGAGATAGGCGCAGGTTCCATTGTAGTAATAACATCAATATTATATAATAGTTTTAATTGAAACATAGTAGATAGATCTATACCTTTAAATGCGGCTTCTTGGGAAGCATTTACATCAAAATTTCTATGGAATTTTTACCATGAATCCACAGATCTTGGATCAGACGGATTTAAAATATCAACATTTTCTAGATTTTGGTGTTGTTCCCACTCAACATTTGTATCTTTATTAGGACTAAGAGATTTATATCCTTGATCTATTTCAAATATTTCTTCCCCAATTTCCTCACCCATTTCCTTTCTAGATAATACAAAGTCTTTCTCTATTATTTCTTCAACATATGGGAGAATTTTATGAACATCTTGTTCCTCTAGTTGTTCCACAAAAGCATCTTCCTTCTCAAGAGACATATCTTCTTCTAGATTCTCTTCTAGAACAGACTTTACATTTAAATTAGTAATAGATTCTTCTTTAGATACATGTTATTCTTCCAGAACAACAATTTATTCAGAAACGGGAACTTCCTTCTCAATTAAGACTTGTGGAGTAGGTTCACTGTCTTCCTCTTCTAGGACAGCTTTCCATGTAGGTGAAAAAACCTCTTCTTCTTATTCCTCATCATAATAGTCAACGATTTCATCAGGTTCTAAACTATGATAAAAAATTTACTTAGGTATTGAAGAGTGATCAACTAGGTTGAACTTTTCATATACCATCTCATTATCTTCTACTCATGCTTTTCTCTATGGATTATAACTTCTTTTCATTCATTTCACTATAAATTTTGAAATACAAAATTCATTTTCCTTAATTACTTCTTCATCCGGTCCAACGATCCCTTTTTCATGAAGCATAACTCATATTAATCTTGAGTAGAACATTGAGGTTGACTTGGAGTTTGTCTTTATCGACTCACACATATAGAGTATAACATACTTTCATAGGTTGATCCTGTGTCCATTCTTTATAATAAGTTTCATAAATACATCCTAATAATTGACTGAAGAAAAATCACCATTTCTGGGGCTAATCAGATACAGAACAAATTTAAGAAAAAGTCTGGTTTCCCTATCTATCTCAATAGAAATACCTCTTCTCTTTGTTTTATTCCTAGTTAAGCTTCCCAAGGCTTCTTCAAAAACAATGATCTCACTTTGAGGTGGAGGACCTCTCTTTTAGTCCTCAAAAATACCCTCATGAGGTACTCTCAGGCATGCAACCCATAACATCGATGAAAAGGGGAATCCCGGGAAATTGATCAAGCTTCTCAGAAAAAACAATCTTCTATATCAAAAGAAAATTTAACGAACTGATAATACTAGGAAACTATCTTTGGGTAAATCAGACCATCCTCATTTGTGAACCAATCTATCCATCCTTTCTCTTTTATTACTTTCAATAATGAATAATTACATGATAGAACCTACTTATGGAAAATTTCCTTTTCGGGTACGACTATTCTTTTTACTAGGTTCGGATTCAAAGGACCTTTGGGCACTAACTTCAGTGCTATTTTCATCTTCTTCTTTGATCTTAGCTTCATAGGATTTCATAATGATGGGAATTTCATTTTTGAATTCAAGGAAGTTTATAGAGAGAGATAATGTTTTAAGGAGGGGTTACGGTTTGAGAGAAGAGAGATTGGGTGAAGAAAGAAGTGAAACTTCTTTCTTTTTTTATCATTTAGGGATATCAAGCGTTGCAAAATCAAAAGTGTGTGAAAGTATAATAATAAAAAAATTAATTATCGCGATACGACTTATAATATGTAAATAAAACAAAAAATAGACATTATGGTGAGATAAGAATATAATTTCATGGTGAGACCGTAATAGGTTTTCACGGTGAGACTGTAACAGGTTTTCAAAGAGAGATTGTAACAGGTTTTCTCGGTGAGATGTTTACTGTGTGATTTCTAAACTATGCAACCGTATTGTTTGAGATAGTAAGTTCCTGATAGTAACCAAGAGATAGTAACTGTGAGACTATAAACATGAAACAACAACTTTTAAGATAGTAAACTATTTAACTTTAAGAGTTAAATAGTAATCTTATGACAGTGACTTGTGAAAACATTAACTATGAAACAGTAAGTTGTGAAATAGTAAGCTATGAAATGGTAAGCTTACTACTTAAGATTTATCATTCCCAATTCATGTTTGATTTAATCTATTATTTCAGAATTTAATGGTTTGGTGAATATATCAGCATGATGATATTCAGTTCCAACGAATTCCAAAGGGATATTACCTTTTTAATAATGGTATCAAAATAAATGGTGTCTTACATTAATAATTTTTGTCCTAGAGTGTGAAACATGATTTTTTGATATGATAATAGCACTTTTATTATCACAATTTATAGGTACATGCCTAAATTGATATCCATAATCTAGTGATGTGTGTTTCATCCACAAAATTTGTGCACAATAAATACCAGCAGCTATGTATTCATCTTCTACAGTAGATAATGAAATAGAGTTTTATTTCTCACTGCACCATCATAATAGTGACTTGCCTAAAAAGTGACATGTTCTAGAGGTGCTTTTTCAATCTAACTTAAAACCACTAAAGTCAGCATCAAAATAGATAACTAACTCAAATGATTTTTCTTTGGGATAGAACTGTCCGAGGTTGGGTTTTAGGTATTTAATAATTATCTTAATAACATTTAAATGATATTCCTTAGGGTTTTCATTAAAACAAGCACACATACATACACTAAACATAATGACAGGTCATCTATCAGTTAGGTATATTAGTCTTCCAATCATTCCTTTGTAAGTGGGTTGGTCAACAGATTTTTCATCTTCATTAAGATCTAACTTACAAGTATCACTCATTGGAGTGTCACTAATTTTAGTTCTATCCATGACAAAACATTTTATAAGATCTCAAATATATTTACTATGATTTAAAATAATACCATCATTATTTTTAATGATTTTAAATTTGTGAATGAATTTTAGTTCACCAATTAAACTCATTTCAAATTCAGTTTTCATCATTTTAGAAAATTCAATACATAAAGAATTTTTTGAAGATCCAAAGATAATGTCATGTACATAAATTTGAAATACTATGACATCATTGGAAATTTTTTTTATAAAAAGGGATGGATCAACTATTAATTTTGTAAAACCTTTTTAAATAATAAAAATAAGTAATCTATCATACCAGGCTCTTGGAGCTTGTTTTAAACTATATAATGCTTTTGATAATTTAAAAACTTGATTTTGAAAAAGAGGATTTTTAAAACTTAGGGGTTTACCAAAAAAGAAATCCTTAGCTATATACCCATTAAGGAATGCACTCTTAACATCCATTTGGTATAGTTGGAAATTCAGATGTGTAGTATAAGAAAGCAGAATTATGATGTCTTTAAATCTAGATACTAGTATAAAGGTGTCCTCATAGTCAATTCATTCTTCTTAACTATATCCTTGTGCAACCAATCCTGCCTTATTTCTAACTATATTACCGCTTCATATACTTTATTTCTAAACACCCACTTAGTTCCTATGGTAAATGTGTTATTGGTTCTATCAATAAGTTTCCAAACATTGTTCCTTTCAAACTGATTAAGTTCTTCTTGAATAGTCATCACCCAAAATTCATCATTGATAGCATCATTAATGTTTTTAGGTTCAATTTGTGATAAGAAGACTTGATTTTCAACCTAATTTCTAATAGAATCTCTAGTTTTAGTTCATTTATCTAAATCTCCTATAACATCATCTAGAGTATGGTTCTTAAGAGTTCTAACAGCTCTAGAAAAAAAGGCTAGTGATTTTAGGTTCTTTAACAAGTTCGGGTTCATTATGACTTAAATCTGAAGAATTTATAGAACTAGAAGTTTTCACAAATTCATTTATAGTATGGTTATTGGATTTTGTATTGATGTCCAAATTTTTCACATCATCCTCCTGGTTCTCTAGAGTGGTCTTAGGCTCATGTGGATATGTTTCATCAAATTTGACATGGACAGATTCTTCCACACATTTAGTTATTTGGTTAAACACTCTATAGGATTAACTTGAGGTTGAATATCCTAGAAAAATTCCTTCATCACTCTTGGATGTAAATTTATCAAGAATATCTTTTGTATTATGGATATACACTTTTCAACCAAAAACCTTGAAGTAGTTTACTTTGGGTTTTCTATTTTTCCATAACTCATATGGAGTTCTTTTAATAATTGGTTTAATCAACACTATATGAATAATATAGCATGTTGAATTTACAGCCTCATCCCAAAAATAAGTAGGTTAGACATATTCACTAATCTTGGTTCTAGAAATATCTTGTATGGTTCTATTTATTCTTTCTACAACTCCATTCTATTGAGGTGTTCTAGGGGCAAAGAAATCATGAATATGGCCATTTTGTGAGAAAAAGTTTTCAAACTATTGATTTTCAAACTCACAGCCATGATCACTTCTTAAGGGTTTAATTTTATGTCCACTAATATTCTCTATAGTTTGGGAATACATGGTATAATGAGAGTAGGATTCACTTTTTTTAACCAAAAATAATGTCCATGTATATATAGAAAAGAAATCTAAAAGAACATAAACATAATGATTCCCATTTAAACAAGAAACTCTAGATGGTCCAAACAAATTCGTGTGAACCCATTTGAGAGGTTGAGAAGTTGGCACTTATTTCATTGTTTTAAAGGAAGTTTTCTGTGGATTTACCTTTGGACAAGGATTACACACTTTATCATTTGGAAACTCAAGTTTTGGTAGGTCTTCGACTAAGATTTTTCTAGTAATATTTCCAAGGGAGTGAATATTACATTGTCCTGGTCTCCTATGTCAAAGCCTGGACTCTTTTTTAAATACACTCAACATGAAGCATTTTTAGAAACTAAAGAATCTAAGTTAACAGAGTATATATTTTCAATTCTGGATGCAGAAAACACTAATTCATTTTTAGAATTGAAAACACTGAAAGCATCATTTTCAAAATTTAACATGAAATCCATCATCACATAGTTGTGAAATAGTGAGAATATTATATTTCAATCCATCACAAAAATTACTTTGGAAATTAATATTGATTTAGAGTTACCGATTTGGCCAAGGCTAATGATATTTCCTTTAGAATTGTCACCAAAGGTGTGATGTCCACCATCAATTTTTTTTAAAATTCTTGAAGCATGAATAGTCCCCTATCATGTGTCTGGAACACCCACTGTTCAAGTACCATAAGATGTTATAGGAGCTCTTTAAGCATATTTCCTAAAAAATAGTCAAATAAAAATATACTTTGGTACCCATATTTTTTTGGGTCCAATAATATTAGAGACTAATGCTTTAAGATCCCAAATTTGCCTCATAGGTTTCCTATAAGGATTATGTAAAGTGCTTAAAAAATAAACTATATTTGGTCTAGAAAAGTTTGAAATAGTAGAGAGTGTACCATAATTTGAACTTGCTAAATGTTTTCTAAAAGTAGGAGTAAAATTCTATGTCCTAGACATAGAAACAAAATTAGTTCTTCCCAAATTTCTTTTACCAGGTTGATAGCTAATTCCAGTAGTATATTTAGGATTAATCTATTTTCCTAACAATATTACCAAAGTATCTTTATAATTAGTAAATCATTCAAGGTCCATTTTCAATTTCTCATTATATAGCTTTAGTTCATTGTTTTATTTGTGTAATTTAACATTTTTCTTCCTTTCTATAGTATTTTTAGATTTAATAGTTGAGGTAAGAGCATGTTTTTTCTATAAAATCATATATTTATCTTTTAGTTCATTACATGTCACTTAAAGAATGTTACATTACTCCAACATTCATTCATTAGACATATTCTCAAAATAACTTTTATCTCAAGAATAATAGGAATTGTGTAAAATAGATTCTAGTGTTACCTTAGATGTGTTTATCATAGAACACATATATGCTTTGTTGGCATGTTCATCATGTGAAGATTCTAAGTCACTTGAACATTCCTCAGAAGCACTTCACATTACTTTCATTTTCATTTTATACTTTCCATATTTTTTCTCTTATTTATTTGTTTACTTAATCTTGGGATAGTTAACCTTTACATGTCCCATTCTATTACATTCATAGCATACTGTCTCTCCAGACTTGTCACTTCTTTTCCAATCTTTCTTCCAGATTCTTTTTTGATAATATCTTCCCTTGAAGTTAGGATTTATAAAGACTTTATTCTTCTTGTAAATTCTCTTAAACCTTCCAGATAATTGACCCATCTCCTCATCACTCTCAGGTGATTTTTTTCACTATTAGAACATTCTAAAGAGGCTTCCAATTTCCCTTTTTCATTTTTTTAGAGGTGGTGGACTTAAATGCAACATACTTTTTCTAAGTCCATCATCATATTCCTTTTTGATCTTCAAATACTCTTCGTACATCATTAGTTTACCAATGACTTATTTTACAGCTAACTTGCTGATGTCACATGACTCTCTAATAGAGATAGATGTTCTTCTCCATCAGTTGGGTAAGCATCTGAGAATCCTCATAGTTTTTTCTTTGGTAGTAACTTCTCTTCCAAAAGAAATCATTGTGTTGAAAATTTCATTGAACCTGAGATACATGTCAGAAATAGGCTCATCAGGTTTCATTTTAAAGTTATCATATTTAAAATTATAAGTATTAAGTCTCATTTCTTTCACACTATAAGTTCCTTAATGTGAAACAGAAAATGTATCCTGAATTTCATGGGTATTTTTACATGGAAAAATTCTTTTAAAATACCCATATCCTTAAGATAAATATAAATAATTCATGGATTTGTAATAGTTATTGTAGTAAATCTTAGTTGGTTCATCCCAAGTGATTCTATAAGTAGCAAGAATCTTATATTCATCTATAATTGAAGACCAAATTTTAATTTCCATACTTTATAAATGCATTTTCATTTTGATTTTCCATTGGGGATAATTGGTTCAATTAATAAATGGTGGTCTGTTTTTTACAGAACCTTCCAATCGATTATCCATAATAAATAAATACTTTGAAAGAGATCGAAATTTAGAATTAACTAAAATTTATAGATATTTAATGTACAACTAAAATCACAGTTGAATAGTTTCAAAAAATAGAGGCTTAATAAGAATAAAAAACACCCTATGATACTAAATGTTTGGTGGAGTAGAGTACTCAAGAGGGGTGTGAATGGAGTATCTATTAAAAATTTCTATTTGAAAAATATTCTTAAAAGGTTACCCAATTAAAATAAACATAGCCCAAATATTAAAAGTAATACGGTTCTGAAAGTTTGACTATTTATATAACTTCTCAAAAGATTGATTAATTCTCAGCAATCTTAATATCAGTAATTAACATTACTTTTGATGTTAATATAATAAGGAAAAACAATTATAACTTCTTTACAAGATTAACTATCAAAGTAAATTTAGTTATTTATGAATTATACAGTAAAAAAAAGACAACTAAATTAAACAACATAGTGGATATAAAACAAGTGGTTTAGTCTCAAACCGAGACCTAATCCACTCCACATGGTGACTAACTGCCACCAAGCAGTTTATTTTAATAAACCTGATCCACACCCTAAACCAGGGTAAACAACAGTGTACATGACTATCCAGGTCACATGAACTCTTCCACAGTTCTTCCTGGGTATAAATTAATAGTTCACACATGGACCTTTTCCACACTTATCCATGGGAGTAAACAAGTGTAACAAGTTTTAGGAGGAACGACATATTGTATCCTTCAGATTAGTGCAAGAGACAGTGTGTGTTTTTATAAGAACACACACACATTTCTCAAAATCTAATAACAATACCCAATAGAGAAAAATGATGAGATAAGGTTAGAAGTACTCTGAGTGTTATTCTATGCAGTTCTAGACATTTAGGATGAATAAGATGCATGAATCAGGTCCTCTTGTGAGAAACAATGTATCACAAGTTTGATGCTCTGGTTTCCAGTTAGATCTGCCTCATGTTCTTTGTAGGGTTGATTATGTGAAGATGTTATTGACTCTGATATATGGTATCCCAACTTTTGGATTCAAGAATTCTTTGTGTGTTCTTCAAATTTATTGAGTTGCATGTGTCGGTTATTTTCTTAATAATGATTGTGCTTCTTCATTATCGTCCAACTCCTTACTCCGGGGCCACACTTCTCTTTTTATTCTTGGATAGAATGTGTTATAGCTGATAAGATGCATGTATTCTACACCTCATACCTTATAATGTAAGGCGCCATGTCTATAAGGAAATATTAATTATTTTAGTAAAATTAAAACACTCAAATATGATCATTAGAAATTAAATTTTAAATGACAAATGAGATTAAATAATGGTGCCATTGTCTGTCTAGAAATAGTTTCACATGGACACATTGTCTCCATGAAATGATGTCTCCTTTTTTATCTTTGAGCGGTGAGACAATCATGATGGCATAGTATTATAGAGATCAGAAACCGGTAGCATATATGTGGTGTCTGGTTATGGTGTCTGGTTCTCGGTGTCTGGTCATGGTGTATGGGTCACGGTGTCTGGTCACGGTGTCTAGGTCATGGTGTCTGGTCACATTGTCTCGGTCACAGTGTCTAGTCACGGTGTCTGGGTCACGGTGTCTGGGTCACGGTGTCTGGTCATGGTGTTGAGTTCCTTTTCTAGAAAAACATAACCGGAGTTAGACTCATGGTTTCTCAGACTTATCCAAATATCTGTATACATACATAAATAGTGATATTAATATAATGGATTAGACTTAATCATTTATCAAATAAATCCATTATAACACAAATTAAAAATAGTTTATAGTAATCAAACATACAACTTATGATCTTGGATGGTTTTATTTACAGAATAAATAAAATAACCCTTTGTACACATGATTTGAGAAATATTAAATAGGATTTGTAGGATATATAAGATTTTTGATCATTTAAACAATATTAAGATAGGACTAACAATATTTACAAAATGTATAGGATTTTTTATCATGAAAAAATGATTAGAATATGAGGAGTCCAATAATATTTATAGTGAAAGGTTTTATATTAATACTAATCATAAAATTTTAAATTATATTTTCATAGAAAAGTAACTAAATATGCATTAAATAAGATGGTTGGAATTGATTAATGATTACAAATGCTCAATACATTACCACCCTAGGAATGTGAAAAAGGTGGTAGATAAATTTAGTTGAAATTTCATTGCTAGCCTATCCATGATGAGGATCAGAGAAGATCCAATATTTACATATTTGAAAATGGTGGATCTTGAAATTTTAAAGGAAGGGGATAAATCATATCTTTCTCAATTGAATGTTCAAACATCTATACAAGTGAATATTAAGGAGGAGTATAATGAAGATATAGATATAAAAAATAAGGTGAGAAATTTTCCTGAATTTAACCTTGATTTTGATGGAATAATAAGGTTTTGGAACCGGGTTTGTATTCCTCCCATGAAATAATTAAAGAAGGATCCATTGTATGAGGCTCATAGCTCTTTGTTCTATATTTATCTTGGAAGCACAATGATATTTAGGTACCTGATAGAGTATTTCTGGTGGGTTGTCCTGAAAATAGATGTTTCTAAATTTGTCTCTCGATGATGGGTTAGTTAGTAATTTAAGGCTTAGAGAAAGACGTTTAAGGGAATGTAACAACCATTACCCATACCAAAATGGAAATAGGATAACATCACAATGGACATTGTCTTCGGACTTCCAAAAACATCTAAAGGATGAAATGCTATATGGGTTATAGTTGTTCACCTTATGAAGTCGAAACACTTCATCAATATTAGATAGGATTTCTCTCTTGATCAAATTTATAGAATATATGAAAAGGAAGTGGTAATATTCCATGGAGTACCACTTTCCATTATATTTGATCAGAATCTGATGTTTACCTCAATGTTCTGGAAAATTATTTTCTCGGATCTGGATATAGAGTTATGTTCTGGAACTTCTTATCATCCTTAGACAGATAGTCAGTCTGAGAGGACAATTCAAACTCTAGAATACATGATGAGATATTTCTCAATGTATTTCATAGTTTATTGGGATCAAAATATACCTTTGGAGGATTTTTCTTACTACAATATCTTTCACTCTAATATTCAGATGGATCCTTATGAATCCCTCTATATAAAGAAATGCAGAACTCAAAATTTCTAGGATGAATTTGGGAAACTAAATCTACTAGGGCCTAATCTTGTTGATAAAATGACAGAAGATGTCAAATCTATTCAACAACACATAATATCAACTTATAGTCTAAAAAATGATATGCAAAAAACCAAATAAAATACATACAGTTTGAAGTGGGGGATAATGTGTTTCTATGAATATCTCCCTAGAAGAGTGTAATGATATTTTAAAATAAGGGAAAGTGGATCCCTAGGTATATCAATCATTTTGAATTTCTAAAACGTTCTAGGAAGGTAGCATACTGATTGAAACTTACACCTAATATCACTCAAGTTCATGATGTGTTCCACTTATCACTCATCAAAATGTATATAACTGGTCCTCCACATGTACTAAAGTCGTAATTCGTATCGTTGTAGCTAGATCTTTCTTACAAAGAACAACTGAAAAAGTTTCTGGATCGTAGCGAAAAACGTTTTGGGAAACAAGAACACTCGTTTGATTATACTTTTGTGGCGGAACCACCAATTTGAGAAAGCTTTGTGAGAACTTGATGATATGATGAGGGAGAGATATCCATATCTATTTTTATCCCAGTGATGAATTTTGAGGGTGAAAATCATACTAATTGGGGTAGAATGTAACACCTGGATGTTTTATAAAATATTTTCTTTAAATAATTTTAATTCTTTAATAGCTTTAATTGCATGAAATATGAAGTTTAAGTGAACCCAGAGACACGCTTATTATAAAATTAAAACTTTAACCTAGTCATTTTGTTATCAGTAATAAATATAACTAACTTACGGAAATGTATAGTGAAGTCATTGGCTACCAATTATTTACGAAAAATAAAAATCAATTATATATTTGTATTTTTCTGATAATAAATCGAGTGAATTACTATTAGTAAATGAAATTAATGAAATATTTATGTTATATACTTAATAAAATATTTTTTATATTCATCTTACAGATATTGTTTTCATAGGGTATGAATAAACTCAATTCAATGTATAAAAAACTAATATTTCGTTAAAAGGGTAATTTTCCTCCTTTTAATAGTCAAACCTTTTTAAATTAATATTTTTAAACATTAATGATTTTTATATGAAAACATAAATATTTTGTTTTTTAGTGGGATATAAAAATTTACATTGGTTGAAATTTTAATATTTTTCTAATAACTTTCAAATTTTAATGAATAGTAAAAAAATACACTAAATTTTAATTGAACCCATCTTTTTTCATCGAAATAATTTATATGGTAAAATTATAATATTTAATGGTTTTATAATATAAATAGAATATATTTTTATAATTCAAAATAATTTATTTCATTGTCATTAATTTAAAAATGAATTTGTATGTTAAAACTTTTCAATCTTTTGCAATGTGTTAACTTTTAAAACTCGTTCTCTCTTTCCGACAACGAAATGAATTTAAAATTAATTACTCTAATTTATGTGTTTTTAATTTCAAAAAATGGATTGCGTATTTGGAAGAGTTATTTATAGATTATGTAAATATATTTATTTTATTTTTTTCCATTATGAATAGTAACGTTCGTATTTTTATTAATATATTAAAAGGTTAAACCATGTAATTAAGTGTGGGAATACTATTATAAAAGTAACCTAAAATTTGTCTTAACATACTTTTATGAGGGTGTATTGTCTTAAATCATCCTTGGTTTGAAATGGTGTCTTTGGAAGCCACTCGGATGAGATTAATACATTTAATTTATTTTCATTTAAAGAAAAGTGAAATATGTATCACTCAAATTTTAATAACTACATAATTATTTATTTAAGTTTATAAAGAGGATATATTAGATTATAAATAATCATTATAAATATAAAATGTTATTATTTATCATGGTAATTTATTTTTAAATTTTTGGAAATAAATAATTACCTTAAAGACATATACTTTGATGATGTAAAAATTAATTAATTGATAAGAAATCTGTAAAACAATTATTGAAATTATAATAACCATAAAAAGACCCAAAAAAATGGCCAAATATTATTGGAATAATATATATTGAGTATAAATATCCAAGGGTAGATTTAATGACCATTTTTTGCCCTAAAAAGAGATTGTGACAGTTATGTTATTTTATTTAAAGTGGTGAAAAAGTTGTCACAATCATAATTTAATAAGTACATCATTTTAAATGTTCGATTTTCCAAAATTTAAATTAATCAAAAAATATTCATAGAGAATATAGTGTATTTGTATTCATCATTGTATTTTACTTTTAATTTGTATTCAACAAATAATTATATTAAATAATCAGGGAAAACTGATGTAGAAATTATTTTATAAATAGAGATTAAAAATAAATGTTATTAAGAAAATTAAAATAAATAAAATATGGGCTAATTAATATGCTTATTGAATTTTATAGATAACCCTGACTTATTAAAATTATAATAAAATATTTTTTTCAAAGTTAATTTGTTATATTAATATTTTTAAAAATCAATGAATTAAATACTGTAAAAATTTACATTATTTCTTTTCTACAAAAATAATGTATCAATAATTTATTTAAAAATTATAATACATTTTTAATAATATATAATAATTACTATATGGTATAAAATGTTATAAGTTATTTATTTATTATCTAATTGATATCAAATAAGTAAATATTTTAACCCTTTAATGTTGAAATATTTGTTACACTAGTTTAAAATTAAATATAATAACTAAGTGTTAGTTAAAATGATAAGGTGTAAATTCAAATAAAAACATGTATAAAATATATTGGTTGATTATAATATGACTTTATCTCATCATATCTTCTAAATTGGGACATTTTGGAGGTTTTTGGATGGGGTTTTATTTTTATTATAAATTACTATTTTTAGAGATCCCAGAAATTCCATTCCACTCAATTATAAAAGGGAACCCCATCCATCACCTATTCACATCAATTTGAGCCTTCATTCTTGAACATCCCCTAAATTTTTCCCTTATCTAGTTCCCTAGTAACATTATAGATTTTCCAGTCTTCTTTAGAGATCAAATCCAGTGCTCTAAAAAAATATTTAGAGGATGCATATCCAATAAGAGGTAATCTCCTTTATTAATTCTTTCCAACTTATTTCTTCTTCTACATCCTATTTATTAGTTTTCTAATTATAAATTAATAACTATAATATCAATTTTATACTTATATATTTTATATGATTATCAAAAAAATATTTAACTTTCTATCCATCCAATAAAAAATGAAATCACCATGTGTGCGTACATATGACTTACCATATCCACATCGTGATGTAATTTAGTTTTTTTCAGCGCCTTTCTTAGATTGGTATTAATGGTGTAAATAATAAAAAATTATGATTATATTAACATTATATTCATTTTAAAATATTATAAACCATTCACTTAAATACCATTCAATAATTATGGGAATGATATCGTCGCTCGTGCATACGTATGGCCTAACATCTCCACAGTGTGATGTGATTCATTCCACATGGTATTCATTAAAGAATGATTATATAAATGTATATAATGAATAAATATGATATATATAATGTTAATATCACATTTTAAGGAAATAACTGTAACCTATGAAGTTGAACTAGAACTTATTACACCAAACATGCATAATCAAATAAAGCAGTTAATACCAGAATAAAAAGTAATAATGAAATTTTATTAAAAAACATGTTGTAATATGATAATATATGATAATATATGATATCATAAAAATTACTATGATTCTGAAATAATTCAATGAAATTATTTTTATAATGCTATAGGAGGTTTGGATACATAAAAAGAAATCATACCTAAGTTAAAAGATAATTTCACAATCTCATTTTTATCTGAGATTATTTATACCTAAGTATTTACAGGGGTATATTTATCATCCACATCCATGTTTACAAAATATGTAATATTATTTATATTATTCTAAAAAAAATTAATTCAATTTTACCCATTGGTAATTTTTTATTAATTTCTATAAAAAGAATATTTTTCCAATATTCGATACAAGGTACTTTTTGACATTTCCGATAAAAGTATGAGGATAATGTTTTTTGACATATACAACGTGAACAGATTTTTACATATTTGTAAAAAAATATTTCTATAAATCTTCCTCTAAATGATTTCCAGTTTATTTTCAAATAACTTATTTTCTTGTAAATTTCACAGCATTTCAAGAAAATAAACCATTTTTTAAGAAGAAATTATATTTTCCTCCAAAATTACATTCAATTGTTATATCAAAATTATTTTCCCTTTAATATGTAATTATTTAATAGGGTATTGTTTTAAGTATAATATCCTTATTGTTCCTATTATTTAATTGTTCTTATGATGGAATTATATTTACAAAATCTATTTGTTTTACATAGAGTATGTTTTGGTCGAATGATGTCTAAAGAAACCCATTTTATTCCTTGGGTTATGATGAATGATTTATGTTACTATAGAACGTGTAACAATGATTTCATTATGAGATGGATGGGGCCTATATCTTCCTCCAATACATTAGGTAAATATATATATCTCTTGAGATAGACATGGTTGGAATGGGAAATGATCTCGGTTCAGTAATACAGGGCTAGAATGAGGAGTGAACTTGGTTCAGTAATTGAATTTTTCGGTTATGATGGTCTTGGAAATAAGCCTTGAAAAATATGCAATTACATTCTATGCTTATGTGTATGCCAAAAAACATTAGAAATTTTGTTATTACTTTTTGGATTACGTACATTTATTCTAATAAACATTCATAATTTATCCCATGGCATGACATCATGATCATTCATATGCAAGATAAGAATTTCAAATGTTATGTTATTAGGTCTTATGATTATGATATGATTGATATCTCCCTTGATTACCCTTACTGAGCATCTAAGATCACCCTTTCACAAGTTTCATTTCCCCATGTCAGGAATAATTGAATTAAGTAAGATATGTCAAAAAATGGTCTAGTTATAATGAAATTAGTGGTATACAATGAACGTTCCTTATGAATCAATTGGTTATGTTTCCCAGTTTCTTGCATTTTTAATTAAGTAAGGTATTTTAAAATTTATGTTCTTATGCCTTATGTTCAAATAATCATATATAAATATTATAATGCTTTTGAATCCATTGAAGGACCCACCTGAGTGAAACATGTAAGAAAATATAATCTCCAATCTCAAACACTAGAAGTCATCAAAAACTATTGGAAAATGAATACTTCTTTGAATGAGCTATCAGCATTAGCCTCTTGGTCTGCTAGAATGACTCTAAAGACACCTAAATGACATTTTTCCAATAAAATCTACCTCACCTTCCTCTAACTATCATAGAGGTCATCAGAAAACCATACTATATAAAGCCTCAAAAGGATCCATATGAATGGTATCCTAAAATCTATTATTGTAAGAGAACACAACAAGGGGTATATGTTTCTAACAAGAAAAAACAATTTATAAGAAACATGCATTGATCATTTCCTCTAACACCTAAATAATTTTCTCTATTTGACCATCAGTATAAGGGTGATAGGCCATTCCAAAAAGCACATGTGTACCCAAGGCATTTTGAAACCCCTACTAGAACTGAGAAGTGGAAAGAGATCCCCTATTAGATACAACAAAACATGGATCTCCATAAATATATATAACATCCTTGATGTATAACCTTAATAGATATCCTACTAAGAAGTTCTCTAAAATATGTAAGAAATTTCTGACCTCATTCAACTGATCAACAATAACCCAATGTATGACATTTCAGTTAAGAAATTTAGGAAATCCAATCATGAATTTAATGGTGACATCATACGCTTTCTAATAAGGAATTTTCAATAACTATAAAACTCATTCCAGTCATTAATATTCCCATTTCACTTATTTATAGGTGGAATATTGAGTAATAGATTCAGCTATCACCCATTTCATATCAGGGCACCAATATTGGTGATGTCAGTCTCAATACATATTACTGAACCAAGGATTCACCACCTAAAATGAGGCATGATATTATTGCATCTGATCCTATCTGATTTCTACTTGGATCCAGAAATTCCCATATATGTGTAAGATTTCATCCCTATCCAAGGTCCAATTTGGTGATGAATCCTCATCTGAAATACTTTCCCTCGAAACTAAGCACTTAGGATTTGAAAACTACTTCATCTTTACTAGATCTAAAAGGGCATGAATCATTGATAAAAATAATATATTTTCTTCCCATGATCCTCTTGAACCACAAAATGAATCTTTTAAAACAATTCTATTATTTTCCACTCACCAATGGTCCCATAAATTGCATGTTTTTGAGTCATTATACTCAATGTTTTGGCTACTTCATTGTCTCTTCCAGTCATACAGGCATGATTGAAATTGAAGGAATAATGTTATTCAATCAACCTATGTTTCTTGAGATTCAGATCATTATACATAAAAATAAAAATAAGGACTTTTTTTCAATAAAAAAAATTATCCCCAATTAAGTAATTCTTCAATCAGAGTAAATAATGACCTAAAACTACAAGATCTGGGATTTGTGTCATGTAATTACACTCGTGAGGCATCATCTGATGAGACTAGTATGCTATAACTTTCTAATCTTGTGTCAGAACAAATCCTAGCCTGATACCTGATGCATCATAAAAAACTATATAACATCTTCTAGGAACTAGTAGAATTAGGATCGGTATTGAATTCAACCTTCCTTTCAATTTCTAAATGTCTCTCTTATAAGCTTCTAACAATATGATTTTCACACAATTCTTTGTCAAGACCATTAGAGGTGCCACTCGGCACGATAAGTCCTGGATGATTTGTAATTAATACATTTTTATCCCCAATAAACTCTGTATTTCGAGGATATTATTGGTATACTCCAAGAAAATTGATCCTCACACCTTATTTGGGTGTACTGATACTTATGAATATATGTTTATGTTACTCAATAATTAGATATGTTCGATCCAAAAGTGGAATTTTTTTATCATTATATAAAGATGGTGCGCTATCAGTGCATTCCACATGATCTCAAGATATTGGTTTTCATCATTTTGAGAGTGATAATACACCATGATTAAATCAACAAAGACTACCATTAATGATTTATTATGGGGTTGGAAAATGTGATTCATCAAGTCCATAAAAATAGTAATCACATTCATGAGACTAAACAACATTATCATGCACTCATAAAGACCATACAAACTCCAAAAAGATGTTTGAGGTATGTCTTAAGGCTGGACATGCACATGATGATAACCCGACCTCATATCAATCTTTTAACAAATCCTTACTCCAAGAAACTGCTCAAATTGGTCTTCTATTTGAGGTAGTGGATACTGATTCTTAACTTTGGGTTGGTTCAGCTGTCGGTAATCCATGTTGAGATTCAGTTATCTATACACCTTCTTGGAAATAAAAGACCAGAAAACCCCTTGAGGAGGTACCGGGTCAGATAAAACCTTTAGATTCTCGGTCTTCTTACTACATATTAAGATCTATAAGTTCTGTAGTTTCCATATTATAAGGTGGAATGATCCCTTAGGCTGCTTTAGGCACTAACTCAATGGTTGACGTTACCTCTCTCAATGGAGGTATCCTAGAATATTCATCCAAGAATATTTCCCTGAAATGGTCCACCATAGGAGGGAAAAACATAGGTTTCATTCACTGTTCGTCAAATAAAAGAATTATGATTTGGCTTATCACTGTTCTCAGCCCTAGATGATCTAGTCCATCTCAATATGCATAGACATCCCATTATCCATTTTGAACATTTATACCACCCTCTAGTGATCTAAACATCACCCTAATGTGATATCAATAAATGTGATCTCAATAGGGTACTAAACCATTTGTTGGGACAAAGTTTGATGGAGAAGGAAGTGAGAAAAGTTTTATTTTTCATTTTATTGTTTTTTGATGTCAATGAGGATAAATTAATTCACTTTTTAAAAGTTATTATAAAATATTATGATGCTAAAGGTGATCGATCAAAGACAATATATCATGACAAATGAGGTTCGCAAAGAAATAATATGTTTGTTGAACAAGACTGATTATAGGGAAGAACCATGCATGTTTTCACCGAAGTAGTTTTTAAGGTGGCGTCATTTTCTTGTGTTTACCAAAAATATTTTCCTCAAAATCAAGAGTTTTTTATTTTGGAAAAGGTAGAGTTTTTTCAAAGGAATTTGCAGAGTGTAGTACATGGATGGTACACAGACCACAAAGGAATGTTCTCAAAATGCATGGGAGGTATGCAGAGTGGCAAAAAAAATTGGAAATGGAAGGATTCCATGAAGCATGGTACGTAGAACATGTAGGAGAAATGGTTCATAGGTGGATCGTAGTTCACTGGTGGCTTGCAGTATGCAGGAGGTCCACAGTTTGTGGTGGACTCTTTTATTCACAAAAATGATATTGTGATTTTTGTAACTCCAAAAGAATAAATGTGCTATGTAGATATCATACATAAACAGTTCATGGATGAAAATTGTTTGAGGGAGAATTTTGGATCATGGGAGAAGCTCATCACACTGTGAAGATAGTACCTCATTGAATATTTTGGAAAAATGGATTGCTGAAATTTTCAGAGTTATTTTCCTTTATAATGGAGAAAAATGAAGGACCTTGGGACACCCTGAGAGGGGAGGGGTGAATCAGGGTGGCCACTTTTTCTTCTTAAAGTTTTGGATCTTGTTCCCATGTTGGTAGGAACTTGTTGAACCTGTATGATGATTATGATTAGAAAGTAAACATACACATGAACAGAGAAGACACCACCCTTTTTACTTGGTTCTCCACTAAGGGCTATGTCCAAGGAGCATACGCCGACAGGTTGTCGGTCATACCAAAATACAATGTGCTTCACTAGATGGAGATTACAAAAGTTCGGGCACAGTCACTTTTTCCTAGGCTCACTGCCTATACAAAGGTTCAGGGATAGCTCACTTCTTCCCTCGGGTCACTCCCGTTGACTCCCCCTGGCTCGTTGTCGTTGGTGAAGTCACACTCAGTTTATATACGTGAAGGTCTCTTCAATTGATAGTCATGAAGTTCATTGTCTTCTGTTCAGCATGAGACTTTGCTTGCATCAGAGTCCTGAGTTAATGCTCTGTTAGATCAAAATTCCAACCACTGATGAATAACCCAATTCCCTTGTCTACAGGGCAAACAACCTTTGGAAAAGGCCTTCGCAAAGTACCCTACTTCGCAAGGCTCCCAATTTTGCAAAGCTCAAACAAGCCTTCGCGGAGCCCCTTCCATTTCGTGAAGCTCAATCGTGAAGCACTCTCGCGATGCTCCATCCTTCGCAATGCTTGGAAATCGCGAAGCTCCTTCCTCTTAGTGAAGCTCACTGAGATAATGTGGGGCTCACGTCTTTCGCGGAGCTAGAATAGCCACCGCGAAGCACCTCTTTCACGAAGCACACTACCTTCATGAGAGACCTTTGCGAACCGAGATCAAAGGACTTTCTCTGAAATTCTCTATACTTCTCTCGAGGGGGTCGGCCTCTATTTATAGGCGATTCCACCGACCCTCGTCTCTTCTGTGTGAAGTCAACGCCACATCATCACAAATCGCGAAGCTCCAAAGTTTCCACTGGAATTCTGTCCAAATCGTGAAGCACCACGACAATTTTCTGTTCGCGGAGCTTGACGTAGTCGGGAAGAATCACCATCAACTTACCTTCACGGCGCGCCTTCGTTCGCGGAGCTCGTCATAATCATGGAGAAACACCGTCAACAATCCTTCGCGGCACGCACCTTCACCGTGAAGCTCCCTCGCAAATCCATTCTCCACTGCGATGCGCTTCAGCCTCTACCGTTCGCGAAGCTTGACGTAATCGCTAAGAGTCACCGCCTCTATTCTTCTGGTCTTCGCAAAATCTAATCCATGCATCCCATCTTCGCGAAACTCATGCCTTTTCCATATAAAAATATGATCTTCCTGGAAATCCACGCTTCGCGATGCTCAGCAACTTCCAGATTTTGGACCCCAAAAATTTGGCAAACATTGGGAAACGACGCCACCTTCACTACTGTTTTCTGCTTGAACGGTATGATCTCTTTGTTGGTACACATCCTGAACTTCCACTGAGTATTGACAAAAAACACAAACCATACGCCAAATCATGCTTTGAAGACCCTGGTTCCAACAATCTCCCCCTTTGGGTTTGTTGGCAATCAGAATAAATTCAATTGATCTCCAACCATGAGCAAACCCAAAACGCAAGAATCAACTCAGCCAACACTCTAAGTCTACGTGAGCAATGCTCGGTGTAGAGAATAAGAGAGGAATCTTGAATTGGGTTCCAGTGTTTTGAAATTTTCTATGACGCATGATGTTTTCCTTCTTATACTTCTCATCACAATCTTATACTTCTCATCACAGAAGAATTTCTTGCCTTGAATTTATTCCTTTCTCCCCCATTGACAATAAAACCAAAGACCGATAAGTTGTTCAACGTTCATCTCAAGCCATACTCCCCCTGGATAGTATCTCCCCCATAAACCTACATCACAGCCATAAGTAGATAAAAACATTGAAAACAAATGGGGAGTGGGGATTTCCAGAGCCTCCTTATGCAGTAGGAGGTGGTTGAACACCGAGGTTCAAACGATGCTTCTCAAACATAGCCGCGGACAGTGTCTTGGTCAGGATATCAGCCACTTGCTCATTATTTCCAACATGATCCATTCTAATCACGCCATGTTCAACCTTTTCTTTGATAAAATGATACCTTATTTCAATATTTTTTTACGAGAATGCGGAACCGGATTCTTCGTAAGATCAATTGCGCTTTTGTTATCACAGTAAATCACCATTGGTTGCATCACCTCATCACCAAGTTCAGTTACTTTCTGCTTCATCCATAGCAGTTGAGTGCATGCCTTTGTGGTGGAGATATACTCAACTTCAGTAGTACTAAGCGAAGTACTTTCTTGTTTCTTGCTCAACCAGCCAACACATTTCTGCCCAATATAGAAAGCTCCACCATTAGTGGACTTTCTGTCTACAACATCACCAGCCCAGTAAGCATCAGAAAACGCTGATAATTCATTGTCCCTGCCTGCAGCAAAAAATAACCCGAAGTTATGTGTACCTTGAATGTACCTCATGATTCTTTTTACTGCTGCCATATGTTCCTCCTTTGGATTACTCTGAAAGTGGGCCGCAAGGCATGTTGCAAAGACAATATATGGCCTTGTCGCTATCAGGTACAGTAGGCTTCCAATGATCCTCCTGTACATGGTGGGATCAATAGAGTTCCCATCCTCATGCTTTCCAAGTTTAGTTCCAACTGCAATCGGAGTTGACATTGGTTTGGAGTCTTGCATATTGAACTTATTCAGCAACTCTCTTGCATATTTTTCCTAAGAAATGAAAGTGTATTCCTTCTTTTGGATCACATGCAGCCCCAAGAAATATGTGAGCTCCCCAATCATAGACATTTCAAATTCTGATTTCATGTGGTTGGAAAATTCATCCACTGATTTCTGCCTACTTCCACCAAATATGATATCATCAACGTATAAAAGAACCATGAATTGATCTTTTGGAGAATTATTCACATAGAGATTGTGATAAACTCCTCCTCTTTTGAATTATAACTTCTTGAGATATGAGTCCAGCCTTGAGTACCATGCCTGTGGTGCCTGCTTCAAACCATATGGAGATTTCTTCAGTTTGCAAACTTTTGTTTCATCAGTACCCAAAACAAAGACCACTAGTTGTTCAATGTAGACTTCTTCTTCAAGTACCCCATTCAAGAATGCTGCCTTGACATCCATTTGATATACTTTATATCCTCTTTGGAGTGCCATGGCAAGGAAAAGCCTGATTTTCTTCAGTCTAGCCACTGGAGCAAAGGTTTCTTCAACATCAATGCCTTCAATCTAGGAATATCCTTTACATACCAGTCGTGCCTTATTTCTGATGACACTTCCATGCTCATCAAACTTATTTTTGAAGATCCATTTGGTACCAATAACATTGTGACCTTCGGGTCTCTAGACAATATCCCATGTCTGATTCTTGTCAATCTGATCTAATTCATAATTCATGGCTTTCACCCAAGATTTATCTTTTGCAGATTCTTCGAATGAGGATGGCTCTATGACTGATAGAAATGCAGATTGTGTGGTATTCTTCATCCTTCTTGTTTGAGTGGGTGCACTCCTATCCCCAATTATGTTGGATGGATCAATCTCAGCTCTTCAATTTCTCCTACGAGGTTCAGTAGTATTCTCTTCAGCCATAGTTTCTGCTTCAGATTCTTCTTCTGAGTCAACATCATGATGTGACTGCTGAGTGTTTTGAACAGCTTCCTCTATTTCTGCATTTGTATGTTCTTCACGTTCACATTCTTCCTGACTTTCTATCACATCATCATATGACGTCCTTGAAGCATTTGTGGTTTTCTCTTAAAATATCTTAATATCACTGCTTTCCACAATCCTTCCAAAACGCTTGTTGAAACATTTGTAGGCTTTGCTGTTCATTGAGTAACCGAGGAAAATTTCTTCATCTGCATTGTCTCCATATTTCCCTTGATTTCCTTCTTTGTTCCTGATGAAGAATTTACTTCCAAATACACGAAAGTATTTTAGAGAAGGATTGTGTCCATGCCACAATTCATATGGTGTCTTCGTCTCACCCATATAAAGTCATGTTCGATTCTGAATGTACAGTGCAGCTTGAACAGCCTCTTTCCAGTAATGTCGTGGAATACGACTCTCAATCAGCATAGTTCGTGCCACGTTATTCACCTATCGATTCCTATGTTCAACAACTCCATTTTGTTGTGGAGTTCTCACAGCAGCTACCTCATGCTGTATCCCATGTTTCTCTAGATAATTCTCAAATTCAATGGACGTGTATTCTCCTCCATTGTCAGATCGCAACACTTTGATTGTTCGTCTAGTATCATTCTAGGCGATTCGCCGATATGTTTTCATGCAGTCAAGGACTTGTCGTTTCCTGTGAATGACCATCACACATGCCATTCTACTGTAATCATCTATGAAAAGGACAAAGTACCTTTCTCAATGTGTTCCAGAAACATTTATTGGACCACAAACATCTGTATGAATTAGATCAAGAAGGTGAGATGCCCTATTCTTCTTTGGCTAATATGAACTGCAGACCAACTTCCCATGAATACAAGCATCACAAGATTTTTCACGCTCACGCTTCAGGTTGGGAATGTCCTTGAGAATTCTCAATTTTGATATTTTCACCATGTCTTGTTGATTGATGTGTCCCAATCTCCGATGCCACAAATTGTTTTCTTCTTCAACAGTCATGTAACATAAATTTTCTTCACTATCAACCTGATAAAAGTTGCCTTCTGTTCTGCATCCCTTCATAAGTGAATTGCCGGTTTTTCCCTTGATAGTGTAGCCTTTCTGATTAAAAGTAACTATAAGTCCTGAGTCACAGAGTTGACTCACGCTGAGGAGATTATGATGTAGGCCATCTACGTAAAGGACTTGAGTCTTCATTAGTTCTCCATTAGCTAATTTGGTACTTCCACTCCCTTTGATTTTCAGATCCCCATCATTACCAAATCATATTGTACCATCAACATTCTTTATGATATTCGTTAGTAGGCCGGCATTACCTGTCATATGAGATGAACAACCGCTATCTAGAATCCAAGTACTGTTGTTCTTTGTAGCTTTGAGGGCTACCTCTGCAAGGTTCCATTTCTCAATCTTCTTCCTTTCCTTCCATGAGACATTAGATTGAGTATATATAACTGATGTCCTTTCAACTATCTCTTCCTCATACCTAGGTTCTTCATAGTCAAAGTCTTATTTGAGAGGTGAGAACCTATTTGAAGAGCAACACTGTCTTGCTGACAAGACTTGACTTGTCTAGAACTTCGGTATGAGGTGTCAATGTCCCTTCTCTGCCTGTAATTAACCGCCTTATGACCAAAGTTAGAACAACAAAAACAATATCCATAGAAATTGTTTCTTCTATAAGAATTAGGATATGAAATTGTTCTCCTTTGTTGATCATCTATATCTTATCCATTCAGATAGCTTCTTGCCTCTTCGCAATAAGACATGGTATGGCCCAGATAGCCACAGAACTAACACTTCATGAGAGGAAATGTCTTCTCACTTGAATTTCTCCTTATACCTTCTTCCTTGGGAGTATAGTAAGACTGTCTTCCATTTTTGAAAGTTTGAGGATAATTTTCAGGTCTCCTTTTAGTTTGGATTGAGGGTTCCTTTTTCAGAACTCGAGGTAACATTTCAACATGTTCAACTTTTATCTTATCTTTCATTTGAATCTTTTCACTTCCAGCAGTTGATGACTCAGCCTCACAGCCAATTCCACTCTTTCCCATGCAAGCAGGTCTTTGATCACTCAATATTTTTCCAACCCCATCTGAACCACACTTGGCTCTTGCTAGTAATTCTGCATCTAAGTATCTTCCAAACTGTATTTTCTTCCTTGATTCTTTTGGAACTGATTTAGTCTAAAGTTTACTCCTTAGAGTAACTACTTCCTCCTCAAGACCCTCAGCAGTCTTGGATTTTTCATCCAGTCGGGATGTGAGGTCATTGATGACCTTTGCCTGCTCTTCAATTCTCAGCTTCAGATCTACTAAATCATCATCGCATTCAATTATTTTAGACTGTACCTTCACAAATTCTTCCAGTCGTTCAATTTTAGCTTCAAGTTGATCAACGTATTCAGTTGATTCTTCTATAATTGATTTCCACTTATTTCAGCTCTTACATTTAATCTTAATCTTACTAACCGCATCCTTAAGTTTCACCTCAGGATCTACACAAGTTCTCAGTTGTTTTTCTCCATCAGTATCTTCTGACCTTTCAACAGTGGACATCATAGAAGCATGGTTCCCAGTTTTGAATTCTGGTTCTTCTTCATCATAGAATTCATTATCATATTCTTCCTCTTCACATACAAAACTCTTCCTTTTCATTTTCTTACCATATTTGAAGTCTCCCTTTTTGAAGAACCTTCTCTAAGGCTTCTTTAGGTTTTCATCTTCACTGTCATCATCATTGATATTCTTCAAGCACTGAGAGGCAATGTGCCCAACTTTTCCACAACGGAAACATGCGAGAGGTAACTTCCCTTTGAATTTCCCTTTCCCCTTTTGGAACTTCTTTGCAATGAGAGAAAGAATTTCTTTCTCTTCGTCGTCATCACCGCTACTATCCTTTGAGATTTTAAATTTATCTATGTCCTTGAATGCAATTTCCTTGCTCACCCGAGTCGTAGCATCTTCTGTTTTGATTCTCATTTCATATGCTACCAAGCTGCTCAGTAGATCATCTAGAGAAAGTTTGGAAAGATCTCTTTCCTCAAGGGCTGACACCTTCGCATTATACAGAGGTGGAAGTCTTCTCAATATTTTCTTTACAATATCAATGTCTTTGATTTCTTCACCTAGACCTCGAATAGCTCCAACCACTTCAGTAATTCGATTGAAGAAAGAGTCTGCATTCTCGTCTGGATGCATCTTCATATCATCAAACCGATTGTGCAGCACTTGTAGTTTCGCCTCCTTCACTTTGCTATCAACTTCATAAATATTCTCAAGTTTATCCCACATGGATTTTGCTAAGGTGCAATTCATCACCTTTAGGTAGATCTGATCAGAAAGGGCTGTAGTGAGTGCATTCTGTTCTTTAGCATCTGCAACAAGAAGTTTCTTGTCTATTTCAGTCATAGGAAGGCATATTAAATCAGTGACTTGTATTCCTTGCACAGTAGAAAAGAGAATTTCCATTCCAAGAGATCTCAGATGAGATCTCATTCTGTTCTTCCAGATTTGGAAGTTGCTTCCATCGAATTGAGGAACTCCCCTAACATTGACCGCGTTTTCCATGACGAAAGAGGTCAGATTCAACACGAGAAACCTTTACACTCTAATAACACTTGAAGGACCCCGGGACACCCTGAGAGGGGAGGGTGAATCAGGGTGACCACTTTTTCTTCTTAAAGTTGTGGATCCTGTTCCCACGTTGGTAGGAACTTGTTGAACCTGTATGATGATTATGATTAGAAATCAAAAATACACATGCATAGAAAAGACACCGCCCTTTTTACTTGGTTTGCCACTAAGGGCTACGTCCAAGGAGCATACACCGACAGGTTTTCGGTCGTACAAAAATCCAATATGCTTCACTAGCTGGAGATTACAAAAGTTCAGGAACAGTCACTCTGTCCCAAGATCACTGCCTATACAAAGGTTCAGGGATAGCTCACTACTTCCCTCAGGTCACTCCCATTGACTCCCCCTGGCTCGATGTCGTTGGTGAAGTCACACTCAGTTTATAGACGTGAAGGTCTCTTCAATTGATAGTCGTGAAGTTCATTGTCTCCTGTTCAGCATGAGACTTTTCTTGCATCAGAGTCCTGAGTTAATGCTCTATTAGATCCAAATTCCAACAACCGATGAATACCCCCTTTCCCTTGTCCACAGGGCAAACAGCCTTTGGAAAAGGCCTTCGTAAAGTACCCTACTTCGCAAGGCTCCCAATTTTTCAAGGCTCAAACAAGCCTTCGCGGAGCCCCTGCCATTTCGTGAAGCTCAATCGCGAAGCACTCTCGCAATGCTCCAGCCTTCGCAATGCTTGGAAATTGCAAAGCTCCTACCTCTTCGCAAAGCTCACTAAGCCAATGCGGGGTGCACGTCTTTCGCGGTGCTAGAATAGCCGTCACGAAGCACCTCTTTCGCGAAGCACACTGCCTTCGCGAGAGACCTTTTCAAACCGAGAGCAAAGGACTTTCTCTGAAATTATCTCTACTTCTCTCGAAGGGGTCAGCCTCTATTTATAGGAGATTCCACCGACCCACGTCCCTTCTGCGCGAATTCAACACCACATCATCACAAATTGCGAAGCTCCAAAGTTTCCACCGGAATTCTGTCCAAATCGCGAAGCACCACGGCAATTTTCTGTTCACGGAGCTTGACGTAGTCGCGAAGAATCACCATCAACTTACCTTCACGGTGCGCCTTCGTTCATAGAGCTCGTCGTAATCGTCGAGAAACACCGTCAACAATCCTTCATGACGCGCGCCTTCGCCACGAAGCTCCCTCGCAAAGCCCTTCTCCCCCACGATGCGCTTCAGCCTCTACCGTTCGTGAAGCTTGACGTAATCGCAAAGAGTCACCGCCTCTATTCTTCTGGTCTTCGCGAAATACAATCCAAGCATCCCATCTTTGAGAAACTCATGCCTTTTCCATATAAAAATATGATCTTCCTGGAAATCCACTCTTCGCGATGCTCAGCAACTTCCTGATTTTGGACCCCAAAAATTTGGCAAACACTGGGAAACAGCGCCACCTTCACTACTGTTTTCTGCTTGAACAGTATGATCTCTTTGTTGGTACACATCCTGAACTTCCACTGAGGATTGACAACAAACACAAACCATACACCAAATCATGCTTTGAAGACCCTAGTTCCAACATAAAATAACTTCATTATGTAGAGTGATTTTCATAAGAGAACATCTTAATTCAAAGGAATAATATTGTTAAGTCTGTAAGAGTTTGTGAGGGAGAATTCTACTAAGGGAATTAGTTAGTGGAGGGCATATTATTTATTTGATGAAGTTGTCTGCAGAATAAGAAATGGTTCACATAATAGGAAGAATCAGTCCACTATCGAAGGAATTCCGCAGAAGTAAAGGTGGTACGCAGAAGTGGTATGCATAGATGGTATGTGGAAGTGTTAAATAAAGAATCATTGTTACGTATAGAATTTTCAATTTGTAGAGAAGTAACAGTTCCTGGAGGAAGAAGGTTTTCCGTGAATCATTCTTGAAACATAGATAGTCGTAGTTCACAGAGGAGGAAGGGTTGTTCGCAGAGGAGGCATGTCAGTTCACAAAGGGATTTGGGAAGTTTCTTCTAGTTTTTAGATATAGAATAGAATAATTATTTTGAAAGATCAAATTTGTGAAATCTGATCAAGAAGAACCAAAATATTGATTTTCCTTATTTGTTTTCTTGGATAAGCACACACACAATTGGATTATTTTCATATTTCTAAATGATTGTAAGGGATCATCCTACTCATTTTATTCCACACAAGAGGATTGTTTTCTATCATATTGGGTGGTATTGGATTAGTTTCATACCATACCAAGGGTGTTGCTACTATTGTTGAGTAGTGAACCTTATAAATTCTTGTGTTCCTAGGGGTGTGTGTTTGGATTGTGTTTAGAATGGAAGGAACTCTTCAAAAAAAAGGTAAAGGTTGTTTCCAAATTAATTAAATATAAAAGAAAAATATATCACCAACTCTCCCCATCCCCCTCTCAGTGATACTTGGATCTTGACTAGGAAAATCCATTATCCACCTCGAGAATTACATAAAACCCGAATATATCATGGAAAAAAATATTCCATTCAAATAGGTAACTACTTATATCTAGTAGAAAATCCTTATATAGTAAAACACTTCCTGATCAAATACCTATCAGGGTATCGAGTGTCGTCACACCACATAATTATTCTATTTTGGGGCTTGAACTCTACAAAAAAATTTACAGATATAAAAGTGTGTGACATACCTTTATAAAATAAAGTCGATATTGGAGTAGAGGATACTATAATAGAAACTCAAACAGTATAAGATCATGTACTCTACTACTTCAATATATGTTAAACTGAATATAATTTTCATGCATGACATCCCTGGGTTACAACCTGACTATGTTGAGTAGGCCCCCTCTATTGATGATGTGATTCCTAAGTCTAGTTCCCACTTCCTTGACCACCACCTCAGCTTGAGTGGTTAGTTGTATTTTAGCTTCCTACCTAGAATGATATTACGAGTCCTTCTCCAAAATGTGGGGTTGGTGTAGATCCTCCCTCACTAGGAACTAATGGAAAGTCCCTATAGGAACATTAGATGTTTCTTATCATACCACAACATCTCCCCTCAACTGGGTCTTCAATCCACTAATGTTTTATATATCCCAGTTTCCTATAATGATAAAGATAAAGATATTGTTAGTATGAGGTTTCTGAATAATGGAACCCCCATGAACAACCTAAAATAAAAACATCTATTTTCTCTAAGAACAACTACCATGTATAGGTGTTGAACCACACTGGCCCACACCATCATCTTCCCTCACATTCTTCTCAGTAATGATGTCCTTGTGGACTGTCTCAAAAATATTTTAAAACCAAAAAACAATATCCTATTATCAAATTTTGTATATTAGACTATACTTTATTCACCTCACAATCATAATCTTGTCACCAGATAAGCTCATAGAAAATATTTATATCTCAGTAAAATGGGAATAACATTCCATTACAAACATATATCCTACTGCATGTTCATGAACTCTCTAGCTCAGCCAACCCTTAATGTTTATAGAAATAAGTAATCATTGAATATCCTCTGAAAATACCTCTAGATCAAATCTCAATGTCATTCTACCCATGTAATGATATCACAACATCGCTTGGAAGAACCACATTACATATATGTATTGAGCTTGACCCTCCTCTCTAAAGGATTCTCTAGATTCTTGGATATCAAAAGATTGACCTCTATACATGACTCAATAGCATGTGGCCTTCCATCCCTGAGAAAGTGATTGGATCCTTCTAATCAAATTATTGAGTCAACTCTTCTATAGTAAGGTTAGGTCATGAAAATTATTTCATAGATTGCATCATATAAAGGAAACCCCCTCAAAACTAGGCATCACTTTCTATGTCAAGATAAGTAAGTGCTACATATGATGGGTCTATTAGAGGTTATATAGGTGGCTCAGAGCCCACCACATCTAGAGCATAGTCCTCATCATCTTAATAGAATTAAACTCAATGATGTTGTTGTGGAATGATTCTATAATTAAAAACACATGCCTTAGAATATAAATTTTTTTATAGAAAAGATCAATAATAAACAATTTTTATAGGTATAATCATTAATTTGAAAAAGGTCACACCTCTATAATTACTCCATATCTAGGTCTAGGTGATAAGGAAAGACTATAACATGTCATAATAACTGTAATAAACCCCCCCCCCCCAACTACCCACTACTAATGTTGATTTTGGGTCTTGGTCTCATATTACACGAAATAGGCTTTGGTGTATGGAGTGTCAATTGTAAGGTATACAAGAAAACAACCTTTACATTGTAATTGTCATCCCTAATTATAGGTAACCAATTCATTAAAATGATTTATTTCACTTAATTTCATACTCTTATATATATATATATATATCATGGTCTATATAAAAATGTCACGATTCCCAATTTATAAGAGCCACACTCTTTTAAATTCAAATTGGCACCTCATGTAATTTCAACCATGCATTTAAATCTAGTATAAGGTTGTATCTATTCATATAAAATTATTTAACTACATTAATTACCATTCCAAATTTATATAAGTACTTGATTCATTAATTACCATTATAATTCAAGTGATCAAATCAACTAACATTGTTTCAATCCAGTGCACCAGTAGGTCCAGAACCCACATCATGCTATAATTAACCAATTAAAGTGGAATCATCAATATATGTGGTAAAAATCATTTATATTTATGAAAACACTATAATTATTCCAATTATCCTATTCTAGCATGAAGCATTATCATATTCCAAATACATAACATGGCATGAAAATATATGCAACATATAATGCACATAGAATGTAAACATGGAATAGAAAAATGAATAGAAAATACGTCTTAAATAACCTCTGAATATTCATGAGAAACTACCTCCTTTTTGCACCATCAAAGGGTAAAATAAGTCTATAACAATGGTTTCAAAAATAATATTATTTTTAAACAAGTTTTTCACCCAATGGTGAAATCTTTAGAACATTAACTAGAATAATCCAATAATAGTGATATCGCATCCAAGTAATTTTGGTTTCACCTCATCGTGGGTTAGCTATTCCTAAGAAAATACTCATTATAAAATTATAATACTTGTTAGTCTCCTTCATAATACACAAATATTTATACAAAAATAAATAATTTCATATGATACAAATTAGTAACATCCCAGACCAGGATCCATGAAAACGATGCCCATGTTTGGTGGGTCACATGGCCCCAAACACACCTCCCCATATGTAAAATGATTCCAAATAGTAGTGAAGGTCCAAGGATATAGTGTGGGAAAACTATACCCTCATATCAGAGTAGAACATTCGAATAATAAATAAATAAAAATATTACAAGCGTGATATAACCAATAGATCAACAGAAAATGATACAATATATAAGCACAACTCGAAATGAAACATCCTTGAAACCATAATATTAATAAAAATTTATAGTTTGAGTCATATACAAAATTATTTCATGGAATACTAATATATAACTAGAGGAATCATAGGATATAGGGAATAGGTATATACAAAATGCTATACAAAAAAATAAAAAATACAAAAATAAAACTCCACTAGAGTCATGAGAATACATTTGTTCCTATACTACCATGCTCCCTGATATATAAAAAATAAATAGAAAATATATTATGGTGAAATTTTTCTTATGAACACCTACAAACATAAAGTCTAAGAAGGTACCAAGGGAGGCCTACGTAGGGTTTGATATATACTCAGTAGGCCATCAAAAATGATTTCTAGAATAATCCAGTCAATGTATATTTCGTAAAAGTCTATGGGTATAAAAAATAGTAAACAATTCTAAGATTAAATACCAATTGGTTTAGGTTCCCGATGAACTCCTTGAAGACTCTACCTTCTTTGGAATAGGTCGTAATAATTCTGATCTCAATTACCATGTACATACATATATAAGTAATAATATATAATATGTATTCATTTATATACATTATAAGTTTAAGGAAATTTATATGAATAGACAAGGATAATATGTTTTAGTAGGATGTGCGGTATAACATAAGTATCCATGACTAGTATAATCAGTTATGGGATCTAAACAAGGGTATAACCCCTAAATCTCTAATGAATGTGTGAAGTCATCATCACTAAGTGAGATATTTGGGTGAGTCTTCTTGACCAACACCCAATGCATTGGAATTTAAAGCATCATGCCCATCATCCAGATAGAATAAAATGATGTGAGATTCCATCCCCATCGCACAACTTAAGGGGGAGTTAAACACCTTTCTCAATAAGTTGCTTAACTATTTTCCAAAGACCAATATATATGGTATAATAATAATTGTCATGAGTATTTACCTATAAATCATTTATAATTATCTAACCCAATCTATCTATGTGTGAGACAATTTATATAATTTATATTTATAAATATAAAACATGTGATGTGAACTTTTCACCCACATCCATTTGATTAAATTAATACATTTAATTTATAAATCAATTTATATCAAATTTAAGTTTAATACAGCCCAATTAGAACGTGGTTGGTCACATAAAAAATCATATTAATAAGGTAATTTAACTCAATCCACCCAAAGCGGTGGTACCCAAGAGTAAAGAAATATCTAATATTTTAATATGGGTCTATGGGAGTTCCATAATAAGGTGAAAATAAGTAAAATAGTAAAAATCATTTTAAGGAAATTCATAGAATATTTGGGTTTGAAAAACATTATAGAAATTCTATAAATCACATAAAAATTTTGGGAAAACTACTAGAACGCCAACATTAGACCTACATAACTCTCCATATCATCTTTCATACCTAGAATCGATATAGAAGTGAAGAAATTAGAAAAACAAAACAATTCCCTAAAAATAGAGTGTAAGAGAGCTTATTAATATATATCCAATGAAACTGATTGTGGTATGATTGGATTCAGGAAAAAGGATAATAGAGGAACCTATAAAAGGTGTAGGGGATCTCCGTGTTCAATACCTATTGTGTGAGGGAGGAGAATGAGGGATTCTTTCAAAATGAGCCCCTTCTACTTAAAAACAAATCTAGTTAATTTACATGGTCTATAAACTTTAAACTCAATGTAAATCTTGGGTTTTTCCCCTACTAGGAAAAACCATCTCACAATGTGTAAGGGGTTTGGCTTAGAAAAATATTAGTCGTGTATTTAAATTCATGTCATGTATTTGAGAATATGACTTGTACTTAAATACACACCATTTATTTGATCTCCATAAAATCTAAATTCTACTACAACCTTTATTCCTAAAACAAAACCTACCCACCCATAGGTTTAGTATATGGGTTTAATAAAAAAGAGAAACCAATGATGATTTTAATGAAATTAAAAAAGAAACATTTTGTGCTGAAAAAATAGGTTGTTACATATGAATAAAAAATAATTTTCATTCGTTTCTTTTTTGATAGATTAAAAAAATAGAGGATATAAACCTATTTTATTTTATATTTGAATCATCTTAAATCTGGATTTACACTTTTAAAATTTGGAAATTTCTATGGAAACGATATTTTTGAAAAATATAAAGTGTTCTTGATGATAAATCTAGATAATGCATATATTGTTTATTTGGGTTTATAACTTAAGAGTTATTAAAAATAAATAGTTTTATACAATTTTATTTGAGAAAATGAGATATTCAATGTGAATACAAATAACATTTCATAATGAAAGTTAACAATAAAGAAAAGTCCAATGTTGTTCTGTGAAAGGATAAATTCTTATGTCGAGAGTAGTTTTATATTCCATGATGATGATATATACATGATAACATGCATTCCAAGATAGAATAAGATATATATGTATTTCATGGATTTTATTAGTAATAATTTGTATTAAGTCTCTTAGTAAATTTAATAGATACATTGACTAGTATTTTGAGAAAAGGGGAATTAAATTTGGGTATTTTTACCAGTTTTAATATGATAAGATATCCCAACCCAAAATCAAAGAGTTTCCATATTTTAAATTGGGAAACAATAGTCAAAATATATTCTAAATATGAAAATGGTATAAGAAAAATATGAAAGTTAACATATAACTCTATAATAATATACTAAGGAAGACTCTATGTGTATCAAATGTAGAGAAATCCAATGACATATAGGAATAAAAACTTGTATATTGAGGAAGAAGAAATAAGATTTTTATGATACATCTATATCATAGAATATTATTGAGAAGAAAATATGGTCGATACAAATGAACTTTTGTTAAACATATTGAAGATGTGAGAATTAGGAGAAACCTATACATTAAGATATTATAATATCATAAGAAACAATTGAAAATTTTATTGAAGTATATTGGGGTAAATATAAAGGAAAAATATCATACTACACCTGATGTCAAGTGGTGTTGAAGACCTATTCCTGGGTTTATTGGAAATATCCTTTGGATAACTAGTTAGAGACAGTAAAAGAACACATTGCGAGATGCCCAGAGTTATTTAGTATAAATCTCACACTTTCTTATTATTTTATTACACACTAGTAATATAAATACATTATGGAATAATAGTATCAATACATAACTAGAATAATATTTTTATTCAAAATAATAATTAAAAAACTTCCTATCATTAATTATCCCCCAATTAATTTATATATATATAGACGTTAGCACTTTAATTATAACTATATTACTTGGATGATGATGTATTTTTATTATTTATTGTCAATCCATGTTTTTATACAAAGTCAATGATTTTTATTTGTTACAGTTCGATTTTATACTAAATGATAACTTGAAATTCAGACTAATAATGATATTTATGCTTCCATTTGATTACAAGAATATTTTTCTTTTAACTCACTATTTTATTGATGTATCTACCAAGTTGAAAACATTCCATAAGATCAATAGAATAGAAATAGGATAATAGAAACATGTATACAGTATTACTAATATTTTAAAATCTTTTGGGTTTTGGTCTCTTTAAAATACAATAGTCATAAGAAATACTAGGAAGAGAAAACAAAAAAAAATTAAATTAGATATATATTTTGTTAATTAAGTACCAAAACATTTAGATAAATTTGGTAATATATTAATTAATGAAATAAGAGTTATTTATATAAATTATGAGGATTATATGACCTTTGTAATAGTAACCTAATCTAGCCACTATAAAACAAAACTAACAAGTGGAATAATATCCATACCATTAAATATTTACATCACTCTTAAAATAAAAATATTATATATAATTGATAATTATTAGGAATAAAATAATTAAATATAAATAGTAAAACACCATAAAAATAAATGATTGAATAAGGTAACATAATTTATATATAAGATTTAATTTTTAAAAAGGAATTTCTAAAATTATTTATTAAAACATCATTTTTTACATTAAAAATTAATATATTGTCATCATATAATTTATAAATTTATTTATATAAAATGGATCGCGTTGTTTGAATTATCACATTTAAATTATTTATGTGTGAATTTTTAGTATTTTTATAAAAAGGATGAGTGTTTGGTGAAATGTAAAAATATAGAAATTATCTATATGATAAAATTTATGACAGCATTATAATTTTAGAAAGAATAAAAACTTTATTAATTGTTTTTCATAACTTTACATGTATTTAATGAGTAAATTAGGGTATTTGAAAATATTTTTTTGAAATTACAAACATATAAATAAATTCAAAAATTGAAATTATATTATATTCAAGTTAAAAAATAACTTTTATCTATTAATTTAAATTAAATATACATATAATTTCATTTTTCTTTGAATGTTTCTAGACATAAACTATTATTAATACACACAATAACAAATACCATTCATTGTATTGGGAAAAGATAACAAATCATTCAATATTTTTTTCAAAGCCTCCCCTCCATTTACCAATAAATACTCCCCTTCATCACATATTTTTCATTTCTTTCAAAATTTCTTACATTATAAAATATCTTCTAGATTCCCTCCCAAAGAGATTTCATCCATATTGTTTAGGCCAAGGATTAACTAAATAACCCCCGTCCTAAGGATAATGTATTATTCCAATGGAGTTGTCTCAAAAATAGTGGTAAGAGATTCAATTCGTAAGACTTTTTATTCCCATTATCCACTTAACCATTTTATAGCACAATTCATAAATATAATAACATTAAAATAGTAGTATAATTATACTCTCAATGTATTTATAAAAACCATATATTGTTTTCCTCATTTTTAATCTCTCTTAAGAAATGTCATTCACACAATGTTGTTTTATACTACCTAAGTGAATTATGGTTCTCCAGTTTCACTTATAACTTTCGTTGAGATATTTAAAAATAAATTTTATATATAATTATAACATTAACAATGAATTAATGTCATGGTTAATATTTTTATGTGATAAAATATGTAGTATATTACTCATATAAATGACAATCTATCATTGTTATTTTAATCCCCTAAAAAAATCTTATAGTGATGAGTTTATTAATTTATAGATATTTTATATAATCTAGGTAACTATTGAGATATTGTAATATTAGAAAAAATGAAATTTACCTTGAATCTTATTCAGCTTATAGGACCATTGGATATAGACATTTTTCTAATTCTATTATACTTAAATGTTGGAATTACTAAATGGACATCAATGAATTATCAACATAAAAAATGAAAATTATATATTATTATAAAATAATAATTATGATGATACAAACATTTAGAAATTTTATATAAAAGTTATAGTTAAATTTTATTTTATTATTCAAGAGATTAAATGATGTCTAAATTAATCTAAGACTTGAAGTAAGTTATTTTATCTTGATTGTTATCATTATGATTCTTTGTATTTTTTTAATACTCATTAAATAGGTTTATATATAATTTCTACACAAAATATATTATTAATTTGTTTATTGATATTTTTCTATAAATTTTAATAACTATTTATTATAATTTCAATCATCATTTCTTAGGTTAAACAATATAAATCTCATAAGTATTTCACTACCAAATTTCCACTTTTTATGTATTTTTTAAAAGTTTATATACTTTCTTCTATGTTTTATCTCTATATTCATGAATGTTTAACATAATATTTTATATATATTATTTTATTATTACCTATCTACTTTCCTCTCGTATATATTTATATTTAATAACTTACATTGGGAAAAAACAATCATGTCGATGTTTGGGTAGTTTTGGGTAGTTATGTTTATTGAAAATTTCAGTTGATAAAGTTCTAGTCCATTTATTAAGAATGGAAGTTTTCATATCTTTTAGAAAGGAATGGGATATGTTTTTAGATTTTACATATAATGTGGTTAAGTTTCCTCGTCTTTTAAAATGATTTTTTCATTGAATTTTAGAGGCCATTTCTGTGTAATGGGTTTCAAATATGAGACATGAAAACTATGTTGTACTTATGTAATGTGGTGAAGGATGTGTGTGGTTGTTTGTTAACCACATGGAATTTTTATATTGTACCCAAAGAAATTTCATGGGTAACGTATTTTCAAAGATTATTTTTTTCAAAAAAAAAAGTATATTAATCCATATAGGATGTTTGAAACCATTTATAAACCATATAGAAATTTCTTTAGAGAAAATATTCCAAAGGAAAAGATTTTACCTTTGCGTTGTCCTACATGAACCATATAGCAAAATTTGTGTCATTTATAAGAGATAGGTAGTTCCTTATTGGTTGATGAAAATGTATTTAATGAATGAAGTGTATCATTTTATGTAAAAGAGTAGTGATTTAGTGGCCACTATAAATGAGTATTCTACTATGAGATACACATAGAAGGATCTATTTATAGGGAGGTAGTTCATGATGGTATTGAGAGTAATTCCATAATGTATGGGAACATCATGAAGGAAGAGTATCTCAGGACGCATGACCATCTCACATAGAATAAGATGTTCGTGAGGGACTAAAGAAAGAGGCGAGTATTGTTCCATGAAGAAAGTACATGGAGGAGTAGTTCTTGATGAAAAAAACATCATAAAGGAATTTTCCATGATGAAAATAATATATAGTAGAGTGGATATAATATCTTTAATGAATGAATATTATCTTTCCCTGCAAATCTTATTATGAAACAAATCAAATCCTATATTGATTGACATAAGATTATTCTTGTGGGGAATTTTGTGCTTTTAAAAGATATATTAGTGAATTCTCGAGAGTGATTGGTTATAAACTTGGAGTCCAAATTAGTTTTCCTTGAAAATTATAAAAACATTTCACATTACTGATTATAGTGAAATGGTACATTATCATTTTATAATACTTGGATTATACCATTTAGGGTGAACAAATTAAATTTTTTGTGTCTCATATATGATTACACTTCATTTTACATATATTTATATGGAGAATAGATAATAGAGTTTTGTTTAATGAAATAATATGATCAAAAGGAGAAGTTTTTTATTATACCTTGATCTCCCCATCCTGAGGGTATTTAACTTATTTGGGACAATGATTGGTATCAAAGAAAATTTTTCAAGTTAGTTCATTTATTTCAGTGGATACAATAGCATCAAGCTGCCATAAAGGGATTCTGATCCTCACAGGGAATATCGTTCAAATATAGAAGAACAAAATGTAGAACTACAATAAAACAATAATCATGAATGTATATAAAAATAAAATATAAGGTATTTTAGTCAGTAAATATATTAGGAATTTTTTATAGGAACACTATAATGAACCAGATACTGAATATAGATGATTTAATGCTTTAGGGGAACTTTTTCCAACATATCTACCTAAAGGTGATGAAAAGTAAACCCTCACTCCTCATGTGAAAAATATAATTAATATCTATGATGGTGACTAAATAATATTAGATGTTGAATTATAGTTTTTTGGGGTATGTATAAGGACATTATAGTGCACTCAAACAAATAAATTAATACACACTTCAATTAGGTGAATGTTATTATAGAGGATATGTCTGGTATTAGAGAAATTCCCAATGATGTAATGATCTTCAAGCACATCTTGATGAGGTTTCCACTCCAGTTCAAAAAAACTCTACACATGAGGATAAATATATAAAATATTTGTAATTGAATAGTATTAATAGTACTTTGGTCATATATGAAATGAAAAACAATGATAATGAGGTTGTAGAAAAATGAAGCTCAAGTAGCTGACATTCAAGGCCACGGAGAAAAAAACTATGAAGGATGATCAAGAAGGAGTAGTGGATAAAGTCATTTAATTCCTCTCCTAAAATATTTAAAGGGGAAAAGGACAACTCAAATTTAAACATCCTCTTGTGTGATTTTTAAGCAGAAAGGATGTCATAAAACAAACAAATTTCCCAATAAATTTTATGATGATGATGATGATGATGAAGTACCAGTAAAGAAATATTCCTCTAATGTAAAAGGTAGGAGAAGTAATAAATTAAAATTATTCAATAAGATGAAACTATATTCAAATTAAAATAATATTCGAAAATACACTAAGGTATAATAATTTTAATACTCATAATACCGTTGAGAAGATGCTATGAAAAAAATTTGGAAGTTCCCAGACATGGGAAGAGAGAGACCATCACAAAGGGCGAGTGAAAGTAACTATGGATCTCTAGGTTGAAATGGATCATTATATTGAAGGGATAAATGTTTATAGAGGTAAAATTAATAAATCCAATAAAATAACTCATTATGAGAAATTATATATGTGGTAGAAAGAAAAAATGAAATATAAATGGAATGGGAATATTAAAATTCTTAAATAAAAATAAATTTAGAATGATTTAATAATATAGTTTATTTAGAGAAAAAAAATAAATGGTCAAAAAATATATATAAATAGTTTAAAAAATATATTGAAATAAATATTTAAGTATAATTTGTATCTTTAGAAGAAATTATTGATCAATGATGAAAAGTAAAATATCGAGATAGCCCGTTTACTACTAACATGAAATCTGAAAAGTATATGTTATATGAAATTAAAAATGTGAAATTGGAGTATTATAGCCTATGAATACAATCAGTGGATTTTAAGAATAATTAAAAGAAATATAGGAATGAAAAACAAGGTGTGGGTACTGATCTTGATACGAAATTAGGGATGGTTGATGGTAGAACACAAGTGCTCATTGGGAAGTTTAAGGGTTATTTGGAAACAATTTATAATCATAATACTCAAAGAACCTAAGAGATAATTGGTTTTTTAGAAAATAGAAACAAAAATTGACCACATATGAGGTGTCATTTTTGTAAAAATATGGTGCATTAACAAAACATAATTTCTTTTTAACATATACAATTTGTAATTACATGATTTAATACAAGGGTTGTACATTTTCACATTTACGTGATCTTTTAGGTTATGTGATTATGAGAGATAAGAATGTTATTACATTTCATAACTAGTATTTCTTTCAAATGGTAATTATTTCAAACTCCTCAATGTCAAAATTTCACTCCTTGGAGATAGAACATTCAACTAGAATCATTGTCTACACACATCGACAATCCCTATGATAACTTTTTAAAATTTGGAATGAGTACAAAAATCTAAGTAAGGGTTTTAAAAAAGTGGGAATCCATTAAGACTTTAAAACCCCTAAGAAAAACATTTAAAAAAAATTATTTTCTTTGAATTCACAAAATATTAAAAAAATTATAAAATATTTCTTTAAACATTGAATCATTAGGTTACCATTAATGGTTTATAGAACAGTTTCATAAAATATCTCTATAAACCATATTGAAGTAATATAATCATTTTGAAACTTTCCTAGAACACACATAATAATCATTAATTACAAAATCATTTTTTATTAATAACATATCTCTTTTAATATAATACCACTATATATTTATTTAAAACATAATACCTTTATCCAATAAGGCTATACATCACAATTTTTCAAACTGTACTTCATTTTATAAGATCCAATAATTTTATATGAAACTTATCATAAGAATAAATAATCATAATAGCATCATGGGAAAATATATTCATCATAATTCATAATAGAAACTCTAAACTTGAGAAATACAATATTCTCTTATCATTAACATATAATGAGTTAAATATGCCACTCTATATCATTAATTATCATATATTCTTCTTAGGAGCTACATATATATTATAAAACATATTCATCATTAACCAATGTGTTAGAGGGATATATCATACCCATTTATCATCATAAAAAATTATAATAACCATAAAATTAAAAAACACCTAAAATATTTAATTTCCCTCATAAAACCTATAAACTTTTCATTTATCCCTTGAGGAAAAACATGTCTAGTAATCTCATAAAAATGAGAACAAATTTGATTTTCTTTTGAATAAATTTAATAACTAAAAATTCCCAGAACCATGAAATTGAGATCTTAATTGAATAATTATAAAAAAATATAAATTAAACTTGATAGTGAATAATTATTATAGTGTTATGAAAATATCATTAAATAATAAACATCTAAAAATCTATCCTTTATCACATTTTTAAAGAAATTCAAAAATAATTCATACAAAAAAAATTAATAATATTCATTTTTTAATATTAATAATATTTGTCATAAGTTTTTTAATATTTCATTTAATATTATTTTATACAAAAAAAATCATTTTTGAAACATTTAAACAAACATGGAAATGGAAGATAAAGCATTTAAACCATTTAAAGTAACGTTTTAAAGGAAAATTATTTATCACTTGGTTAAATTTAGAATAAAAATGAATTAAATGAAAAAATTAAATATATTTTCAAATAAATTTAATTAAATGATAAAATAAATCCATATACTAGTTTATATACCATAGAAAAAATATATGTTGTGAAAAAGACAAAATCCTTGAAAAAAAGGAAAGTGAGACGAGTGATCCTTTACTTTGAGTCCTGACTCAATTAATACATTTTATAATTCCTACATAAAGTAATATTATTAGAAATTTAACTTCTTAGGAATAAATTTTTTTATTTAAAATAATAGTATTTATTTAATTTCTTACTATTTTTTATTTAGTTACTAAAATGGTTAAGTTCACGTTGGACATTTTAGGGTACTTATATTAATAGACATAACATAAAATTGGTGCATTGAATCTATTTAAAGAGGATATGGTTAAATAATCTATAGAAAATAATTTTATAATTATATTTTCTAATAATCCAATACAGTTTTAAAATCATCCATGTAAGGTTATCAAGAAACACAAATCACATTAGTTCATGGGATTGGAAGTTCGCACATACAAATGAGTGACATTTACATTTTATAATTAATGAAAAAGAAATAAAGTACATAATGTTTAACCTTAATATAATTTTAATAATTTTACCAATATTATATTAATTCAATAAATTCATCCTTATTACTGTCCTCAAGATACTACAATTAAAAATTAAATGCATTGTTTTGTGTAGACGATAGTTCATATGTACACATTAGTAATATTTCCACATTTAAACAGATAGAATATTAAGAAAGTAGATAACATATTATATATAAATAATCCTAATAATTTTATAAATTTAATACATATTCATTAATTCAATATTTATAAAAATCCATCTGTGATAGTGATTAAAAAAATTATTCCATGGAGGTGATTGTACACACATATCCACGAGCGAAGTGTCTATTTCCCATATGATGGAAAGGAGGTATAAAATAGTTATTAACTGATCTAAATACCGTTTAGTATTGTAAATATACTAATTTAATTATGCCAATATGGTTAGAATATATTAGAAATAGGTATGAGAAGAAATAAACTTGAAATAATTCAGTTTGTACTTATATATTTTCCATGGATATCTTCTTTTGGATTACACCTCAGACATTCTTATATTGGTAATTATGTGATACTAGGAACTCTAAGATAAGTTGGGGGAGTTGGGGATCAATTTTAGTGGATCTTGGTTGATCTAGGTTTCTCAATATTTCTAGAGAAGTAATTATATGAGGTACCCTTTTATAGGTTATGTGAGTAGAACTTTTATACATATTAAGAGAAATAAAAAATATAAAGTCAATTTCATGGTAATGTGGAATTAAGGAAACATAATTTTAAATATAGGATAGATAAAAGTCATAATTAACTCAAAAAAATCATATTTATAAAATATTTAGAGATATTGTAATCCTTATCTCTCAGTTTAACTCATTTAATCCCATTTTAATCTTTTCCATGTGAAATTAAATTTCATTGCAAGATAAATAATTCTTTTTCCAAAAAATAAAATTTCCCATGTAAAATAATTTTTACATGATTAATCAGAATATTGAATCCATTTTATAATATTAATTTTCTTGAAGTGCAATAAATTATTTCTAATTTGATCAAAGAAAATTCTTAAAACCCAATTTTATATGAAAAAGTATTTTTTATTTAAAAATGAATCTATAATTATTTAGGAAAATGAATCTTGAGTTCTGAAACTTCACTTGAATTTATTAAATTATTATTAAAAATTAAGGTTCTTATAAATTATATCCATGAAAAATCTTAATTGAATCATCCCATCACTCTATTAAATGAAATGAACACAGATTAGTTTTTATTAAAATAAAATATAACATAGGTTCCAAAACTTCATTCATATATTTTAAAATTAAACATAATAGTATTAAATAACTTATATTACTCCTTAAACATATATTTTTTTCCTAAAATTGTTCATATAATTTTATTTCATGGTTATATCATTACGATTTCACAAGATTTACAGTATATGTAAAATTTTTATTTTTCACAATTCATTTAAAAATAAACTATTTTAGAACAATACCAAAAATTCACCCCAGGGTAAATTCAATATAGTAATATTAATTATTAAGTTTTTTTAAAAATATCATTTTAAAAAGTGTAATAAAATAATTCAAAAATCCATGGGCAAAATCGATAAAAACACATTGTAAGAAAAAAATAATTAATTGTAAAATGAATTTATTCATATTTTATGCCTAGTAAAAAAAAATTTGATTGTTAATTAATTTTACTGAATATATTATCAATAAATATCATCAAAATTATTAATCAATTATCATTACTTTAATTTATTTAGATAAAATTTCATTTCTCACTTAAATATAGTTTTTTTGAAAAATATCCATTTTTTACCCACAAATTATTTTATTTTAATTTTATAAATTTTATAATAAAAAATTCCTTATTAATATGGTTCCATATATGAAAAATAAATTTTAAATAAATTTAAAACTAAAAATAATATAAAATTAGCTTTTAAATTAAATATGTAATATAAATAAACCCACTTTTATAGAACAATGACCTTTCAAAACATTAATTTTTTATTACATTATTTCAAATCAATTACCAATGACTATTAATTTTGTTGGGCAAAAATCCCTCAAGGTAACATTGCAGCATTTTTGGGTTGATTGTGTTTGTTGACAAAGCAGGTTTCCATGGAGAATTGTCGAGTTCCCAAGAAGTTGTTGACATTCCATGTTGACAATGAACTTTGACAAAGGAAAGGACGATCTGGAGGCGGTACAAAAGAGCAGTACAAGGTGGCGCCGTTTTCCAGTGTTTGCCAAATTTTTGGGCCTGAAAATCGCCAATGGAAAATGGAGTGATATGTTGTTGGCAAAGGTTGAGGAGAGAGAAATGAAGGAGGTGTGCGGAAAAATTAAGCGTGGCGCGCAAAACTAGAGGGTTGCGCGAAATCTTGAAGTGTGGCGCGCAAAACAGCGGGTTGCGCGAAATTGTATTTCGCGCAAAAGATGTTTCAAGGCCGAAAGCTTGAAAATCGGTAAAGGCATGAGGCGCGCGAAATTTTGGAGGCGTGCGCGGAAAATTGAAGTGGCGCGCGAAATAGCGGATGAAGTATTTCGCGCAAGAGGTGTTACGAGGTCCGAAGCTCGTAAAATGGCAAAGGCATGAGGTGCGCGAAATTATGGAGCAGTGCGCGGAAAATGGTTGTGCGCGGAAGGTTTGTATTTCGCGATCAACGCGGATTGCGCGCTCAAGGAGGGTTTTTCGCGCGGGGTCGATTTTGCCTATAAATATGAAGTGACCCTCCTCCATTCAGTAGAGCTCAAGACATAGAAAATACCCGAGCTCTGGTGCGCGAAATTGAAGTTAGAAAGTGTGTTGCGCGTAAACTTAAAGTTTGCGCGTAAAGTCAGCTGTTGCGCGAAAAGCTAAGGTTGCGCAGAAAGTTTGTGTTGGCGCGTAAAAGGAAGGTTGCGCAAAAAGTGGATTTCGCGCAAAGGCAGTGAATTGCGCGCAAGGCAGTTTCCAGGCTGCGCGTAAAATTTGGAGGTTGCGCGAAAAAGGAATTTCGCGCAAACCATAGAAATTGCGCGCAAGACACCGTAAGGGTTGCGCGTAAAAATTGAGGTTGCCCGGTACATCCGGTGCAAAGTGAGATTCATCTACGAGTGAAAGTTGAACTTCAACAGAGCATCTACATACAGAGAAAGATGCATTCCTTAATGGAAATGAAGAGACCTACAGGTCTATAAACTGTGATTGGATTCCCTTCCCAGAGCAGTGAGCTTAGGAAGAGGAAGAAGGTGATCCTCTCCACCGGCAGTGAGCCAGAGAGAGAGAAACAGGGAGTGACCCTTGGGAAAGCAGTGAGCTGACCCTAAACATTGTATAGGCAGTGAGCCTGGGCATAGAAGTGATCTAGCCCGAACATTGTAAACCACATCTAGTGAAGTTAGTGGATCTTGGTACGAACCGGCAACTTGTCGGCGTATGCTCCTTGGACGTAGCCCTTAGTGGTGAACCAAGTAAAAATCGTTGTGTCTGTCTGGTCACTTCTCTGCATTTCACTCAAAGCATTATCATCAGATAAACTTGAAAAGAACTGAGCATAGTATACACACAAGAGCAAACAAAGTGACCCTTGTAACAAAGAGGTCAAGATCCAGTGGGGCAGGAAGTATTTTGAAAAGAATATCCATACCCTGATTCACCCCCCCTCTCAGGGTACATAGGCCCCTATTGGCCCTAACAATTGGTATCAGAGGGACTGGTTGCTTTTATCAGATTTGTTTGCTTCAACTTTGTGAAGTCGATCTGTGTTGTTGAAGATATTGTTTGCGCTTATCTCGGTCTACCATGGGAAAAAGAAAATCTTCAAAGAAGAATCAGAAGTCAGGTGGTATCCCTCAGTGTGGAAGTGTTTTTGGAAAAAGTGTGATTCAAATAAAAGAATCAAATAGCTTACTGAAGGAATCATGTAGTGAACAGAAAAATGATTTGGATAAATCATACAACAAAAATACTTACTCATTCAAAGATGTTGACGGAATGAGTGAAGAACCTGACTTTCCAAGTGACGTTGGAACCACTGACGATGAAGAAGAAGAAATTGAAGGAAGAATTGATATGCGAGCTGAGTTGGAGGCTGCTCTGGAAGAGATAGATGTTTGGAGGGCCAAAACCAAGAAAGCTAACAAAATTGTTCGCGATGCCAAACTCTATATGCAGCAGCAGGAAGAAGAGAAATCTGAGCTGATGGAAGAAATTCAGAAACTTAATTTATCAACATCAGAGAACTCAGAATCCGTTAGTAAGTATAAGCTGAAGGTTGAAGAACAGAAAAGAGAGATCGATGGCCTGAACAAAAAGGTGGAAGTTGTCCATGGGACTAAAGAATTGGATCAGAAATCCACTGAAGAAATTAAATCTGAAGGCATACAGATCAATGCTCTGGAAACTGAGGTCAACAAGCTAAGAGGCTTAAATCAAAGGCTTATCGATATAGTTACTGACCTAACAAAGAAGAATGATTCTCAAGGTGAGGTATTACAGAAGCTGGCTAAAATGAAAGGAAAACAAAAGGCTGATGATTATGAAGAGAATCAAAAGTCAGATGAAGTACAGAATCTGAAAGCTAGAAATGATGATCTAGCAGCACAGTTGTCTGAAGAAGTTCAGAACAATCGAAGCCTTCAACAAGAGAATGAATCTGTCTCTAAATCTGTTTCTGAGGAAAAATTAAAAGTAGTGAAGAAAAGTGCAATGGTGGAAAAGCTCACACAGGAACTAGAAGATGAGGTGAGTAATGGGAAGCTTCTCAAGAAAGAACTGGATGTCCAACTTGAATCAAGGGAGACGAAGATTAAAAAGTTGGAAGAGGATCTAGAATTAGTAAAGAAGGATGTGGAAAAATCTAATGCTAAAGGAATGCCAAAAATGAAGGATGCCTTACACTTGCTATTTGATCATCCTTCGACAAGTGATGATAAAATGAAGAATAGGTATGCTATTTCTGAAGAGAAACAACAGAATATTTTCTCAGCTCAAAGACCAGCAAGTTTCGGAAAAGCTGGTATCGGATTTGATGAATCCCCTCCCGTGCAAGATAGAAAGAGAGCTATGAACAGCTCTAGATGGGAAAGAAATCCTATAGGTGCTGGAGATAGGCCTAAAAGGACAGATACAAAAAGTAGTGATGACATGTGCTATTTTTGTGGGATTCATGGCCACACATCAAGCTTCTGTTCAGAGGCTCTGGAATACATCTCAGGGTGTGAAAATAGAGACATTACTAAATCTGAGAATAAGAAGAAGCATCATGAGAAATCAGAGAGAGGAGTCTCTCAGAGGAAAGCATATGTTAGATGCTATTACTGCGGAAGAATGGGACACACAATGAGTATGTGTCAGGAAGCTCAGGAGCCCAATATCAAAAGAAGAAATCAAGGGGCATCAACATCTCAGCAGAGAGATGATGAAATGAGGTATGTCTTTGAGGGAAAATGTTTTATATGTTCTCACTATGGGCACATGGCGAGACATTGCAGTAAGAAAAAAGCAGGAAAGGGAAAGGAACAAGAAAAGAGATCTCCACCACAAGAAGTGTACAAGAAAGAAGCCTGTACTGGGAGACAAAGTGGTAAGGAGAAGAATAGGCTTAAAGCCTTGGGGAAATCACATGGAGCTGAACGAAAGTTGTATCAGTCACCTCCTCTAGCGTGCTCACAACAACTCTCAAGGAGAGAATGTGAACAAACCTGGAAGATTAAGGGGAGATCTACTCCAGTTGTGATAAAGAAGAATGAACGTTCAATGGAGGACCCACCACCAATGCAAAATAGGGTGGCGACTCATAAATCTGATAAAAGGCAGATAAGAAAAGAATGCATTGCAAAATTCGCCCCGCAACGAGAAGTGGAAGAAAAAGGCAGATCCCTGCAATGGACAAAGAAGACGGGGAAGATGACAAGAAAGGAGATTCCTGCACCGAGAAATAATCAAGGGAAATGGAATTTCGGTAGAACCTCAAAGAAGGAAATGTGTACTAGTGGGTTTAAACCCCAAGTGGTGAGAAAGGCTGAGCCTACCAAATCTACATATCAGAAAAAGGCTCAGAATGTAGGCAATGAATGCCTTGTCATATGGCCAGAACAATTGAAGTTGGCTAGGCAGTTGGAGGAAGCAAGAAAGGAGTGTGATGCGCTCCAAGAAAGAATCAATGGGTTGACCCATCAGGATCAACCATCGTCCTCATGTTGAGGATTCTAGAAGACACCCCTCTCCCTATGCATATAAATGCTATTAACTGATGATTGATGTGTTTCAGGTTTTAGGGAGATACGATCCAAGGGGAAGTGGCATCTAAGGATGCGAAGTGGAGATCTGATATGCTCTACAGGTTCAATTGATTCAAATCAGGAACTAGGGATGAAGAAGAAAAGATGCAACTGAGCACAATTAAAAGTGGAAGCTGAGAATAAGTGATGTAGGAGAAGAACGAATGCTTATGGGTTTAAACAGTGGCCTAACCCCAGGAAGTGGTGCACAACCAAGGGGGAGCATTCAACCGAAGAAGTCAGATCAGGAGTGTTCGAACGGGGGAATACTCATTTCTGGAGAAGCAGCAATAGTCAAGCATCTCATGCTTATTTATTTTGATCTAACATTGTGGTATCAACTGATTGTTTTTTCAGGATACCAAGAAGCTGCGAAAAGTAGTTGAAAGAAATGAAGCCACTGAAAAATGAGTCAGTAAACAATTTCCTGACGAAAGTGTTGAGGAAGAAAGCAACACAGGGGGAGAAGAACTGGCTAAGGGTGACTCAAAATAAGATACTGATGATGAGTACAAGGATGTAAAATCCTTATCTGCACAAAATACAAAGAATCGAGCTGAAATTGACAGGCAGACTATCATCAGTGATCAGTGAGATCCGGTTCAGACAAAGAGAATGAAATCACTACAGCAGACATCATTACTATCTCAGGTTGAGTCGAAATGCTTTGCTGATGCAGCTGAAGATGAAAAACCGGGATCATGCCATGAATGAAGCGATAGGTCAGAATTGAGAAGAATCAGACCTGGGAAATTGTTTCGAGGCCAGATGATAAAAATGTCATCAGGACAAAATGGGTCTATTTAGACAAGATGAACGAAGATGGTACAATGATTCGAAACAAAGCACGACTGGTGTGCAAAGCATACACCCCAAGAGAATGGTACTGAAGGCTATATCAGTATTTGAAGAAGATTGGTTTTCAGTGTGGTGGATTTGATTACAATCTTTATTTCAACAACAATAGTAATCAAAGGATGGTGAGGCTGGTCAAGGAAGAAGACATAATATTTGGAAGATCAGATGAAGCATAGTTACACAAGGCAGGAATGGAACATTCATTTCTGAATCCGAGTATGCCAAGGATGCTTTGAAATGATTTGGAATGGAAAATTCCAAGGAGATGAAGACTCCGGTTTCTACCCGGATGAAATCATCAAAAGATGACAGTGGCAGGGCAGTTAATATCACAGAATACATGCAAATCATTGGAAGTCTGTTGTACTTAACCGCAACAAGGCCTGATATTGTTTTCGCCACATGCCAAGCAGTGAGATATCAGAGTAATCCCAAGGAAAGTCACATGCTTGCAGTGAAAAGAATACTTCGGTATATCAAGGGCACAGTGGACTTCGGCTTGACATACAATGACAAATCTCAGACAGAGTTATTGGGATATACTGATGCAGACTGGGCCGGTTCAGCAGATGATAGGAAACCAACGTCAGGTGGTGCTTTTTACATAATGGATTGTGTATTTCTTGGCTTAGCAAGAAGCAAGATTGCATTTCATTAAGCACCGCAGAAGCTGAGTATATTACGGCCACTCAAGCATGCACACAGTTATTGTGGATGAAGCAGCAGCTTGAAGATATGGGATTTGAAGTAAAGTCTCCAATCGGAATCCAGTGCGATAACTCAAGTGCTATAAATCTCAGCAAAAATCTCGTCCGTCACTCTAGGACAAAGCACATTGAGATAAAGTATCATTTTATCAAGGAGAAAGTTGAGCAGGGGATCGTGAAATTGGAGTATGTGCCTACAGAACTACAGGTTGCAGACATTCTGACAAAGGCCTTACCCAAGGAAGCTTTTGAAAGGCATCGACTGGATCTGGGAGTTCAGTCAATTCCCCACACTTGAAATAGAGTGGATGTGCCCCCCCCCCCCTCCCCCCTCTCCCCGAGGAATGGTGTGTTTTTCCCTAATGTGCTGATATGTGTTCTCTACTATGTTACAGACTACAAAGGCGTGACCTTTGGGTTCGTTGACAAAGGGGGAGAAAAGTGCTTGAAAAGTGCTTGACAAAGGGGGAGAAAAGTGTTAGTTCCAGAGAGAAAATAGTGCGGAGATTTGATAAATCATAATTGATACGGGGAGAAGCTGACAGGTGGAGCAGCCAGAAAGGGGGAGCAATGAGAAAGGGGGAGTATGAAATCTGACGATGCTAGAAGTGATCGATCAAATCATAGAAATCACGACAGCTGAGGATCGTGATAAAAGCAGAACAATGGTGTTGGAATGGTGTGAGATGGTGTCCAGCTATCAACAATTGGTATCAACTTAAGAATTCACCAATTGGTATCAGTGTGGTTCAACAACTGGTTTTATTTTAAGAATTGGTATCAGGGTGGAATCAACAACTGTGGTCTGACATGAAGTGATTCATTGATGAACTTTTCATACTACTCTTGTTTCTCACGCCGAGCATTGCTCATGTGGGCTTAGAGTACATGTTAAGTGAATCCTTGAACGCTGTCATAATCGCAAGAGGCGAATGGTGGTAGCAGCTGGAAGAAGACTCAGTGTGGTATCAAAGTGCAGAAAATATTCCTGAGCACAATTGTGAAGAGTTGTCAACAAACCCAAAGGGGGAGATTGTTGGGCAAAAATCCCTCAAGGTAACATTGCAGCATTTTTGGGTTGATTGTGTTTGTTGACAAAGCAGGTTTCCATGGAGAATTGTCGAGTTCCCAAGAAGTTGTTGACATTCCATGTTGACAATGAACTTTGACAAAGGAAAGGACGATCTGGAGGCGGTACAAAAGAGCAGTACAAGGTGGCGCCGTTTTCCAGTGTTTGCCAAATTTTTGGGCCTGAAAATCGCCAATGGAAAATGGAGTGATATGTTGTTGGCAAAGGTTGAGGAGAGAGAAATGAAGGAGGTGTGCGGAAAAATTAAGCGTGGCGCGCAAAACTAGAGGGTTGCGCGAAATCTTGAAGTGTGGCGCGCAAAACAGCGGGTTGCGCGAAATTGTATTTCGCGCAAAAGATGTTTCAAGGCCGAAAGCTTGAAAATCGGTAAAGGCATGAGGCGCGCGAAATTTTGGAGGCGTGCGCGGAAAATTGAAGTGGCGCGCGAAATAGCGGATGAAGTATTTCGCGCAAGAGGTGTTACGAGGTCCGAAGCTCGTAAAATGGCAAAGGCATGAGGTGCGCGAAATTATGGAGCAGTGCGCGGAAAATGGTTGTGCGCGGAAGGTTTGTATTTCGCGATCAACGCGGATTGCGCGCTCAAGGAGGGTTTTTCGCGCGGGGTCGATTTTGCCTATAAATATGAAGTGACCCTCCTCCATTCAGTAGAGCTCAAGACATAGAAAATACCCGAGCTCTGGTGCGCGAAATTGAAGTTAGAAAGTGTGTTGCGCGTAAACTTAAAGTTTGCGCGTAAAGTCAGCTGTTGCGCGAAAAGCTAAGGTTGCGCAGAAAGTTTGTGTTGGCGCGTAAAAGGAAGGTTGCGCAAAAAGTGGATTTCGCGCAAAGGCAGTGAATTGCGCGCAAGGCAGTTTCCAGGCTGCGCGTAAAATTTGGAGGTTGCGCGAAAAAGGAATTTCGCGCAAACCATAGAAATTGCGCGCAAGACACCGTAAGGGTTGCGCGTAAAAATTGAGGTTGCCCGGTACATCCGGTGCAAAGTGAGATTCATCTACGAGTGAAAGTTGAACTTCAACAGAGCATCTACATACAGAGAAAGATGCATTCCTTAATGGAAATGAAGAGACCTACAGGTCTATAAACTGTGATTGGATTCCCTTCCCAGAGCAGTGAGCTTAGGAAGAGGAAGAAGGTGATCCTCTCCACCGGCAGTGAGCCAGAGAGAGAGAAACAGGGAGTGACCCTTGGGAAAGCAGTGAGCTGACCCTAAACATTGTATAGGCAGTGAGCCTGGGCATAGAAGTGATCTAGCCCGAACATTGTAAACCACATCTAGTGAAGTTAGTGGATCTTGGTACGAACCGGCAACTTGTCGGCGTATGCTCCTTGGACGTAGCCCTTAGTGGTGAACCAAGTAAAAATCGTTGTGTCTGTCTGGTCACTTCTCTGCATTTCACTCAAAGCATTATCATCAGATAAACTTGAAAAGAACTGAGCATAGTATACACACAAGAGCAAACAAAGTGACCCTTGTAACAAAGAGGTCAAGATCCAGTGGGGCAGGAAGTATTTTGAAAAGAATATCCATACCCTGATTCACCCCCCCTCTCAGGGTACATAGGCCCCTATTGGCCCTAACAATTGGTATCAGAGGGACTGGTTGCTTTTATCAGATTTGTTTGCTTCAACTTTGTGAAGTCGATCTGTGTTGTTGAAGATATTGTTTGCGCTTATCTCGGTCTACCATGGGAAAAAGAAAATCTTCAAAGAAGAATCAGAAGTCAGGTGGTATCCCTCAGTGTGGAAGTGTTTTTGGAAAAAGTGTGATTCAAATAAAAGAATCAAATAGCTTACTGAAGGAATCATGTAGTGAACAGAAAAATGATTTGGATAAATCATACAACAAAAATACTTACTCATTCAAAGATGTTGACGGAATGAGTGAAGAACCTGACTTTCCAAGTGACGTTGGAACCACTGACGATGAAGAAGAAGAAATTGAAGGAAGAATTGATATGCGAGCTGAGTTGGAGGCTGCTCTGGAAGAGATAGATGTTTGGAGGGCCAAAACCAAGAAAGCTAACAAAATTGTTCGCGATGCCAAACTCTATATGCAGCAGCAGGAAGAAGAGAAATCTGAGCTGATGGAAGAAATTCAGAAACTTAATTTATCAACATCAGAGAACTCAGAATCCGTTAGTAAGTATAAGCTGAAGGTTGAAGAACAGAAAAGAGAGATCGATGGCCTGAACAAAAAGGTGGAAGTTGTCCATGGGACTAAAGAATTGGATCAGAAATCCACTGAAGAAATTAAATCTGAAGGCATACAGATCAATGCTCTGGAAACTGAGGTCAACAAGCTAAGAGGCTTAAATCAAAGGCTTATCGATATAGTTACTGACCTAACAAAGAAGAATGATTCTCAAGGTGAGGTATTACAGAAGCTGGCTAAAATGAAAGGAAAACAAAAGGCTGATGATTATGAAGAGAATCAAAAGTCAGATGAAGTACAGAATCTGAAAGCTAGAAATGATGATCTAGCAGCACAGTTGTCTGAAGAAGTTCAGAACAATCGAAGCCTTCAACAAGAGAATGAATCTGTCTCTAAATCTGTTTCTGAGGAAAAATTAAAAGTAGTGAAGAAAAGTGCAATGGTGGAAAAGCTCACACAGGAACTAGAAGATGAGGTGAGTAATGGGAAGCTTCTCAAGAAAGAACTGGATGTCCAACTTGAATCAAGGGAGACGAAGATTAAAAAGTTGGAAGAGGATCTAGAATTAGTAAAGAAGGATGTGGAAAAATCTAATGCTAAAGGAATGCCAAAAATGAAGGATGCCTTACACTTGCTATTTGATCATCCTTCGACAAGTGATGATAAAATGAAGAATAGGTATGCTATTTCTGAAGAGAAACAACAGAATATTTTCTCAGCTCAAAGACCAGCAAGTTTCGGAAAAGCTGGTATCGGATTTGATGAATCCCCTCCCGTGCAAGATAGAAAGAGAGCTATGAACAGCTCTAGATGGGAAAGAAATCCTATAGGTGCTGGAGATAGGCCTAAAAGGACAGATACAAAAAGTAGTGATGACATGTGCTATTTTTGTGGGATTCATGGCCACACATCAAGCTTCTGTTCAGAGGCTCTGGAATACATCTCAGGGTGTGAAAATAGAGACATTACTAAATCTGAGAATAAGAAGAAGCATCATGAGAAATCAGAGAGAGGAGTCTCTCAGAGGAAAGCATATGTTAGATGCTATTACTGCGGAAGAATGGGACACACAATGAGTATGTGTCAGGAAGCTCAGGAGCCCAATATCAAAAGAAGAAATCAAGGGGCATCAACATCTCAGCAGAGAGATGATGAAATGAGGTATGTCTTTGAGGGAAAATGTTTTATATGTTCTCACTATGGGCACATGGCGAGACATTGCAGTAAGAAAAAAGCAGGAAAGGGAAAGGAACAAGAAAAGAGATCTCCACCACAAGAAGTGTACAAGAAAGAAGCCTGTACTGGGAGACAAAGTGGTAAGGAGAAGAATAGGCTTAAAGCCTTGGGGAAATCACATGGAGCTGAACGAAAGTTGTATCAGTCACCTCCTCTAGCGTGCTCACAACAACTCTCAAGGAGAGAATGTGAACAAACCTGGAAGATTAAGGGGAGATCTACTCCAGTTGTGATAAAGAAGAATGAACGTTCAATGGAGGACCCACCACCAATGCAAAATAGGGTGGCGACTCATAAATCTGATAAAAGGCAGATAAGAAAAGAATGCATTGCAAAATTCGCCCCGCAACGAGAAGTGGAAGAAAAAGGCAGATCCCTGCAATGGACAAAGAAGACGGGGAAGATGACAAGAAAGGAGATTCCTGCACCGAGAAATAATCAAGGGAAATGGAATTTCGGTAGAACCTCAAAGAAGGAAATGTGTACTAGTGGGTTTAAACCCCAAGTGGTGAGAAAGGCTGAGCCTACCAAATCTACATATCAGAAAAAGGCTCAGAATGTAGGCAATGAATGCCTTGTCATATGGCCAGAACAATTGAAGTTGGCTAGGCAGTTGGAGGAAGCAAGAAAGGAGTGTGATGCGCTCCAAGAAAGAATCAATGGGTTGACCCATCAGGATCAACCATCGTCCTCATGTTGAGGATTCTAGAAGACACCCCTCTCCCTATGCATATAAATGCTATTAACTGATGATTGATGTGTTTCAGGTTTTAGGGAGATACGATCCAAGGGGAAGTGGCATCTAAGGATGCGAAGTGGAGATCTGATATGCTCTACAGGTTCAATTGATTCAAATCAGGAACTAGGGATGAAGAAGAAAAGATGCAACTGAGCACAATTAAAAGTGGAAGCTGAGAATAAGTGATGTAGGAGAAGAACGAATGCTTATGGGTTTAAACAGTGGCCTAACCCCAGGAAGTGGTGCACAACCAAGGGGGAGCATTCAACCGAAGAAGTCAGATCAGGAGTGTTCGAACGGGGGAATACTCATTTCTGGAGAAGCAGCAATAGTCAAGCATTTCATGCTTATTTATTTTGATCTAACATTGTGGTATCAACTGATTGTTTTTTCAGGATACCAAGAAGCTGCGAAAAGTAGTTGAAAGAAATGAAGCCACTGAAAAATGAGTCAGTAAACAATTTCCTGACGAAAGTGTTGAGGAAGAAAGCAACACAGGGGGAGAAGAACTGGCTAAGGGTGACTCAAAATAAGATACTGATGATGAGTACAAGGATGTAAAATCCTTATCTGCACAAAATACAAAGAATCGAGCTGAAATTGACAGGCAGACTATCATCAGTGATCAGTGAGATCCGGTTCAGACAAAGAGAATGAAATCACTACAGCAGACATCATTACTATCTCAGGTTGAGTCGAAATGCTTTGCTGATGCAGCTGAAGATGAAAAACCGGGATCATGCCATGAATGAAGCGATAGGTCAGAATTGAGAAGAATCAGACCTGGGAAATTGTTTCGAGGCCAGATGATAAAAATGTCATCAGGACAAAATGGGTCTATTTAGACAAGATGAACGAAGATGGTACAATGATTCGAAACAAAGCACGACTGGTGTGCAAAGCATACACCCCAAGAGAATGGTACTGAAGGCTATATCAGTATTTGAAGAAGATTGGTTTTCAGTGTGGTGGATTTGATTACAATCTTTATTTCAACAACAATAGTAATCAAAGGATGGTGAGGCTGGTCAAGGAAGAAGACATAATATTTGGAAGATCAGATGAAGCATAGTTACACAAGGCAGGAATGGAACATTCATTTCTGAATCCGAGTATGCCAAGGATGCTTTGAAATGATTTGGAATGGAAAATTCCAAGGAGATGAAGACTCCGGTTTCTACCCGGATGAAATCATCAAAAGATGACAGTGGCAGGGCAGTTAATATCACAGAATACATGCAAATCATTGGAAGTCTGTTGTACTTAACCGCAACAAGGCCTGATATTGTTTTCGCCACATGCCAAGCAGTGAGATATCAGAGTAATCCCAAGGAAAGTCACATGCTTGCAGTGAAAAGAATACTTCGGTATATCAAGGGCACAGTGGACTTCGGCTTGACATACAATGACAAATCTCAGACAGAGTTATTGGGATATACTGATGCAGACTGGGCCGGTTCAGCAGATGATAGGAAACCAACGTCAGGTGGTGCTTTTTACATAATGGATTGTGTATTTCTTGGCTTAGCAAGAAGCAAGATTGCATTTCATTAAGCACCGCAGAAGCTGAGTATATTACGGCCACTCAAGCATGCACACAGTTATTGTGGATGAAGCAGCAGCTTGAAGATATGGGATTTGAAGTAAAGTCTCCAATCGGAATCCAGTGCGATAACTCAAGTGCTATAAATCTCAGCAAAAATCTCGTCCGTCACTCTAGGACAAAGCACATTGAGATAAAGTATCATTTTATCAAGGAGAAAGTTGAGCAGGGGATCGTGAAATTGGAGTATGTGCCTACAGAACTACAGGTTGCAGACATTCTGACAAAGGCCTTACCCAAGGAAGCTTTTGAAAGGCATCGACTGGATCTGGGAGTTCAGTCAATTCCCCACACTTGAAATAGAGTGGATGTGCCCCCCCCCCCCTCCCCCCTCTCCCCGAGGAATGGTGTGTTTTTCCCTAATGTGCTGATATGTGTTCTCTACTATGTTACAGACTACAAAGGCGTGACCTTTGGGTTCGTTGACAAAGGGGGAGAAAAGTGCTTGAAAAGTGCTTGACAAAGGGGGAGAAAAGTGTTAGTTCCAGAGAGAAAATAGTGCGGAGATTTGATAAATCATAATTGATACGGGGAGAAGCTGACAGGTGGAGCAGCCAGAAAGGGGGAGCAATGAGAAAGGGGGAGTATGAAATCTGACGATGCTAGAAGTGATCGATCAAATCATAGAAATCACGACAGCTGAGGATCGTGATAAAAGCAGAACAATGGTGTTGGAATGGTGTGAGATGGTGTCCAGCTATCAACAATTGGTATCAACTTAAGAATTCACCAATTGGTATCAGTGTGGTTCAACAACTGGTTTTATTTTAAGAATTGGTATCAGGGTGGAATCAACAACTGTGGTCTGACATGAAGTGATTCATTGATGAACTTTTCATACTACTCTTGTTTCTCACGCCGAGCATTGCTCATGTGGGCTTAGAGTACATGTTAAGTGAATCCTTGAACGCTGTCATAATCGCAAGAGGCGAATGGTGGTAGCAGCTGGAAGAAGACTCAGTGTGGTATCAAAGTGCAGAAAATATTCCTGAGCACAATTGTGAAGAGTTGTCAACAAACCCAAAGGGGGAGATTGTTGGGCAAAAATCCCTCAAGGTAACATTGCAGCATTTTTGGGTTGATTGTGTTTGTTGACAAAGCAGGTTTCCATGGAGAATTGTCGAGTTCCCAAGAAGTTGTTGACATTCCATGTTGACAATGAACTTTGACAAAGGAAAGGACGATCTGGAGGCGGTACAAAAGAGCAGTACAAGGTGGCGCCGTTTTCCAGTGTTTGCCAAATTTTTGGGCCTGAAAATCGCCAATGGAAAATGGAGTGATATGTTGTTGGCAAAGGTTGAGGAGAGAGAAATGAAGGAGGTGTGCGGAAAAATTAAGCGTGGCGCGCAAAACTAGAGGGTTGCGCGAAATCTTGAAGTGTGGCGCGCAAAACAGCGGGTTGCGCGAAATTGTATTTCGCGCAAAAGATGTTTCAAGGCCGAAAGCTTGAAAATCGGTAAAGGCATGAGGCGCGCGAAATTTTGGAGGCGTGCGCGGAAAATTGAAGTGGCGCGCGAAATAGCGGATGAAGTATTTCGCGCAAGAGGTGTTACGAGGTCCGAAGCTCGTAAAATGGCAAAGGCATGAGGTGCGCGAAATTATGGAGCAGTGCGCGGAAAATGGTTGTGCGCGGAAGGTTTGTATTTCGCGATCAACGCGGATTGCGCGCTCAAGGAGGGTTTTTCGCGCGGGGTCGATTTTGCCTATAAATATGAAGTGACCCTCCTCCATTCAGTAGAGCTCAAGACATAGAAAATACCCGAGCTCTGGTGCGCGAAATTGAAGTTAGAAAGTGTGTTGCGCGTAAACTTAAAGTTTGCGCGTAAAGTCAGCTGTTGCGCGAAAAGCTAAGGTTGCGCAGAAAGTTTGTGTTGGCGCGTAAAAGGAAGGTTGCGCAAAAAGTGGATTTCGCGCAAAGGCAGTGAATTGCGCGCAAGGCAGTTTCCAGGCTGCGCGTAAAATTTGGAGGTTGCGCGAAAAAGGAATTTCGCGCAAACCATAGAAATTGCGCGCAAGACACCGTAAGGGTTGCGCGTAAAAATTGAGGTTGCCCGGTACATCCGGTGCAAAGTGAGATTCATCTACGAGTGAAAGTTGAACTTCAACAGAGCATCTACATACAGAGAAAGATGCATTCCTTAATGGAAATGAAGAGACCTACAGGTCTATAAACTGTGATTGGATTCCCTTCCCAGAGCAGTGAGCTTAGGAAGAGGAAGAAGGTGATCCTCTCCACCGGCAGTGAGCCAGAGAGAGAGAAACAGGGAGTGACCCTTGGGAAAGCAGTGAGCTGACCCTAAACATTGTATAGGCAGTGAGCCTGGGCATAGAAGTGATCTAGCCCGAACATTGTAAACCACAGCTAGTGAAGTTAGTGGATCTTGGTACGAACCGGCAACTTGTCGGCGTATGCTCCTTGGACGTAGCCCTTAGTGGTGAACCAAGTAAAAATCGTTGTGTCTGTCTGGTCACTTCTCTGCATTTCACTCAAAGCATTATCATCAGATAAACTTGAAAAGAACTGAGCATAGTATACACACAAGAGCAAACAAAGTGACCCTTGTAACAAAGAGGTCAAGATCCAGTGGGGCAGGAAGTATTTTGAAAAGAATATCCATACCCTGATTCACCCCCCCTCTCAGGGTACATAGGCCCCTATTGGCCCTAACAAATTTATATGTTTTCACATTGTATATAAATAATTTAAATATTTTAAACATTCCTCTTAATACAGTATTATTCACTTTAGTTTGGTATTATGTACAACATATTCTATCAAATACATTTATCTTTAAAGGAAAATACTTTATAAAATCTCATGGTGTTACACTCTCCCCCATTAAAAAAATATCATCCTCAAAACTTTAATTTTCATTTTGAAAAACTATTGTATCATGACACAGTAATAAAATAAAACTTATATTTTATCAGGATAGTTTATTTCTAATTCAATACTTGGAAATTTATTACAACTTAATTAAATATTTATAAAACCATGTTTGTACCAATATCAAACTCATTATTATAAAAGAGTTTTGAGAAAAAACATGATAGCTGAGTGATAATACTTGATAGATATATCATCATTTTTTGCTCACGATTTCTTTTACCATCATGTTAAATAACAAGAGAAAATATAATTACATGACTTCTTTTCATTCCATGATCATAATTTCATCCTTTGGTTGTGGTTCGATTAGTTTTCCCACTCTTCATCAAATATTTTAAAAGAATAGTGAACAAGTTGATTTTTTCTTTCCTAAAACATGAAAATTATCTTTAATGGATCATAATATCCATCAAAAGATGACTATTTATTTCTCCCATTTCTATCCATTAACCATAACCAAAAATAGTTTACAGAAGTTAAGATAATTTCAAATGAAATTATATAATTCAAACATTAATTATTTCATTATAAATAATACCACTAGTTGATCCAAAGTTTATTTTTTTGTCATCCTTTTTAATCCAATCCCAAAAAATAAGCATCGTTATCCTTAACATGGTATATTTTAATGTAATTAAAGACTACTGACTTTTTGTCAAAAACAATCATTTTAACCCCTGATATTTTCTAAATATTTGAAATTATTATAATCTTTTAGCATCCTAACCTTGACGGTTATCTAAACCCTTAATATGATATTAAATATCAATCTATTAACTTTAAAAAGATATATTTATGTGATTTATAATAGGTTACTATTTATCTCATTTCGAAGATATTTTATTTTTAATGTTTTAGATAATTAGGAAAACCATTACATATCAAAGTGGATACTTGCACAAATTGTACATTTTATCTAGAAAAATATTTCTTATGTTTATACTATTATTCTAATATTAGCACACTTGGTTCATTCAAGAAAATTATTAATTAATGGATGTTCAAAATTGATATTGTTTTAACACATCCTTAAACCCTGTTAAAAATATTTAAAAATCTAGAATGATCAAAACAAAATATTTAAATGATTATAAATGATAAAGAAACATCATTAGGCCTATTAAATAATTTAAAGCCTTTGAAAAGGTATTTCCTTTAAATAAATAAATTTTATATTTAAGAAAACATATATTCAAATATTAAAATCAACTTCTCTTATCATAATGTTTCACAAAAAATATCTTATAAGAAAACATAAATCAAGAAGGTTACTTGGAATCACCACATTCATAAAGCTCAATATTGAATAACTTAAGAATTTAATTCCTACATGATCTTTTAATGGGATAACAATACTAAATAATTCTAACATGAAATGATAATATAATAACTTGACCATCTATTCTGAGTATATCACTTTTGTTTATAACTTATATCCAATTCACTCAGTCACATAACCCAATGCATTAGAGAGATATATCACACTCTTCAATAATCATATAAAATTTCATAGAACATGATTGTTATTAAAAACACGAAAATGTATGAATTTCTATCACAAAACTCATAAAATTGGCATTTTATCCCATAAGAAAATGTAATTATAGGTATATTATTAAAACAGAGAAGATAGAATATTCTTCTAAAAAGTAACTGAAATCCCAAAACATTGGGAAGGGGATTTTTATAAAAACCATAGAATCTTGTATAGAATTATTTATAATGAATAATGGTTATGACAATGGGAAAATCAAATCATGTAGTCAACATTAAAAAACATTCTTTTATAAATTCTATAAAGAGACTCAAAAGTGACTCAAATAAAAAAATTTAAGATGATAGCTTTTTAAAATTATTGTAAATAAAGACAAATATTGTTGAAAATGAACTTATAAATATCTATAATAAATAAATAAGAACATTAATGAAACATTTCACTGAATATGGATATTGTGGGAAAATGTATAAAACATTTTAATCAACGCTTTAGTGAAAAATCCCTTACAACATTATTAAATATAAAATTGGAAATAAATTGAAGGATATGACATAAAAAGGATTTGAAAACCAAATTTCTTTTGGATCACACATTCTCGAAACAAGATCCATAAACCACAAGTGGAATGAATTACACCATAGGCCCCGGGTTTGATTACCGCATCTCAGATTCAAAATCCAAAACCAAAAGATATCAAAAAGATTGTATATCACATATACCATGATAAAAGGACCCATTTAACCACAACCTACTTGAGGGTTAGCATTTAGAAGAATATTGAATAGTGGATCATGAAAGCATCACTAATAATGTCACCACATGTTTAACAGATCCACAAATGCAACATAGCACTACTTCCACAACTGATGGAAACAAAAATGTAAAAAAGACCACTTACAAGAGAGAAGGGACGTAACCTCCCAAAAAATAACGCATAAAAAAATAGATCCATAAGGAGTGAGATAAACCAAAAATTTCCCACTAACTTCCTAGGGTTCAATAAGGATCACTTAACATTTAATGAATGGTATGTGGTTACAAAATTAGTGCATAAAACCTAATTATTGTGCACTGTTCATTATGTGAATTCATTTTTCACATCGTGAATTATTTTACTCACTTGTACGTTGAAAATGGATAGGCATTATATTAGAAAAAACCAATTCAACCTTTCCAAAATGAAAACATGTTTCATGTATTGAAAAAATTTCATTGTATGAACTAGAGTCATGAAATCTACTGAGTAATAGATTTATGCCATGTAACCAGTTCACAATTTGATTGTGTTCATTAGGCAGTACGGGATTCATGTTCTACATAAAATACACAATACAAATACAACATCCATAAAATCAAAAAAAAACACACTCTAAAAGACATATAACTTACTAAATGGGATGTTACAATCTTCTCACCATCATAATTTCCATCCTTGAGAATTCATGTAGAAGACAGTTTCTCCAAAAAGAGGTGATACCACTACTACCTCACTGATAATTTTTTCTCTAATGTCTCATGAGAGTCTAATCTGCATCACTAAAAAACTCTAACCAAATTAAATTACCTACCATGTAATACCTTTACCTAGGTATTAATGATATACACTAACTACTATACAGTTGAATCATCTGGTTACAACTTGATCTCTTTGAAACTCAAAACATGATAGGGATTGGGATGCTACTTTCTAGAATAATATATGTTAAGAACTTCATCAAAACCTTTCATCTAAGTAGAATATTTATATATATATGAAATCCTACCAAGCTGCACATTGACCAAAAAATTTTCCAGCATATATCAGATCCAACTTTACCTATTTCCCAAAATGGCAGAGACCTAAGCGAGGAGTAACATTTAAGAAAAATTATTCAAAAATTGATAATTCCAAAGGATGATGTTAATGATCCCCATAAAATTTATATCAATTGTTCATTGTAACAAAATGTCAAAGTATGTTCTAAATCATTACTAATATCTCCCGAATAGGAGTCGTACCCACTACAAATGGATCTCCAACCGCTACCCAATAAAGAGGTGACATGCACGAGAAATCATACAAAACCTCAAAGGGTTCCATTAAAATTCAATACTAGTAACTATTTTTATAAGAAATACTGACCAGTATCTCATGGTTTTCCCATGATCTACTTAAGATCAAGACATATTATTGAATGATATCCTTCAGAATATGGATAGAATGCTCTGTCTAACTATATTTGTATGGATGGTATGCTCTCAATCTATCATGAGTCCCCATTACCTCCTGGATACTCTTCCAAAATTGAATGGTAAACCTGGGATCCCTATCCTGAATAATGGTATACGAAACTCCTTGTAACCTCATAATCCCATGCACATACATCTTTCCTAGGTCTTGAACCTTAGTGGTTCCCCTTATTAGAATGAAATGAGAATATTTCATCAATAGATCTACCCCTACCTAGATATAAATCTTCCCTTATGTATTCCATCATATTCCAATAATTAAGTACATGAAAACCTCATACCATTTCCAAAATGACTTCATAAGTGTCTATAGAAAACCCTAATGTTTCAAATACTTTTCATTTATTTGTTTGAAGGTGTAACAATGAGAAAACAATAATACAATGGCGCACTTCATACCCTTCTACTATAAATATTTTATCTCGTCATAATACATCATCATTGTTCTGGGATTAATGGAACATGAAGTACTGTAATAATATAATAAACTAAACTCTTCATAAATGCTGTGACAAAATCATAATTCCATAATATAATTATACCATTATAAATGAGCGACCAACCAGAAACAGAATCCTAATAATATTGGGTTTCACTAATTCCCCATAACTCATCATCTCAGTGTCGATTCAACAGAATAAACTCTCTAAGAAATGATCATTAATGATCACTATTAAGAACTATACCTGAAACGTCCACTTAATCATCCAGATGAAACTATGAGAATAGGCTCATCCGGTTCCATTATTCATTCAATTCCATAATATCATACGATGGCACTTTCCTACTGAGATAATTTTTTATGAAATTCCCCTTCTCTGGGAGTAGGTGACACTGATATCGAATTTTTAAAGGTAATTCACCCATAACCCTTGTATAAGATTCAATTTCTTGTGGGAAAATATACAAATAAAACTGTTGTGGTTAGATAAACTATGAATATCTCCCTAAAAAGATAGTGTCGTAAATGGTTGAGCCCATGCATAATTGTGGAAAGCTCTAAATCTTGGTTGATTTAATAATCCCCATACATTTAATAATGATGGGATCCATATGATACACCATGATCATCCAGGATAAGAACAAAAGTCAAAAAAACACTAAAACAACACAGTACACCGTATACCCCATATTGAGATCAAGTAAGATTAGAATAGGTGTTGATGTCATAAGTCATTTTAAGTCATCAAAAGAAGATTGTTATTTTTATCTCATGTGAACCTTACCCCCTCTCAGTAAACAGATGTAAAGGGTGATATTAAATTTTAAATTTCCTTCAAAAAATATTTATAGTATCCATAGAACCAAGGAGTCTCTATATCTCACATAAATTACATGGCCCATCACATTATAAGATAGCCTTCACCTTATTAGGATCAGCTAACCAAACACACATAGAAATCAAGCACTCCAAAACATTCACTTCTTGCATCCATAAATTCCATTTTTAAATCTTTATATATACTATATTACTTCTGAATATTTCAAAAACCAAACATATGTGGTTCTCATGTTCATGCTCAGATCTAAAATAAACTAGAATATCATCCATGAACACTAGAATAATATTTCAAGATACTGATGGAATATTTAGTTCATCAAATCCATAAAAACATTAGGATCATTAGATAAACCAAATAACAGCCCAAGATATTCATAATGGCCATACATGCTTTAGAAATTCATCTTCGGTATATCAGACTCTAGAAACTTGAGATAACGATAACCATACTAAATATCAATCTTTGAAAACCACTTCACCACTTTAACAAATTAAAAAATAATTAAATTGGGTAAAAGGATACTTATTCTTAACCATCAACTAGTTCAACATCTAGAATTTCATGAATAATCAAAGTGACCCATCATCCTTCTTTGCAAAGTGCAATGGGGTTTCCCATAGTGAAAAACTATAGAAAAAAAAACTTTTATTTACCATATCATCCAACTAAATCTTCATAACTCTTAATTCTACGTGTGTCATATGATACATGGGTATCAAGATCACCTACATACACATCACTATATCAATCAAAAGCACATCCTTCCTCTTTAGAGGAAGACTACAAAAGTCATCTAAGAAATGCTAGAAAATTTCCAAACATCTCTGGGAATAAAAAAGGGAATAAACCACATTAGGATCAAACACTATAGTAGATAACAAAATCCTAATATCTTGGTAGGGAGGTCCTTCATGACTAGACCTTGTATATAACCCTCTATTGAACACCCAAGATCTCCTAATGATATCCAGAAACATTACTTGTTAATGATAAAAATAAATTTTAACATGTTAATTGATATGAAAATCCATACCTATGATAATGTAAGTAATTATTGATTTTGAATGAATAAATTCCATAATAATGTAAATGATCATTGTTGGATGTTTCAACACTTAAACAAAATGGAAATATATAAATGAGTGGGTGAAACTTTTATCAAAAAAAATAAGTCACTAGAGAAGAAAGAAAAAATATAGTACCTCTCACTTTCTGTAGTCCCATGGTAACCTATATTGAAGACACATCCATTATGTGAAGGTTATTTACTCATGATTCCAATTAATAAATCTTTATAAACATTGAATCTTCTTACTGCACCATAGTTTCCCATAGATCTGACGGTACATGACTATAACTAGGAATAATAATAGCATAGTAGAACATTTATAAATGACCCTAAAGGGCACATGAATTAAATTCATTCATAGGTATATGATAAGTATGTATTTTTTCCATACATTATGACATTAATATAAAATTAGGAAAACACTACTACCTGTAACTAATAGTCAATAGGAGGCCCACTACTGAGAAACAACTCTACTACTCTTGTGACGATCACTCAAATTCTTCTTTTTACCATGCATTCCACTGAAGCTGCCACGAGGGAAAACTGAATGGGTTAAATAGATAACCATTCCAACCATATCCATATCTACTATTTTCCCCTTATATATTGTCTACACATAGTTAGAAATATTTAGTATAAATACCTATGACCTGATATCCAGTTAGAAACCCTATAAATACATCTGATCTCCCAACTAATAATTTTTAACTACATCTAGAGAAAAATGAACCATGTCTGAAAACTGATTTGTGTACTGAAACTAAATTATATTGTTTCTATAAGTAGAGGAACTATAAAGACTTTTCCAACTTAAGAGACTATAAATATAACTACTGGAAGAATAGAGTCATGAAACTATTCCATTCTAAGACCAAATTCTTAAATTATGGTACTACATAATCGCTTTATCGCATTCTAGGACCCCTTAGTATTAACACTATACACTTTACTTTAATAGTATCTAGTGTATCCAGGAATCAAAAAAATTGGTTGATCTTGTCTAGGAAGAACTCCTCGTATTTAGGTTCATTAATTCTGTTAATAGATGGTGGATTCTTCTATAAAAGCTCTCATGATCAATTTTTTCTCCTCTATCTTTTGGTTGTACCTTAATAACATAATCCCAAACTCATGGTACATTCTCATACACCACAAAGACCTCCTGTGTGATATCCTTGTTAATATTTTGATCAAAAGGTGTATTCCCCAAAGGATCATCAATTACAATCTCCTTTGTAACCAACTTAAGATGTCTCAGAGGTATAATTCAACATAATAAAAATAGAATAAATAATCAAGAAAAATTAATAGTCAAATTTTAATATAGAAAAATCATAATAAAAAATTTATTAACATCAATAACATGAAACAAGAGAAATGTATCTCAATATCCCATGGTAACTTGAGCCTCTTCACATAAAGTGATAGATAAGAACTCACAACTACCTACCTCTCAAGTTCTGAAATTTTTTTCTCTAGTCTACCAGACGTCCCAAGACATGGGATCTTGAGGATAAACCAAGCCTCTAATACCAATTTGTAATGAACTATCATGGGTTACCCTCCCATACTACCACTTATCCATATCCATCAAATAGCCAAAGGAAATTCCATATACCCATGGGTTGGAGACTAGCACTCAGAGAATTTAAAAACATTAGGGGGAACTATTTTTAACAACTTGAATAATAAACATGATATATATACATATATAATAAAGAAAACAATGGATGAAAACAAGAGTAAATATCTATAATAAGTGAAAAACTAGTAGTGGTGATATAACATAATGCAGTTAATCCAAAATACATGGTATAAGTCCAAAGAAAGCATGACAGAAACAGAAACCATTTACTCTGTTATATATATAAAAAATACCACCATATCACTACCATTTATCCATACCCAATTGATAAAAAATCTACTACCTAACTATGAAGAATTTCCTTTTACTATAAAAATATATATAACCAACTCTATGAACTTCCATAGGGCTCTGCGTGGTGTAAGCTAAATAGTCTCAGTAGGATTTCATCTAGGTGTTACATATCAATTCTCTATATAAACAATATTAGTATTCTCATTTAAATAAAATATGGCATGATAAGAAATAAAGTTTTTTATAAATTTTTTTTTAAATATTTCAATTTTTTAATAGTTATAACGAAATATAGTTAAAATAGGTTCAAATATTAATTTAAAAAATAAAAATACAAATCATTCATATCAATTGAGAATAATACGATTCAATGGTGATGCTAAACACACCAATGAATCTCAATAGTTTAGGCTGGTGAACTACTCATACCATAATCAATTACTAGTGCACATGATACCATTTCCCCAAACATTTATGTCCTAGGGAACATAGGAAATCCCCATTATCCCACCCCAATAATTTTAATATAAAGTCCTTAGGACAATGGTCATATGTAGCATAGGAATTCCCCATGAGTGACCCCCCCCCCAAATAGAAAAATGGATGATGTACCCTTATTGAACCTTCCGCCTAAGTACCCAAGGATTCTCATCAGATACATTTATAAAATCATTTAAATGGATAAAGAGGCTTCTCACATTGATCTAGAATATATTTAAAGGCTTCTCTTGGCGTGTTAAAGCCATATTATTGTGGGAATTTATCATTTATAGTGGTTTCATTGTTTTTCCTTTGATCTACTTCTTCCCTTCTCTTGATTTATTTGATATATGTCCTTTGTTGATACATCTATGGTATTGTATGCCAAATATTATTATATTTGGATTTTATTTATTTTAGGGGAAGATATTTAAAGCTAGTTTTTAGAGTTTTGACCTGTTTTATAGACATTTTTCATGTCGTTAATCATTTTTCCAAATTTATGAGATAGTTGGCTTCACTCTCAACTCCTCTATTTAGAATATGATGTCTCTATTTTAAATTGAATTTTTTTCATGAATTTTTTTGTTAAATAGGTTTGGAAATCATGGTAGAAACCCTCTTTAGTGATGGTCTGTAGTTTTTGTGGATATTGTAGAATTTTTGTGAAAAAATATATGTAGTATGATTTTAAAATGATGATTTAGCAATCAATTGTTTTTATTTATTTATGAAAAGTGTTTTATAGAATTTGTTTCCATAAAAAATTTTTTTTATTAAAATGGGATTGGCACAAATGGGTTTGGTATGGTAGTTTGGCATGAGTTCATATGAATTAGTATGGATAAGGGAATGAATTACCCCCCCCCCCCCCCCCCATCAAAAGGTTGGGATAGATAAGGGTGTTAAGTACCCCCAATAAGACTATTCACTAAGTGAAAGATTAGTGAAATTATAATTCACCACTCTTTAGTATAGGTAGTTCCAAGTTACATGCATGTTTATATGTGTGGATATGTGGAATGGAATTCATTATGCCTAAATGGAACTTGTTAAATAGTTTTTAACTATCGTTTGGTTTCTTTTCCTTGGAACATGATATTATTTTGTGAAAACTATTTTATTATGGATCTAGTTTATATTCTGATATAAACTATTTTATAAATTTTTTATATAAACTATTTTATAAAAATTATATAACATGTTGTATCCTAGTACTGTTTGTAGGGAATTAATTAGGGGAAATCCTACTAAGTTTCATTATGCACCACCACTTTGGTACATTCGTGATTTTTCATATATTCTTTATTGAGAAATGGGAAAATTTAAAGTGCCACACTTCTCTTGTGTTACTCGGTGGTACTTAGGATTTTTTTTGGTTTGGAGAATAGAGTTGGTTTGAGCTTTGGAGTTATGGTTGTCTTTGAGTTTTTTTGGTTTTGTAGTCTTCCCTTGTATATTGGTTGTTTTGTATTCTCCAGTTGTGTTACTCTTCGGTGTTGGTTTTATTTAAATGGTATTCTTAAGTTGTATTATATTTTTATCATGCATAATGTAATGGTCTATTTGGTTATGGAATTTTTGGTTGGTTGTTTTATTTTCAATGGTAAAATCATCCACAAAATGTAAATGAATCCCTTGGAATTTATTTCTAGCCTTTGGTTTCTTGGGTATTTCACTTAAAGCCATGTAATATTATTACACCTTATCAATAAAATGAGCAGGGATGGATGTGACTTGTTGTATCAGTATTGTTCCTTATAAAAATATTTTTGGAACAAGTGGTCAAAAGCTCTATTGGTCTCAGTGTTGAAATTCAATTTGGTATATTACTTATGTCGAGTTGGTATAAAGGAGTAAGATTTTAGAAAATTGAAATGTATAACATAAAAATATGTATCTGACATTTTTATGTTGAACTTCAAGTTACCCGGGAGTTGGGTACATATGTGGTTTCGATACCCTTCAAGTATTTGGAATATTATTGTCATGGTTTTATCAAATGAGATGATCATGACATCCATTATAGAAATGACTTCACACTAAGAGTGCATATTTAATTTTTTGAGTAATTATTTATAATTTGGTGCAAAATTATTGATTTTTAAAAAAAGTTAAATATGTTTTCGAATATAATATTTTGAAAGGAGTACAATTTTGGTATTTTGAAAATGGCATGATCTTACAAAGCAAGGGATATTTTTCAAAAAATAATTGAATGTGTAAATAGTTGATTTTTAAAAGCACTGTTGTGATTTTATGATGTGGTAGAAATTGAAACTTAAATCTATCAGTTAATAGAGAGTGAGACTTATGGAGTTTGATTTGTTTCTAGGGAATGGAACCTGGTAGGCGATGTATAAACAAATTGGAATATGATTCTAATAATGTGGTTTCACCTAAGCTATAGGTGATCCAACAGTTGGTTTATATTATTTTCCAAGTGTTTCAGGTTGTGGACCCTAGGAACAGGTGGGATGAGCCAAGGAAAGTGGATCATTCCATCTAATTATAGGAGCACAATCTACCCAACTTTTAGGGTGCTTCAGAACCAGAAAAGTCAGAGGTGTGGACGAATTGAATGAATCATATCATTAATTTCATCGACACACTAGTAGATATAAATGTTGATCTGGATACATATATGATGGAATATATTTCATGATTGTGGTATGATTTAGCTATTCAATATTAATTATAATATGATCTTATAAGGGAGGATTTTGAGGAATTTTCTAACAAAAAATTATATCCTCATATATTTAAAATTCAAATAATGTATGATTTATTCAAAATGAAGAAGTAGAATCGTTTTATCCTAGATTATGAGGATAAATTCATTAATTTGTTCTTTTCACTCGAGGTTTCACCTACTGCAGCCTTAAAGGAATGCATTTTTTAATCTGGGATGATATAGGATATTTGCCCAAAGATTTTTTTTCTCTATATTACTAATTTAATAGAGATTTTCAATATAGAAACCATAGATGAAGGTGGAATATTTGGATAGATGGGAGGAGGAAGAATTTTGATACCCATAAGAAATAGTGGGAACTATAATGCTGTGAGAAAGTGGAAGTGGGACACTTATTTCCAAGGTAGGGCATGAATCCAAATCCATCATTTGGATCAGTAAACCTTCTTCCATGACCCAAAAGAAAATAGGTATGTTTCTAATGTGGTTTGATAGACCACATAAGGAGACAATTTTTGTCACAACCTAGATTATTCCACATCTAAAATATGATGGGGCATATTCAGCTCTGTTGTCACGGTGCTCTAAGGTCAAGTGTTTAGAACAATTCTCATGTGTCACAATAATTGTATTCTCTAATGGACAAGGGCATTAGAATAGATTATACCGGGGTGATTCTAAGGATACAATTAATCCTCATATAGGGAAATATCAATAAAGTAATAAGGACCAAAGTGAAAAGAACAAGTAATTATATGAAGTTAGGAAGATAATTTTGGATGATTAGTATGGACCATTATTGATGAGAGGTTTGATTCTTTTGACTTATACCCTTATGAAAGAATCTTTTCATACGAGTGTAAACCATTTCTTTGTTTCTTATCATTTTTTTATTTACTATGTCTAAAAGTTGATATGATTCTATCTATATAAAAACATCAAACTTCTCTAGGTGAAACAGAATGTCAATCCTTTGTGTGTGTAGCATGTTCTATAATTGTCGATGGAGAATAGATGATATTGAATTTCTCTATGATTGATATGGATGTTTATTAAATAATATTGGGAATGGATTGGTTGACAACATTAAAGTCTCACATCAAATTTTATACAAGAATGGTCAGATTCACAACATAATATGGTGTCGACAATCTATTTTGAGGATACAAGACTATAAGTTAAAGTTAAATAAGTTTTCTAGCACTACGAGTAGGATTCTTCTCATACTAGTTAGATTCCTTGACATTTTAATTGATAGATGGGTTCAAGAATAACAATTTTTTAGAAGTTTGGGATTAGTTTATAGATGTTTTTCCAAAATATTTCTCAGGGTTTCAACCTATAAGGGAAGTGGAGTTTCTGATTTATCACTTTTTCAGTATGAGTAGTATTTCAATTCTATATTACTAGATGAAACCAATTGAATTATTGGGTCTAAAATTGAAATTATAGGAGATGGAAAGAAATGGGTTCATTCGGCCTAGCATGTATTTATGGGAAGCATCGGTCTTGTTTTTCAAAAATGCATATTTCAGCATTATATGGATTATCATAATCCTAACTAAGTTATGATAAAAAATCATTATCCATATCCATGTATTGATGATCTGTTTGATCAATTTATTTGGGATCATTGGTTCTCTAATATTAACATGCGATTAGGTTATCACTAATTGTGGGTTTGAAAGTAGGATATTCTGAAAATAGCCTTCAGATGTAGATATAGACATTATAAATATGTGGTAGTGGCTTTAAATATTATAAATTCACCAGAAGTATTTATAAAATTTATGAATTAACTATTTTAGAGGTATCTAGATTCTTTTTTGGTGGTGTTTATGGATAAAAAATTGGTGTATTTAATAACAAGTGTTGATCATGAGAAATACTTGGTGACCGAGTTCGGAATCATAATGGATCATCATATGTATTAAAAACTGTTAAAGTGTGATTTTTGGATACAATAAGTATGTTTCCATGGATATATAATCTCTGAGAAATTTTTTTATTTGGTCCGATGAAAGATATAACCTATTATTTCTAAGAAACTGCTAAGGAATGTTTTTGAGATACAGAGTTTCATTGGTCAAGCTAGTTATTACTAATGCATTTTTTGTGACTTCTTATGAGTAGTTTCACCTATGATAGCTTTAAAAAAGAATAATATTCCATTCCAATGGTTTTAGGAATTCCATAAGACTTTTCAATAAATTAATTTTCACCTTACATTAGCGCCAATCTTGATTTTTCTAGAATCGATACAAGGGTATGTGGTGTATTGTGATGCTTCGAGATATGGGTTGGAGTGTGTTCTCTTGTAAGGAGGTTATGTTTTTTCCTTATGGATCAAGAAAGTTATAAGTGAATAAGTATAATTATGCAACATATTATTTCAAGTTAGCTACCATAGTCCTTATTTTGTAGATGTGGTGTCATTACCTCTTTAGTGAGAAATTTACTTGGTTTACAGTTCATTAGAATTTGAAACACATTTTCTCACAATGAGATTTCAACCTAAGAAACAAATATAGATGGAATATCACTAAATTATTTAATTTTACATGATGTATACATCGAGAAAATGAAATTCAGTAGCCAATGAATTAATTATAAATTCATATGCTCAGTTGAAAAAAGAAGCTTTAGATGAGTGGCAGTTGATGTCGGTCCAAGATGATGTGCACATGGAATGTTAAGACTAATGTGAAGTTGTGGACTTCATTCCAGTTTTTCCCCAGATTCGTAAATTTTTGTTAATGAGTCACAAACATCCAATGTAGAATGTGTGGAGATGAGTTCAAAACTCAATAGTGTGGATACCATTGAGGGATGGATGATGGATGCGAGTTGGTGTTGTGGTTCATAAATCTGATAGTCGTACCCTTGGATTAACAAGAACAACTTCTTCATGGTTACCACCATTCAAGATGGTGTATTCATCATGGAATATAAAATATTTATAAATAATTGAAAACATAGTTTTGGTGGGTCTGTATAAAAAGTAAGGAGGCTATGTTTATTTCAAGATACGTAATGTGACATCATTTTAAGGCAGAAAATCATCAACCAATAGGTATGTTATACTATTTACCAATTACAATTTGGAAATGGTAGAAAATATCTATGGATTTTGTAACTAGTCTCCCAAGAATGATTTGGAAACACGATTCCATATGGGTGATAGTGGATCGGACCACAAAGTCAGCACACATCATCCCTATTTTTTAATCCCATATGGTGGAGAACATGTAAAAAAATCTATGTCTAATAAGTGGTAAAGAGGAATGGAACTCCAGTTGCAATAGTTTCAAATAGAGATCTGAGTTTTATATATCATTTCTATAAATTTTTATGGAAATCCCTTTGGACCCAGTTGAATATGAGTATGGTGTATCATCCTCAAATAGATGGCCAATCTGAAAGGATGATACAAATATTGGGAGACATGTCGAGGGCTTGTGTAATAGATTTTAGTGGCTCAAGGGAAGATCACATACCATTGGTGTAGATCTCATATAATAACAGTTATTAAGCCTTGGTACATATGGATCCTTTTGGAGCATTTTATGTGCGTCATTGTCATTATCTACTTTGTTAGATGAAAACATGTGATACATCACTATTCAGGACACACCATGACTAAGAAACAGCAGAGAAGTTTTAGTTGATCAGAAATTGGATGGATATAGCTTATATTTATCAGAAGGTATATACAAATCTTCATCAAAAACATTTTTCATTCTTGGTGAGTGATCATGTGTTTTATGAGAATATCTCTAATTCTTGGAAATTTTCATTTCAAGAATTAGGGTAATTTATCTCCTTGATACACAATACCATTTGAGATACTAGAATAGGTGGGAGATGTGGTATATCGGTTGGCATTTCCACCATGGTTTAGTACGGTGCATAATCTGTTTCATGTATCGCAATTGAAAAAATATTAGCCTTGTCCTGATCATGTGATTTGATTGGATAACATTAACCTAGAGAATGATTCTTTTTTGTGCACATGCCAGTACTGAATGCGGATAGGCAAGAGAAAGTCTTGCATGTAAAAAACATAAGTCTTATGTGGTTTTTATGATATCATGGTATGATCTAGAAAGAGACTTGGTAATGTGAGATAGAAATGATCGAGAAACGGACCAAACTCTTTCAGTACAGTGATGGTTTTCTACTTTTCGACTATGGAAAAAACAATTGTGGGGATAATTTAGAATCCCTTATTTAAAGTTAGTAACCCATATTTTATTCTTATTAAGTATGTAATAGTTTACGGTGATGTTTAGGAGGTTTTGGAAGAAGTTTGGAATGTTTTGGGGAATTTATAACAGTGCACGGTTGGTGCACAATTAGTAAAAATCATGTTACTTCCCAAGGAAACCATGAACAATGAGACAGAGGGTTATGAGTAAGTGCATGGTTAAGGAATATAGTTTTTCCAAACTGTGTGGCCACCCATTAAAAATTTTGAAAAGCTGGATATTGGGATTTAGAATGATTGGCACACGGTTTCGAAATAGTGCAGGCCAATTGTGTGAGGTTCCTAATTGGGATAGAAATCGACACACATGTTTCTTATCCATGAGACTGACCTTTCAATGTTTTAAAACTAGATCTACAAAAGGTGGATATACAATAGGATTATCTTTTAACCCCTCATTTCCCCCCAAACCAACCCTAACTCAGGATTTCATCCTCTCAATGTCTAAGTAGGATTCTCCCACTATTCTGGAGGTTATCTGAAGTCTTCTCATGGTGCGTTGAATCCGGATTCTTGCGGAAAGTCATTATTTATGGTCATTTTCCTTGGTTTTAATTTGATCTACATATTCCTATCTCTCTAATTTTTTAGGATTTATGTCTATTGTGAATATATATAAGGTAGTTAATGAAAAATATGATTAGATTTGGATTTTTTGATGTAAGGTGATGATATCTAATGTTTGTTTTTTGAGTTTCGACCCGGTTTCATGGATGGGTTTTCATGCCATTTAACATTTTCACCAAATTTATAGGGTAGGGGTCTTGAATATCAAATCGTCTATTTAGATTTTGAACGCTTGATTTCAAATTGGTTGTTTTACTTGATTTTTTTAAGAAATTGGGGTGAAAATGATGTTAAAAGTCCTATATAATGATGGTTTGTAGTTTTTGGGAAAATTAGTGATTTATTGTGAAAAATTTGTTGTAGTTTTATTTTAAAATTATTATTTCAAAATTAGTTGTGTGGATGGATTGATGAAAAAGATTTTGTAGAATAGTTTTCAAAAAATATTGTTTTATTGAAATCATTTTTGAACACTTGGGTTTGTCATGGGTTGGGAATGGTTGTTTGGAATGTTTCTATATTCATTGGGATGGATAAGGGTGTGAAGTACCCCCATCAAAAGGTTGGAATAGATAGGGGTGTGAAGTAACCTTGTTGACATTGTTCATTAAGTGAAGGCTTAGTGAAAGGATAACCCACCACTCACGAGTATAGGGAGGTCCTGATTTCATGCATGATTAGATGTTTTTATATGTGGAATGTAATAGATTTTTAAAAAATATAACTCTTTAAATGGTTTTGAATTATCTTTTGGTTGATTTTATTTAGAACATGATATTGTTTTTTTAAAACTGTCTTATTACAGGAGTAGTTTATATTATTATATACTCTATTTTATAAACTTTTTTTATAAGTTTTTTTATAAATGTGCTAACATGTTCTATCCTAGAGGATTTGGAAGGGAAGTTATTTGGGTAAAGTCTACTGAGTCTCTTTGCTCACCCCTGCTTTGGCACATTGGTGCTTTTGCAGATTTTATTTATCAGTACATGGAAAATGGTAAAGTATCACACTTATCTTCTGGTTATTATTGGTGATTGAGCTGTAATGTTGAGTGGATCATAGATCATGTTAGAGCCTTGGATTTATGGTTATCTTTTTTTTTTTTTGGTTTTCAAGTCTTCTAATATGTACATGGTTGTTTTTTAGTCATCCATTGTGGTACTCTTTGGAGTTTTATTTAATTAAATGGTATTCTTGAGATGTCTTTCATTTTTATAACGAATAAGGTAATGGTCTATTTGGTTATGGAATGTTTGGTTGGTTGTTTAATTTTAAAATTGTAAATCAACCCCCAAATGAAAATGAATCCCTCAGAATTTATTTCTAGCCTTTGGATTCTTGGAGATGTCACTTAAGTCCAAGTAACATCCTTACACCTTCTATAGACAATGAGGAGGGGAAGTGTGTTAAAAAATATTTCCAAAAATGGTTACATATCGTATAAGTATTCCATTATGTGAATGTATCTAGAAGGTAGTGCACAATCCAATTTCTACAAAAAAATCCACATACCAACTCTTACTCCCTCAGAACCGAAAAAACTCTTAAAAATTATAAGAGATATACCTTTTTAACTCAGATGTCACATAGTAATCATAATAAATTTTTTGAATAGTAATTATTTTGATTTCATTATTTTATGATAGTTTTAAAATATTTTATTGATTTGTAAGAAGAAATAAAATTAAAATAATTTGGTGAAGACTTATACCTTCTCCTAGGATATCTTCATTTTCCCTACATCTTAAGCTTTCTAGGATTTTTCATTCTTTAGACCATGACATATAGGATATGTGTAGAAGTGTTTGGATGGATTTGGTTTTATATTGGGTAGGATAATGTGCTCAAAGAGTGAGTATAAGTGATTAGGGGTGGTTATATTATAAATGTAAAGGGAGTGAAACTCTTTTAAATACTAAGAACCTTAAATTAATGTAAAGTCATTTTCATGGGAAAGCAGCACCAATGAAATCCGTTTTTTGATAGGATAATTTAAGTTAAAAATATACTCAAACAATCATATTTAGAACATTTTACCGTGGTAACTTATTTTTAAGGAAACATTTTAAATAGACTTTATAACAAAATATGGATATTCTACTTAAAATTAGTTAATTAATTTTCTATGATTAAATTCCTTGAACTAGAAGAAATTAATAATAATATAAGTATAGAAAATAAAAAAAACACATTTTTAGAAGAAAATTATTTTTTTGTGTGCAAATGAATTTATAGTTATTTTGGAAAAATAATCTTATGTTGTGGTGCTTAAAATAATTTTATAGGATTATTATTAAAAATATTGTTTTCTTTGACATTATATGCATTCTAAAAACTAATGTAACCATCCGACCACACCATTAAATGAAAACAACCAAAAACAATTTTTGTTATATTAAAATATAACTTATATAATAAACAATCAAGCATGAGTTTCCAGATTAAACATATTAGTTTATAAAAATTTAATTTACTCCATAAAAAAAATTTGGTTGATAAAAATCCTTAATATATTTTAAATTCATTCTTATATCAAAATGATAAGAGAAGGTTTATGATATTTGTAACATTAGTATTCTTCACTATTCACCAAAAAATCAACTTTTTCAAAAATAACTCAAAAAGTAACTTTTTGTTAATTTTTATATGATGATATAAAAAAATTAAGTTCATTTCAACAAATAAAATTTTCAATAGTGACAATATATTATGATATCCGTGCACAAAATGTGAATTTTTTTTTAAATGTATTTTTGAAAGTATAAAATGAATTTATAATATTTCCCTAGAAAGTGAAAACCATTATGTTATTGTTAACTTTTTATCTAATATATTATAAATAAAATTTAATCAACATCACTAATAAATTGTTATTAAGTTGAATTATTAATATAAAAATACATTAGGAACTTAAAATTATATTTTTGGAAAATACCTTGTTTTAGCATAAATGAATACATCTTCATTTTTACCAAATTTATAATCAATGTATGAATGAATAATAACTACTTTACATGTATAAAAACTACTTTTAAAATAATATAATTCTCTAAAAATATTATTTTGAATTAAACATATAAAATATTAGGAAAACACACTTTCATAGAAGAATAACCATTTTAAACCAATCAATTAATGTGCCTCATGACCTAAAACATATGTAATTTAATGGATTTAATCAATAAAGTTTCATTTTCATCCCTAAAATATTTTTTACATTAATAAATTTAGGGAGGTGGAAATATAATTACATATCATTAGTCTTATTTCATTCAAATGGGTAATATTTTAAAAAAAATGCCACATGTCCATCCCCTAAAGCTAAAATATTCTCCTAGAACAATCATCGAAAAAAATCTACATGTCATGTGAAAAATATTGGGTGAGCACAACAAGATTGGTAAGTTGTTTTAAAAAAATTAGGGATCTATTAAATGTTTGAAAATCCAAAAAGATATTTGAAAGAATTATTTACATTAAATTCTTAATGTTACACCCCATGATTTTGGAATATATTTTCTTTCAGTATTATATTCTATAACACATGGTATACACCACAACTATTATAAACAACCCACGATATAATTTTATTTAAATATAACCATTGTAACTTGGCCATTGGTTTGAATGGTACGAATAGGAATATACAAAATATATAAAATATATTTATAAATTAATTCATTAAAATATTCATAATAAATAATTCATTGATTAATAGTCAGTTTAAAATTAGGATAATACCTTTTAAATTTAGGAGAGATATTACTCATAAAACCATATTTATTTGTTTGGTGTAATTTTACTGTAATAGACTAGATTAAACACTATTTTTAAATGATTATAATTAAATAATTTTATCATACAGGTATCCAATTGAATATAATTTACATTAATTTAATTGTTTTTATTAGGAAATAAATGAGAGTATAGTAATTTCGTGCTTCAAAAATATGATTCCTTAAAAATGGTTTTTATTATATTTTGTAAATGGATATTATAATTAATTTATTCTAATTTTATGGATTATATTTGAATAATGGTATATAATTTTTTAATCATTATTTAATTATAGTATTAGGATTATTTTTAATTTATGTGGTGTATAGAAATACCTATGGATTTAATTTATCTGTAATTTACTAAAATAATGTTGTTTAAAAATCAATTTCATGTTCTCTTACTATGCATCCTTATGTATCTAAATATATTAAATCCACACTAGAATTTTCATTAAAACCTTGTTTCAAAGTATTCCATTAAAATATTTTTTCTTCTTGAACATGTTCTTTAAAAAATTTAAGAATGTTCTTATTTATATTTAAAAGGAAGTTAAATTTAATTATCAACTACTTTTGAATTTAATTGAAAATATTTAAAAATGAATGTTTTTTAAACTTTCTATATTACCCACTTTTGACACTTTTATAAAGTGAAAAAGAATATTTTTTTAATATATACATCTTGAGAATAATTTCTCACTATCATTTAGTTTTATATAAATTTTAATCCTCATGTTTCGATGATTTTTAAAATTAAATTAAATTCCCATTTTTTGGGTAATTAATTTAAATTATTTTTCAGAATAAAGGAAAATTTCTCCTTATTTTTATGAAAATATATAAATTTTTATACTTCTGGGTTTAAATTAGTTTTCATGGGTTTATAATGAGGATGTGAAAGATAATAAATTTTTCCTTAATGAGATATTAATTGAACATTATATATGATGATGTGTGATCCTGGTGTAGCTTTTGATAATGGATGATCTTGATATAGCTCTCTAATGCATTGGGTAATGAATAGTCATTAAAGGCCAAAAAATGAGGGACATAATTGTGTTGGTTAATCCTATATAATTAATTAGGATTAAGTTATTTTCGAAATTAGTAAAAAGGATTGATCATTGTTTTTAAATATTATTCTTCAATATACCTATATTATGATTGGAAAATGGTTTTTAGGGATATATTTTTATTTCATAAGGTAAACAATGTTTTTAAACTTTTAAAGGGGTATTTTTTTAAAAGAAACATTTTCATGATTCGTTCATGGATTTACTATAATTAGTAATAGTTTAGAGTATCTTCTTTGAGAAAAGTTTAATTTTCTCTAGTGGATTTTTTTAATTTATGTTATAAATGTTTTATTTTGATAAATTTAAACATTTAATTGGGATTTCCTGTTTTCTATTAGACTAATAATAATATTTTATTTCTTATAGTTCGCTGATATTTTTCTTTCTGACTCCACATTTTCATGGGACGTTTAGGAACTATAGAAATGTTAATTTTTCCACAATTATGAATCATCTTAAAAGAGTAAGAAATGTTTTTAAAGAAACCTGAGTTTAAATTTAGGAATAACCTTTTTGTAAAAAATTGATAATGTGTTTCATTGTACCCTATATAAAATATTATTTTTATTAAATCTCTAAAACTCTAAATGTAAAAGATACATAAAAAGTAATAAAGTGAGTCGCCTATTTTAAATCATGTAATTATAAGTTATTTAATATATTATATGTTATAGCTATTATAAATTGAAAGATTTAGGGAAAATTTTGGGTTTAGATGATTAATAAGAGGATATTTTAATGGTTTTATACACCATCATGGGTTAATAAGTCTATGGATTAAGTAATAGAAGCCCATTTTGAGTTTTTATGTGATGGGATTACTTTTAGAGTCATTTAATTATACTTTATAAATGTTTTAGGTCTATATTACCTATATGTTCAACTGTTTTTGTTGTGAAAATGTTATTTTATAATGAATGATTTTATATTTTTTGGAAATAATTGGAATGTTATTAATAACCTTTTGGGTTAATATTATATTTTATTTAGAGCTAATTATGATTAATAAAGATAAAAGATCTATTATATTTTTTTAACATATGAAATATTATATAGAGAGCGATGAGATTGTAATTTGATTTTGTAAATAAGTGATTAAGGTTATTTTTACTAAGATAAATATATTGGAAAAATTATATGATTAAAGTAAATGAAAATATTTTTTGGATAATGTGGGAGATTATTTATAGAATAAAGTATGAATTATAATTTGTAAGAAAATATTATTTTATTTTATATTTATTTTTATTCATAATATTTACGGAAGATATTATCAAACTTTTGGATATTATATGCTTAGGGAATATATATTTTTGGTATGTGATTTTAGGAGTGATGTATGTTTTTTGGAGATAAATTTTCAACTTATCTTGGATGAATATGAAATCAAGACATTATGATTTTTTGATTTTAAACTTTTATAAGTATATTTAGAATAGATTTAATGTTTTTTATTTCTGAATGATTTAAGATAAATTTTGGGTGTTATTATTGAGGATTTAAAGATTAATATTGTATTTCCTAAAATGAAGATTTATTCATTTTGGATATTATCTTACCTTGTGATAAAACATTTTGTGTTTAATTAATATATATATTTAGGTTAAATAACGTTTCATCACTTTTTGGAACTTGTGATCCATATGAACTTGCTTTTAGTGGTACAAGCATGAAAAATTCATCTTGATTATTCATTTCATAGAGTAAGAGATGATATAAAAGTGAAAAAACCTATATATGCACAACTAAAAGTTGAAATTATTCTTATAATGATAATTATGTTGTATCATGTTCTTTATCCTAATAGTATAATAACCCCTCAATGCTATAAAGGAATATTTAAAATATAAATTTTATCCTTTTATGACAATTTCTAATGAATATATTTCATCTTCTCTACCCGTAAAACTATAGCATTTTATCTTCAATGGTTGTTCATTCCAAGTTCATGTTTTCACTTCCCACAAATGTTTTCCTTATTTGGGAAATTGATTATGTGTTATTACAAGGAATATTCCTACTTACTTTTTCATAATTTCAATAGGATTATTTATAATCCCTTTTTACAATGTGGTTTTTCAATAATGGTATTTAAAAATATTAAGAGGGTTTTCCTTTTCAAGATCATATGTGTTATCATCTACTATCTATAATTAAAATTTTAAAAATGTTTTAACAATTTTTTATCATGAAAGGGATAGAAAATTTGAGGAATAATTTCTTTAAGTTGGTATATTGTAACTCTAGCACTCTAAATGCAATTATAGAAAGTAATATTTTCTTCTGAAGGAAATTATATCATAATGCAAATAGATTTATTCAATAATATTAATAAAAATAAGTTCTAAAAAATAAAATTTAAATGAAGCAATTAATTTTAATTTTTAATTAATCACTTCAAAATTATGGTGGGGTGAATTTGTCAAATTTTTCAGATTTTTTTTTATTTTTAGGTGAATAGTAAAAAAAATATTTTACAAAAATGTAAATTTTATGAAATTATAATGAAATAAGAATAACAAGAAATCTTGATAAATATATTTTTTAAAAAAATATATTTATTTTTTAATGTTTTATAATTAATATAAAAGATAATAAGGAACTATTAAATATATGCTTAGCAATTAGAAAACCTAGGTAATGTTATTGTTCAAATAAAAACTATTTTTTTTTCTTCTAATCAACTATTAACAAGGTAGTTTTTTATTTTGGTTTGTTTTAAAAGACTAAAAGGTATACTTTTATTTTATATAACACAAATACATCCTTTTGAATCTTCATTATACTTTATTTTACATTAAAAAAATCATTTAAAATTGACATTTTTCTAAAAAATATTTTCATTGTGTACTATAATATTATATTAAAATTACTTTATTCCACTTATAGAAGTCGAATCATGTAAAATTTATTACATAGTTGGAATCAAAATAATTAATATTATTCAAATTAGTTTAATTTAATTTTTGGTCATGATGAATAGTAACCCTAGAAAACATTTATCACATCAATTAAGTGTTAAATGGACTAAAATGGTTATAAAACATGACAAGTCTTCAATATAACATTAAACACATTCTTAAAACTAAATTTTTTTATTTCTAACTTAACCTTACCATATTGGTATATATTAAAATTTGTTCCAAATATCATAAGAAAATGACTTTATATTATTAAAATATTTTAAGTAATTCTATTTGTGTCCCTCCTCTCACTTATAAAAGGAAACCTATTATCATTACTTATTCACAATCTTGATCACTCTAACTCATCCAATAAAATCCCAAAAACCTTTCTATATTCCTTCCTGTAGTTTTTTAGATTCTTTTATTATCTCAATACCGTCCTATAAATGCGTGTAGTGTAATACAATTGAGGACTCAAATAAAGAGGCAATTGCCTTTATCGAATCAATCAAAGAGTATTTCATCATATACATCCACTAAATATATTGTACCCAAAATAAATTAATTAATACAATATCATAAATATACTTTAAAGTTATTATGATTATTTTAATACCATTTCCACTTCCCTTACGTCCTATGGAAAATGAAAAACATCGATTGTGCATAAGTACTACTTACCATTACTTCATTGCGGTGCAATACAGTTTTCATCACAACCTTACATGGATGGTTTTAAAGTTTTAAATAGTGAATATATATGATATTTATTACATAATTATCATTTTATTAGTATTATAAAATCTTTATCTTATAACCATTACACCTATTAAAAAATAATATTGTCGCTTGTGCGTATGTGTGGACACCACCTCCAAGAATTATTGAAATACATTTTTCTTGTTAACCATTCATTGATGATATTGAATATATATATAATTAATACATTTTATATGTATATTTTGAGTTAAATAATTTATATTATGTAACTATGATCAATATTCAAGGACCATATCATCTGAATCAAAACATATATGAAAATGAAGTTGTTAACACCCAAAATGATGACCGTAATGAATAATTATTAATGATTGAGTTTTGAAATGTTATAAGTGGATCATATATGATATTATAAGTATTTTTATAGTTCTGTTATATAATTATAAATAATTTAATTTTTTCATACTATGGTTTAAAATCAGTTATGAGGAATGTCAAACCTAAGGTAAGGTATTTCTATTACATGCTCATTTTATTTCGGGCTTGTTTAAGTTCAGATTTCAATTTAGAAAATTATATGATCCTAATCATTTAAACCCAAAATATTTTGTTTTCTTGTTTTTACATTATGTTTTACATCTTGATATTCCATTTATTCTCTTTTTAGGTCAATAATTAATAGGTAAGTTATATGTTTGTGTAATTCTTTTAAAAATATTTTTCTAAAGTTTTCCTTCCATATTTTTTTCTTCCATGTATGTATTTTGTTTAAAACAATTCCAAAACTATTTTAAAAAGTCCCAAAATATTTATTAACTTTATTTTTACTAATTTTTAGATTTCTATAAAAAAAAATTAATATGAATCCCCGTTTCATTTACTAAATAGGGTACATTTTACCAACTATGTAAATGGAATAATTGTTTAAACATACACCGTATTAATAAATTTTCCCACCATTATGACTAATATTTTCATTTAATGTTAATTAACATATTTCCTAGGTTATTTCCACATAAGTTATTTTTCTAACTTTTTTTAATTTTTTATTTAAAATTATATAATAAGAAAAGTTTATTACTTTCTTAAATGAATGGAAAGAATTTTGAAAAGTGATTTATAAGTAATTTACTAAAAGTAGTTACAAGGATGTTTATTTAAATATATTGCTTATATTTTATTTTCTAAAGGCTTGGTTTTACTAAAAAAATAATTCTTTTCCATGGATCAATGGTCAAATATCATCCTTTATTGATAATTTATTATACCTTATTTTGAGATTATTCACTTTGTTATTATCATGTTTTTTAACACACACCATTTTTCATAGGATATTTTTTTATCCTCCATGTATATATTTTTTAAATCATGGGAGAATTTAGAATCATTTTATAAGTATTAAATTTTAATTAATTTCTAAACATTTATGTTTTATATTCTTGAAAAAATATGGATAGTTAGTGACTTATAAAGAATTATGAGAAATTAACTATATTTTTTATTCAATATATGAATAATGAATAGGCCATTAAAGTGATGTGTGGGGCCTGGTTATAGATTTCCCCTCGATGCATTGAGAAAAAATAACATTCATTCCATATTTTATGGGTATATATTTTGAACCGACCTAATTGTTAAGAATTATTTATGGGTTGAGAGGCCTTGATTGTAAGATTAATTTTATCTATGCTGATATTATTTGATCATTAATTTTAAAAAAATTATGTATTTCCTATATTAGGAATTCATTTTTAATTATCAATGTAATTGGTATATTGTTATTAGAAGTGGAATCCTATTGAACACAAATAGTTTATTTTATGAAAAATCTTTTGATTATCCACTCTTCGTTATTTATTATACCTTATTTAATCATGATATTTTCAATTGTATATTTCCATTACTAAGAATTTCATCTCACCATTTATTTGTTTTTCTTTCCTCAAGATATGTAGATGGATATTTTGAATTATTTTATGGATTCAAGAATTATACTTATGAAACTTTTTATATATCTAATGTTATATGGGTGTAATGAATATATCTAGTTTTATAAGATTACTAAATTGATTAATCCTACATGGTGGTATCCCTTGTATCTTATAGAAATGTAGAAAAATAAAAATTTCAACTCTGTTAATGGATTTAAGATGTTATTTTTGGTATCAGATAATATTTATTAGTGGCCTTGGGAACTATATTTTAAATTAATTTGATTATCATAATAACTATGATCATCCCTTAGGTCATTTGTGAGATTTTAAATTGTAGAATTATTTATTTTTATGGATAAATATTCATGATTATAATAAGAAAACTCATTGTGTGAAATTGTTAGAAGAAGGCATCTTGAGAATGGATGGGAATTAATGCCCATTTTCAAATTAGGTATTTTCATGTTTATAATTCCAATAAAGATGTTGTTAGAACTAAATAGACCAGGACCACATTAGGGAACCCGACTCATGTTATAATAAATATCCTTGACCATATGGAGAAACCAGTTATTCCATAGGGTGATTCCCCTATGTCTGGTAACTACATATGATAGAAACCTCTAGGGTTTAATTGAAGTAATTATCCATTGGTATCTGGGAAATAGATTAATTTCCTCAAAATGTATTCATATATTTGGTAATTAATGAAAGGGAAAAAGATATTTCTAATGTTTATTGTCTGAATGGTGATTCTAATCAAGGGTTTCCATTTATCCAGAACAATAAAGTGGTTAATAAAATATAATGTATGGATTTCGGAAATTTAAAAGTAATGTTTTTTTAGAAATAACATCCCTTAGAAAAAGGTGGTAGAATTGAGAGGATTTTCCTCATATTAAAGTAGAAGAAAGAATAATGTACTATAGAGTATGGGGATAACATTCTAGGTTTAGAAAATATTTCTGAAGACTACATATGTAATATTGAAAGAATGGTTAACTATATTCTTGATAGGATTAAGCTGAGCCACCAAAAAAGTGGTTTCTTGTATGTTTTCATTATATAATGATATTTTATTATGTTTCATAATGACCGAGAAAGAATTTTATAAGAATTATATCATATGGGGACACAAAGAAAATAATATGTTAAATGAGATCCAAAAAAATAAATATTTTAAAGAAGAAGGATGGTGGGATTAGATTTTAGATATCTGATGATTGTAGAAATAAACACCTAGGTAATTTTTTAATGGGATGAAAAGTTTTTTTAAAAGTAAAATAAATAGGGTATAATTCTCTTAAATTCAAGGAAAATAATGAAACCACTACTATTTAATGCAATAGTTACAAAGACATGGGGTATTATTCAAACTATTTTTCCATGCATCAAGGGAACCTCATGAAGAAGATAAAAATGGGAAATGGGAAATATAATGTGATTACTATAGATAAGGTTGAACTTTCCAAAGAGATGTTGGAATATATATTGATCTTAATCTCCAATTTAAATAACGCTTTATTTCATTCTTAATATTTTAACTATTTTATGTCTTCCATGTTTCTTATGAAAATTAAATATTTCTCGAGAACCCAAAGAAGTAAGTTTCCAGTCAAGACTCTTAGTTTGAATATTTTTTTAATAAGGTTGTGATAATTATTTCCCATTATGACACATATACATACCCTATTTAAAAATATGATTATTATACCTATGGTTTACCTTGATAAAATACTTGGTATTGATTGGATTTTAATTTTTAATTCAAAAATAAATTTTCAAGATAAAGTGATTATGATTCATAATGGGTATTTAGAATCCCATGTATTTAGAGGTGAGAAAACATCATCTAAATCATTTCTGGTCCACCTCCAGTAGATCCTCTTAATAGAATTATTAAAAAAGAATAGTATACACAACATGTGAATAGGAAATTCATCCTTATAATTGAGGATGTATATATTCTATAAGAATACATTTTAAGATTCTTGAAGAACTACTTATACATCCACTGAATCATGAAGTAGTGTTTTTTATTAATCTTATTTGTGATGAAAACCCTATATCAAAGACTCCCTATATAATAGTTACCATGGAATTAGTGGAAAAGACGAAACAACTTCATTTGTTTTTTTATAAGGGAATTATATACCCCAGTCTTTCACAATGGGTTTCCCTTATTCCTTTTGTTAAGAATAAATATGGGTCTATGAGGTTATCCGTCTATTATATATAAATCAATGTTGTTACTATAAAGAAAAACTATCATGTACCCAATGTTAATGACTTATTTGATCAACTTCTAGGAGTTCAATATTTCTCAAAGATTGGTATTTTTTATGTATAACATCGATGAAAGTGAAGAGGGAATTTATTGCAAAGATGTATTTTTTAGTAAGGAATGAATATTATGAATTTATGCTAATTCATTTTTATTGACTAATGAACAGTTATTTTTATGGATATTATTACAAGATTATTCAAGGATTATCTTGATATTTCATTTCAGAATTTATTGATTATATATTGATATACTCTAAAATTTATGATGAGCATAATATTCATTTTTAAATCATTCTCAAGATACATATAGAAAAGTATTTATAAGGGAAATGTATGGAATATGAATTTTTTATTTAGGAAATTTATTTTCATGGATATATTGTCTTTAAGGATGAAATATCAATTGATTCGTCAATTAAAAAATAGTGAAAGAATGGGAAACATCAGTGAATTTAACTCAAGCATGCAGTTTCATTATACTAGAAGCCATATATCATTGATTTATTCAAAAAAATTGATTAGATAACCCTTTAATAATGTTGACACATAATGATGTCATGTTCATTTGGAAAGAAGGATATAAATACTGTCAGGAATAATTATGAAGGTTAATTTTCAATCCATCGATATTAAATTTACCATTCAGAAAGGATGTATTTTTGAAATATGCAGATGCCTAAAATAAGGGACATGGATGTGTCAGTATATATAATGGTAAATTTATTTCATATGAATAAAGGTAGTTAAAGATTCAGGAATAGAATTATCAGACTCTTTATCAATATTTTTATACCATGATATTTTCATTGATGACATAGAGGCAGTACCTTTATGATGAAAAATCTTAAATATAAATAGATCAAATGTTTTTGAAATATATCTTATCATATAAATAACTTATTAAAAGTTAATGGTGATGGATATAATTACTTAAGGATTAAAGTTTCTCAATACATTACCACCCATGGAAGGTAAATAATGTGGTTTATGCATTAAGTATGAAAAAACATGGAGTTTTTTTTCTAAAATGATGATTGATAAAGATCCTATTTTAATTGATTAATCATCTTTGTATATAATTATCATTATGGAAGAATAAACAACACATATATTCCAAATAATTTCCAAATTATTCTTATTTAAAAAATCAAAACTTCTCGGATCGATGATAATAATATTCAAGGGAAAATTGGTGTTTTGAATGATAGTAAGTTGGTATAATTCATCTATAAAGATTGGATTTTGAAATTTTGAAAATGACTATGTGTTCCACATAATCCAAATCTGAAAAGAGAATTATTATATAAATCTCATAGCTTATATTTTTTCATACACCCTGGTTGCAACAATATGTATCTGAATTTGATGGAATATTTTTTGTGGGATGATATGAAATGGGAAGTTATAGACTATGTATCATGATGATTAGTTTTTAAATAGGTACAGGTCAAGGGAAAATATCCTAAATGAGCCATTCAAACTCTACCTATTTATGTGTAGAAATGGGATGATATTACTATACGATTTTTCATTGTATTTCTAAGTACTCTAAGAATGAATGATTCTGTATTTGTTATTGTTGGTTTCCTTACCAAGACCACATATTTAATCACTAAAATGGATTACATACTCTTTATTGAATTATGTCACTCTATATTAATGAAGTTTTGAGACATCATGGTGAAACTCTTTTGATTGTATCTAATCATGATCTATGGTTTACATGAAAATTTTGGTAGATCCTCTAGAAGGCTTTAGACACCGATCAACATTTGAGCTCTGATTTTCATCTTATAATAGACAGATAGTCTAAAAGGTGTATTTAAAAATTATAATACATGTTTATGTAATTATAACTTTACTTTAATGGATTATGGGATTAGTATTTAAATATGGTATAATTTTCATATAAAAAAAGATTACATTGTTTTAATCAAATGAAATCCTATGAAATATTTTATAGGAAAAGAATTTTACTCCAACACTTTGGGATGAAATTTTTGAAAGGAAGATTTTAGTCCTAGATATACATTATAATACAACACAAAATGTAAAGACTATGAAGAATCATATTATGCTAGTTCAAATTAGATTAAAATTATAGAAAAATAACTGAAGGAAGAATTTTTAATTTTAAGTGTAAATCATGTTTTCTTGAAGGTATCTCTATAGAAATGTTTTATAAGGTTTTTTAAACAATGTAAAACTAGGTATTAGGTACATTGGTACTTTTTAAATATTATAATGAATTGAATCTATAGATTAATGTTTGTGAATGATACTTGGACTATCAAAAGTTTCTAATGTGTTCTATATCTATATATTATGGAAGTATATCCTACATAAAATAAATGTTCTCACCATCAAGGGAACATAATTGGATCATTTTTTATCTTACTATGAATATCCTATCCATATTCTTGTCACCAGGGAATAAGTGTTATATAATTGGACTACTTGATTAGTGATGGTCCTTTACATAAATCAGAAAACAAAAGAGGTGACATGGAAACCCAAGGAAGTTATAATGAATTTGTATCCACAAATATTCATTATAATACATTATAGAAATTTCAATGATGATATTTTTGAATGAGAGAATAATATAACACCCATGATTCCATCATATTACGTAATATTTTTCTCCTAATGAAACTATATCATAATGCACATTTATTTACACAATAATGTGATTAAAATGAAAATTAAAAAACTATATGTATTTAATTTTGTAAAATTAATATTTATTTTGAAATCATTATTCAAAAAATTTAATAGGATATATTTTAAAAAAAATTATAAATAGTTGATTTCTTGGTTAATAGGGAAGAATTCTGATTTTAAAAAACTCTCACTTTTATGAAATTATAGTGATATAAAAATAACATTAATGTTTTTGAAACATTTATGAAGTCCAAATATATATTATATAAGTAATATAATGTATATAAAAATATAATTTTTAACTTACAAATATATTATTAGCATTTTGGAGTTCTATGTAATGTTTTTGTTATAATAAAAACTATTTCTAGTTCTCTTTTTATCAATTTTTTTCAAATAAACTTGATATTTTTAAAGACACTTTAGAATATACTCAAAACTGGGATGAAAGGGGGAGTGAATCAGTGTAGGTATGTTTTTCACCAATTATTACTTTCATCCATTTTACTTTTTATATCAGTTAGCAACATGATTATCTAATTATATTTTCCTTATCATATGAAAGTATATGAATGAAGGTAAATAAGTATCATGATATTATTACAAGCTTCACTACTCAATAATAATATCTAGTACTTGTAATGGTTTTTAAATAGTCCAATATGACACAACCACTATAAAAAACCTTTAACATGGTTACAATAAGTATTGAATAACCTTTATCTTGTGTCATGTGATAGCAAATCAACAATTCTTGTGCTCATTGTAAATTTTTTTATACTACCAACTAATATAGTTTCAATATTTTTATAGATTTATGAAAATAATATATTCTAGACCCATTTGATACTTATGATAAATTTTATAGTGTTTTTTCTCTTATCTTTCTATTTCTTCACTTGTTACTTACATATCATTGGGAAGGTATCATTCTTTATTCACAGTAGAAAAATAAAATTATATCTATCTTCTTATTATTTTTCTTATGAAAATATATATTCATAGTAGTCTCTTATACTTTTATTATTCCTTTCTTATTCAATTCTGAAAAAACATCACTGGTTATCCTTCTTCTTCACTCTGTTTGTATGATACCAAATGATAATAAATGATTCTTCCACTATATCATCGAACCATTATTCTTTTTAATCGTAGGGTACCTATCTATCTAATGATACTGATATATCTGGGGACTTGTTCATGATTAGGTACATTTACCTCCAATCACTTCTTCCTTAAATCATGCTTCATTTAGAAACATCATTCTTGATTATCCAAATTCCTAATTTTTATCTTAACAATATCAAAAATATTTAATAGTATTTTTTCATCAATAAATAATATGAAATATAATATTATGGTTTCATATTCTCAATGAATATTCATATAATCACGTCATATGTTGCATTCATGGTTTCTCATGTAAACTCTAACACATATAATATATTATTCTTTAAAATTTTATGGGTTATATATCAAATTGTGCTTATGTGTTTCATAAAATCCTCAACTAATTCATGAACCACACTATTCCCTTTTTTATTTTACCAATTAAGTATTCATTATTATTAAACAACTTCTTCATTTAAAAAAATTTGGGTATATGATATATTCTTTCAACTACTTTGAAAAAATAGTAATCATGTTTTATTAGGTTCTTCATGTATGTGTATCACACCACCTTATGTATTACTAACATGATTTGTATTTCCCATAGAAACAAGAACCTATTTACCTCTCATGAAACCTGGGTAGATTTTGATATCTAATATCCTTCATTAAACCAATTACATAGTATAATAATGTCTTATTCCTTTTCATAAGTTTTCGTATTAAGGTTAATTAGATTTTCCCTTTTCTTGAGGTTTTACATTTGGGTTCAATTTATTCATATTAATCCATGAGATATTCTTATAATAAAAATGTTTCATGTAACATATCCACCATAATATATTATTGAATGAAAAAAATATCATTGATACATGGTACTATTTATTTATTCTACACACATGTAGTGTTTTGTTATTCTTCTTCATGCAAATGGGAACATAAAACTCCCCTCTTCCCAATTCTAATTAGTACACTAAAATCACTTCACTTCATGAAATAAGGTGGAATGATGCACTTTTTCAACAAAAAAATGATAGAACTTCTCTAACCATAATAGTACACTCTCATTTTGGATGAAATTCTTTTATATCTGATTTCACACCACCTCATACCCAAGAATTATTCTACATTGAGTTTGTATTTAAAAATCCTCAAAGTACACCATGTAAAGTATAATTCAAATTTCTGAAGATCTAAGCTTCATATATTTATAACACATGAGTCCATCTTAGAAGACCTAAAATAACATGAAATACTTAAATTCATGATTAAATTCTTAATTTATAAATATTTCCAATGTGTATAAATATTTTAAACTCATCCATGATTATATGAAAAATATATTGTATCTTTATAGAATCCTGATTCATTAGAATTTTCTTCAAATTGATTCATGAATTTGAGAAGTATAATGCATTTATAGAGGTTATATACTTTATTTCCTAATATTAATGACCTCAAAATAACCATAGAATCCCCGGATTGGATCATCAGAGGTTTGGTAAGTAGAACTCAATGAAAAGAAACCCACAGGTGAAGTTCAAGGATGAAGATGGTCTCTTTAGTCGATCTAACAACCATGGTAGATCTTATCAGGTGATGCTCATTCTATCCATGTTTTTTAATGATATGGGAATAGTGAATCATGTTCCCATATTCCATATCAAACCCATGCTCTGTCTGGTGATTCCCTCTATAATTCCACATTCCATCAACCATTTGAGCTAGCAGTAAGGTTTAGCACCCACAACACTGCACACACTCTACCTCACTAGTCTTTTCCACACACTTGAATTTTCTTCCCGAGAACCATTATTTATGTCATGGGAGTTCCACTTATAGAACTCTATGTGAACCCCCATATGATTCCTCTAAAATCTCTTTGTGTGTGCAATGGTCCCTTCTAATGCCATGGGCTGGCCAGGTTGACTCCCTCCCACATGTTTTACCATAGAGTCAAACATATGTGATTTAGGTAGTCTTTGTTTGGATTATGGTAGGACATATTTTTTTGTAAACTCCAATAAAAATATATATCCAAAACTTCGACATAAGTTCAATATAAATCTCAACATCAAATTATAAATCATTAAACTCATCAATTCTCTTCATTAATTAGTCGTAACATTTTATTTATATTGAATAGAATTATTCATATTATTATTCTTGAAAAATAATATTTTCATTTGATCTTCATTAGATAATTCTTTATAAAAATTAATATTGACATGGCCTTCACTTATTTTTCCTTTTTGTAAACATTAGTTCTTCCTAAACACAATAAAAACATATATTTTGAAATTAATACTAGTTCAATAATCATTTTTCTTCTAAACTCAATGTTTTCATAATAAATTCCTTACAGTAATAATACTTGTGTACTTTATTCTCCATCAATTTATATATGAAATATTTACTTCATTATCAATCATTGATATTAAATTTGGATATAAATCATGGATATCTTGGATACTTTATAATCTTATTCCTTTAAAAATTCATTAACATATTGGCATATATGAAATATTTTGATTTCATTGACCAAAAATGATAACAAATTAAATCCATTGACCAAATATAAAACTCATACACAATTTTGGATCTTCAATCTCCCTTATTTCAATTATTTCAAAATTCATTAATGTAATTTCCAAATGATTATTTCAATATGTGAATCCTCCCCCTTTAAATTCTCAAATTTATATTTCACTTGATATCCCCCTTATTGATAAGAAATACAAAGTTCTTGGTAAAAGGGTATCACTTCATTCTTATGTAATGTTCTATCCCTAATTTACAATAAGTCTAGTTGATCCATGCTCGTTATATAAAACAAGAATATTTTATTTATATAAAAAATTTATTCATTACCAAATAATCATGATACCGTATAAAATGAGAATTCATTAATTCTTCTTTAAGTTTTTTCCAATTTTATTTTATCTATAACATAATTAAATGAGATATAGAACTTTTTTAATAATAATTAACTAAAAACTCATGCACTCACTTCAACAAACTGATCTAAAAAATTCAAGTGTAACAAGAAAGACATGTGGCTTCAGAGAACATCCATACTACCACATTTATTATACAATTGATTAATTAAATTACTTCACGTTTATGTAAATTTTATTAATATTTTAACAAATTAATAGAGATTAATAAAAATATACCTTTTCTAGTGACATGATCTTTGTGAAATTTTGAGAGTAATAAAATTTGTATGAAAAATTGTTTTATTTGGGCTTCTTCATCATTATTTATTTGTCTCCTCTTTAAGGGTAGAAAACCACAAAATACAAACAATGGTGAATTCATTCATCAATGTATTTCAAGATGATCATATATATATAATACACCATAATGGATATTTAACTTTTCACACTATATATTTTACAACTTCTAAAACAACACTAAATATGATCTTCTTCAATACTTGATCCTCACGATTCAAAATTTAAGATCAAAAATAGATGTTATTTTCTTCAACCATGTTGTTCTGCATATGAAAACACACTCTTAAACATCATTAATGATGATCCTATATCATATTTTTATTGAAATACTAATTAATAAATCATTCAAGGATGATTAATTCTTTAAATTTATGTCAAAAATTAATATCATTCAATACTTCTTAGGTACCCCCTCCTAATAACTTGATTCTTATTCAATTACCTAAAATATAAATAGAACTAGAATACATAAATATTAAATAAATAATGTGGAACCTTCTTTAGTTCAAAATTTTAATTGAAAGGTTGAGATAGTTTTCTCAAAAAAGTATCTCCATTTCTTTCATTCTTCACACCTGTACATCTTGACCTCTATTTTTATTGGGGTTTTATTGATCTTATAACTTATTTTACTTCTTTGTCTGTGAATATTATTTCTTAAAGATATTTTAAATAACTTATATTACATCTTCCATTGTTTATATTTTTAAATAATTCTTCTTATATCAGAATTAATGTAGAATATTTTTAGGACTCTATCCAACCATGTTTCACCACACACATAGAACATATTTAACACAAGGGTTTTATTTAGGTAACAACCTCTTTTTTTTTAACATTTGTATTCTATTCCTTCCCCTTTTCACTCTCTTTTTCTTGTAAATATTCCATTTTATGAATTACCTCTAAATATTATGGTTATATTACTAACATATCATTATAAACATTGGTATTAAGTTTTTATTTTCCACATAAATTTTTGGGAGTGTCATCCTTCTTATTAGTATTTTTGGATGCAGAACTTTTCTTGAAAATTATTGTTTTAGAATTCAATATCATATCAATTTTATTATTTGGATAACATTTTTACGAATTTGTCCTCATTTCTTCCCAAGGTTTGTTCTTATTTTATAGAAAATTTCTATAGTCTAATTTTCTCATCAACTTTTGAAACATTTTGAGATGATAATGCACTATTCTTGTCACTACTTTCATGACATACATTACTGATATTTTCATGTTTTTACAATAAATTTTAAATATATATGTTTTTCTTAACATGTGCATATTTATTCTTCTAAAAAAACCTTCTCCCATTTTATATGGATTTAATTTTTTATTTTTACATTGAAGAATTTTTAAAATAATATAATTTGAAATTATTAAATCTTTTACTGATACAACATTCAAAAATAATTCTTGGCATTCTTATTTTCTATGTAAAATTTTTTTGGGTATTATTTATAGGTTGTTTGGATCTTCATGGAGAAATATATTACAAAATATTTTTTATATATATCGTTGTAATGTTTTTATTCATCTCATAACCTTTATTCATACATACTTGAATTAATTAACTTTTCATACTTTAACTATTTATGATAAAATATTTAGAAAAGATTATATGCATGGTACCAATTTTATCAAGTATTCCTGAGATAGATCACTAAATGAATTCCTGGTCTTATTATCCAATTTTTGAGGTCTTTTAACCTTAGAAAAATCTAGTGAGCCCTGAGTAGTAGCCTTATGGTTCTCATTATTTTGTGAAGTCTCTATTTATGTCTTCTAAGAAATGGGAAATTGAAATTCTAATTATAAACATCTCATTTTGGGAGAGTTTTGGTGACCATCAATCATAATCACCTTATCTTCACAAATTTTATTCATTTCTTAAACCTCCTCTTCATTAAAAAATATTTTGTTCTAATAAAGAGTCACATTCCTTTCTCACTGTGGATGTTATTTCCACTTTAAAATCCATGAGATCAATGATATTTTTTCATCTTTTCTTCAATTGTATGGATATTATCTTCAAGATTATTCTTGAGTCCATATTTCTCGTAAAATTAATGGATTAATTTTTATTAAAAAATTAAGTAATATATTTCAAACACTACTCTTTCTACTCTAAAGGCTCTTACTTTCTTGAAGATCTTTATGAAATATATAAATTTTCCTCATAAATCCATCTCCATTACTTCTGAATTATTATCATTTGAAGTGATCCCTTCCTACATGATTTATAATATCACACATATAATGTAGACTAATTATTTGGGATTACTATGTACCATATCCTTTTGTATATAAATTGAAAATTAAACTGATATATTATAACTCCCACTAATCATGTGATATCTTTAGGATAGTTTTAAAAAGAAATAAAATATTCCTCTTCATCACATGAATATCTTAATGGAATTTTGGTATTGGGACTATTTGTACCCATGATGGAAACTTCAGATGCATTCTCTTCACTTTCCAATATTAGTATTTATTCTTTATTAAAAGTTCCTAGAGAACCTAATACTCTCTCTGCTTTAGATATGATGAATCTCTTCTTTATCTTCAATTTCTATTTTTCCTCTGGTTTTTCATGGAATTTGTTAAAATAAAATTCTGATAAATATATTTTATTATTCAACAAAAACGTATTTCATTATTAATATATAAAAGAAACTAAATTAAAAAAAGATAATAATCATAGTCTAGTCAATCTAATAGAGGTGGACATTCCCACTGATACAAATTAAAAGGATACGATTGAGATCTACTCAAAACTGGGGGTGAGTTAGTATAGAAAAACAATTTCAATAACTATTTCATTTATACCTATTACCTCTTAAACTTGTTAAGATCTTGATTATATTATTTTTATTTTGTTATCATATTCAAGTATATAAAAGAAGGTAAATATGGAACAAAATATTTTTAAAAGTTCCACTACTCAATAAATGTAATGAGTTAGTGGAATGGTTTGAAAATAATCTAATATGACCCAACTATCAGAAAATAATATTTTAATTTGGTCCCTACAAGTTGGTAACAACATTTCCCTAGAATTTTCCTATAATAATTTGACAATTTTTATAATCCTAGCTTGTTTTTTATACTTCCACAAAATACAATATCAAACTTTGTAATTTTTTTAACACCAATAAATTATTCCACTAATTCAGACATATGATGGATGTGACTATGTTTCATTATTTTTTTTATTTCTATATATTCAATTATTACATGAGTAATATTGAACAAACAACTTTCCTTATTTTTAGTATAAAATTAAAATTTTATTATCCTACTTATTCTTCTTCCTATGAAAATAGATATGTACAAGAATATATTATCATATTCCTTGTCCTTTCTTATTTATAGTAGAAAACTAAAATTTGATCTTTTTTATTTATTTAAGAACATACTACACTAGTTCTAAATCTTCTTCACCCTGTTTTTCTCACACCAAATGTTAATACAATCTTTTTATGGTATATTTTCAAGCCATTAATCCTATTGATCATTGTGTACCTATCCATCTAGAACTACTACCCCATCTTATAACTTCTTCTTAGTTAATTAAGTGTATGTCTGATAACTTCTTCTTTAAATTTTGATTGAAACACAAAATTTATTCATGATTATCTAAATTATGAATGTTTATCTCAATGTAATCACACTTACTTCTACTTCTTTTGGTATTTTAAAAACAATATGAAATATTAAATATCAGTTTCAGATTCTTAGTATATCTTTATGAAATCATGTAATAAGTGACATTCATGATTTTTAATTTAAACCCTAGAACATATAATATATGATTCTTTAATATTTTATTTTATTTTTCTCAAATTTTATATAAGTGTTTCATGAAATCATCAATGACTGCATGTACCTCACTATTCCCTTTCTTCTTTAAGAAACTAAGTATTCAAACATATTAAAAACCTCTTCATGGAAAAATTAAGGGTATATAATATATTCTAACAACTACTTCATTCCAAAATTAATCGTGTATTGTAAATTTCATTTTTCATGTGTATTTAACTTCTTATTGTCTTCCTCGCATTATTTGGATATCCCATAGAAACAAGAACCCCTTTATCTGTCACATAAACTTGGTATTTTGTGATATATCCTCTTCTTCATGAAACTATGTAGATAGTATCACGGTGTCTTATTCCTTCATGTATGGTTTTATAAATGGGTTCACTGTAAACATACTTCATGTAAGGTTTTATATGTGGGTTCACTATATTTAAGTAAAATATGGATATAGTTTTATACTAATACTAGTTCGTGGAACATAACAATAATCATGTAGTCATGAAGGTAGAACTGCAACATGAAAACATGGGATTATTAAGTTATTCTTCGAGAATGGAGTGCATGGTTCTTCTTCTATACGCAAATTAGAGTGTGTTACTTCCATCTTCTAAATGGAATGTGTCTCACAAAATTCAATACTCTTTAGGAAACATGGTTTCACATTGCTCTATTTTCTCTAGAAAATAATATACTTTATCAAACAAAAAAACACTCTCGATGTTTTGATACTATCATTTTATAGGTGAGTTTCTCACCACCTCAAAATTGAGAATCATTTTTCATCGAGTATATCCTTAAAGGTCCAAAAAATACTTCATTCCAAACATATTTTTAATCTACGATTATCATGACTTCATATTTTTTTAATGGATTTTCCATCTCATAAGACACTAAATAAGTGGAATCCTTACCTTTACGATCATCATCATTGTTTTTTATGAAGTCTCATATGCATGAAATTTTCAAATTCACACACTTATATATGAAGATAAATATGGATCTTTATTTCATCCTTGACCATTAGCACTTTATTTAAACTGATTATTTCATGAAAGATGAATATTGCATGTATAGAGGTAATCTTCCTCATCTCCTAAAATTCATAGCCTCTGAACACCCATGGAATCATCAGATTCGATCATCGAGGGTTCAACATATAGATATTGATAAATATAAATCCATAACTAATGGTCAAGGTTGAATATCATCTCATGTGTTGATTATATGGAAAATTTAGATCTCATCGAATGGATGTCTTTACATTTGTATGTTTTAATAATTATGGAAAAGTGTGTTGTGTTCTCATGTCCCCCCATCTAAGTCAACCTTTTTTGATCAATTCCTTTTTTTACTTCCATGTTCCATTGACTGCTTGAGTCAAAAGCATGGTTTCGCACCTACAACACTTTACACACTCACCATTATCGGGCCACACCATACCCTTACACGGTCCACCTGACCATCCTCATGTAGGTGCTCTTTATAGGTATATGCACCCACCTATAGCCATGGGATGGCCAAGTTGACTACCTCCCATGTGGTTGACTCTAGGGTCCCAAATATGTGGTTGAGGTGGTCCTTGGATAGATTATGTTCAGTTAAATTTTTTGGAAAACTCCCATAAAAAATTTATCCATATCAATGATATAAGTTTCATACAATTATCAATATAAATTTTCAAAAAAAAACAAAGTCATCAACTCTACACATCCATTCTATATTAAACAGTATTTATATTTCATGTCCTTGTTCTTCTTCATGAAAAATAATATTTTTCATGATATTCAGTAAAGTCAGAATTTTCATGGTATTCACTATTTATTTCTTGTTGAAAAGTATGTTTTACCGTTAATATAATTGACACATGTTTTCATACTACTTTAACAATCATATTACATCTAAAAAAGTCCTTAAAAACATTTTTATGAAAACAAGACGTGAGTAATTTATTCTTCATACATTTATTAAATAAACATTCACTTTGTTATCAGCATGGATTTCATGTTTTCATATCAGGGATACTTTAGAAACTTCTTTCTTTCTATCTTCTTCAACATTTTTACATCAATGAAATCATTCTATTTCATTAACCACCATTGACAATCGATAACAACCATTGAAAAAACTACAACTCATACACAAATGGGGCAATTCATCATTTTGGATTAGTTTTATTGAAATATAATTATACATTTATTTTAAATAATAAAATTAATTTTATTTGAACTGTCATTCTAATTTATTTTTCTACGAAATCATTTTTATTAAAAAACAGTTTTCTAAAAATGTTTTTCATTGGGTTTTGAGAACATATTTTAAAAACGAATTACCCCATCAAGGAGTTGAATAATTTGAAATGGATACAAGATTTTTTAATCACTATAATAAATATTATCTAAAGAGTTCAATTTAATTTTTTTCAAAATGAATTGTAAGCACAAAAGATAATTATCACCTCGGTTAATGGTAAAATGGGTTAGAAGGGTTAAAAATAAGGGTATGGGTCATTGAGATAACAGAAACACATTATTAAAAAACATTGGTTGGTATTATATTGTAATTAAACTTATAAAAATCATAGATATTACAATTTTGAACCAGTTTCATAGAAAAATTGTTTTATATTATTAAAACCATTTAAATAATTTCATGTTTATCCCTCCCCTCATATATAAAAGGGATCACCTTCTCCTCCATTATTCATTGACACTGAGCCCTCTAATTCAGCCATGAACAACCCAAAAGAATTTTTATCTTCCTTCCCATAATTCTTGATCTTCTATAGTTCTCCTATGAAAATCCTAATATTACTTAAGGTGTATTCCAAATGAGGTCTCTCAAAGACATGGTGATAATATTTACCAACTCCTTCAAAGTTTTTTTCCTCTTATGAATCCTAGAAATCTATTGTAACCAACTTATTATAGTGAATATTTTATCATTAATATACTAATATGTTATTATAATTATGGTAAAAATATTTTCTATCACTTTTTCATCCATTAGAAAAATAAAACATTTCTTGTTAGTACATGTGACCTACCTTCTCCACATAGTGGTGTAATTCATTATTCATCACTACTTTACATGTATTTTCAAAATGATCAAAAAATAATGAATATAAATAATTTTTATCAATTAATTTTTATTATTTAAATATAATATATCATTTATCTTCTAAAACTTCCAAAATTTAAAAAAATAATGGCGTCGTTTATGTGTACGTGTAGACTACTATCTTTTTAAAGTGATGTGATTCATTTTTTATGTCTACATTGAATAGAAGATACTAAATATGTATATAATTAATATATATTATATTTATATAATTTATAAAATTATGATGATTATGTAATCATGATCAATATTAATAGACCATAACCGATGAATCAAAATATAAAAGAAAAACAAAGTAGTTAACGCCCAAAAAGGTGATGATAGTGAAAGATTATAAATGAATGAGTGTTTAAGTGTTATAAGTTGAACATATGTTAGGTTATAATTATTTAGAAGTTTATTTTATTGAATTATAATAAATATAAATAAATTATATATGTGGTTAAATGAACTTATGAGGTAATTCAAACTTGAGGTAATGAATTTCTACTATAATGACCTTTTATTTTGAAATTGTTTATGTTAAGATTTCCTTTGAAAAAATTTTATCAACCTAAAATTTTAAACACTATGTATATTCTTTACCACTAGCTATTTTGGGGTATAAATTTTTATATTCCATTTATTCTCATTTTGGACCAAGAATCAATAAATAAGTTACATGTGAAGGTCTTTCTTTTATAAATATTATTTTGATGCGTTCCCCCCAAATTTTTTCTCCCACGTCCTTATTTTCTATAAAAAAAAGTTCAGGAAAGCTTTTCATATGATCAAGTTTTTTGTTAAAGTTTTTTACACATGTTTGATTCTATATAAAAAGGTTCAAAATGAATCTTATTATTATTTTTAGAATTAATTACTTCTTAAAAAATGTGTAAAATAAATATATTTTTTTAAGTACACCTCATGAATGGATTTCACATCCTTTATTACTAATATTTTCTTTGGTTATTCCATTGAAACATTCTATTGTTATTTTAGAATATATTATTTTTTGCAATACTTCAAGTTTTTTTATTTAAAATTATAGAAGAATAAAATTGTATTACTTTTTTAATGGAATAATAAAATTAGGTAAAGTAATATATAACTCCTCTTATGATAATTTTCAAGGATGTTATTTTTATTGTATTGATTCTATTTTTTTATAAAGGCCTAGTTTAACCAAAAAACATTCATTTATAGTGATTTTTTTCCTTCTATCATCCTTTATGGATAATTAATTATTAATTATTTTGAGATCATTTATTTTATTGTGATCATGTTATCTACAACTCTGTATTTTTCAGTGAAAATTATTTTTATCCTTAATGTTTATATTTTTAATATCATGAATATATTCAAAATCATTTCCTTTACATAGATGATGTTTCAACCATATACCACTTCAATATTTTTTATCAATTTAAGAAATATTATTACGTAAGTTATTTCATTTAGTAGAGAAATGTTGATATTACATATTCTTAATTACAAACATGTAATTGTTGAATCTTAAAGAATTTTGATAAAAAAAATTTATTGATCATTCAAAATATGAGGAATGAAAAGGCCATTCAAGTAACGGGTGGGGCTCGGTTATAGATAAACCATTGATCAATTGACTTCTTTCATAAGACAATACAATAAGCATTTCATATTAGAAGGGTATCTAGTTTCGACCTACTAATTTATTAAGAATTATGTCTTGGTTGGGATTTGTTAATGGTAAGATTCATGATATCATGGTTTAGAGACCTTGATCATGATTGTCCAAAATTTTTCTTTTCCATTATTAATAATTTTTTTTACATTATACATGTTATTTATATGTTGATTTTATCCATGTAAATTCATTTATTTTATTTTTTTGATTTAAGGGAAAGTGTTTTTATTATCTACTCTTCCATATTGATTATTTCTTATTCACACATGATAGTTTCTATTATATATAACACTTATTGAGTATCCTGCTCAAAAATTATTTCTTTTTTTTCTATAGGATATGAAGAATTTTGTTATGAATAATGTCAAGTGTGAAATAAGGTTTCATATGTAATTTTTTTATACCTCCAATGAAATATGATAATCATTTATGTATAGAGTTTTCCAAGATTTTTAAACTGATCAATCATGTTTGCTGAGATCCCTCGCATGTTGTACCAATATAATAAAGTAATCCTAGTATCTGGGTTATTAGAGTCGAGGTGTTATTATAACACACATTGTTTTTTGAATTTATTTTCATTAATTAATATATTCAAATCATGTGGTATATGAAACAATGATCTTAAATAAACAAAAATATACTACTATTTAAATATGAACATTATGACCAATTCATTGGTTTTTAATGTATGCATAGGAAAAACAATATAATGGTATAAATATATATATATATATATATAACATTATTCCTTAACAAAATTAATAATAAATTATACATTTATTATCATTTATTTTTAAATGAGGATAAAACCTTTTCATTTTAAAATATATATTTTCATAGAAATTTTTTTATTTACTAAATGTATTTTAAATTTTAATATATTAAATTGAATAACATTAAAAAAAATTTATAATTAAATAATTCATTTATATATATCCAATTAAATTAATTTACATTAAATTAATTATCTTTATTTGGAAATGAATGAGAATAAACTAATTTTGTGCTTTAAAAATACATTTTATTAAAAAATGATTTAATTTCATTTTTTGAATTGATATTTTAATTAATTTATTCTGATTTTTTAAATTCACTCTAAAAAAATGGATATCAGTTGTGAAATCATCAATTTGTTCTAGGATTTTTAATTTTTTCTAAAATATTAATTTATTAGTGAATTGTTAAAATGTTGATTTTTTCAAGATAGCCTATTTATTATTTAAAAAATGTATTATAAAATTTACATTGTATTTTGTATTGTTATTTAAACTAAAATAATATTTATTTGACTAAAAAAATCTAAATAATTCCATTGGAATCAATATTAATTTTTATTTTTGTATAAGTTCACTTTTATATATAAAAACACGATTTTCAAAGAACCAATTTTTGTTGTCTTTTCACACATATATTAATGAAATTTCAATTAATTATATAAAAATGGATCTTAAAATTTTTATTACATATATGGAATCATGAAGTGAAAATTTATTTATTAGCTCAATTTTTTATGTAACTATGAATAGTTCCCTTGGTAAGAATGTACATAATGGTAAAGTATAAATTCGGTTAATTAAGATAAAAACTATGTGGTAAGGAAAAAAAATAATATTTTAATTTTTCTAGATGATTTTAGTTTTATAATTATCACCTTATCCTACAAATTTTATTATTTTAAAAACATTCTAGTGATTAAGACATTATATTATTCAAATGTTTATAATAATTACAGTTGTGACCCTCCCCGCACTTATAAATGGACACATCGATTCCTAATATATATTAAGTGCTCTATTTTGGAAAATATCTTCCCAAAAATTCCCCAAAATCCCTACCCACATTCTATATTCCCCAGTACTCTCAAAATACCAACCATTGAATTCTTGAGGTGTAAGTTAACGGGATTTATTTGAGGGAAAAGTATAAGTCCAAACTGAAATATTTCAAGTTTATTTCTTATTATACCTCCTTTAAATCTTATTCAAACATGATGAAATAATAAAATTATAATATTAAATATACTAAAATTTTATTAAGAATATGTTATAACCCTTTTAATCACCATTTCAATCATATGGGAAATGAAAACATCACTTATACGTAATTGTGTATTATCACCTCTATGAAGCGATGTTTATTTCTTTTCATCACTAGATCATATGGATAGTTATAATGATTTTAAAAAATTATATATATGATATTTATGATATAATTATTATTCTATAAAATTAATATATTACTAACCTTATTTCCCTTTCCATCCATTGGAAAATGATAACGTTGCTCATACATACGTGCGGAATGGCACCACCACAAAGTGAAATGATTGATTTTTCATTTTCACCATATAAGTATGGTTATCAGGTTGAAAATAATGAATAAATATTTCATGTTTGAAATATTTCTTATTTTTTTAATATAAAACATTATCTACTTATTTTAATTTTACACCAACTATATAAACAAAAATATCATATAAACTAATATTTCCATGATACAACATGTTTTTTTTATAACCTCCTTACTTGGTTAGTTTTAAAAGGTGTATATAATGTATAAATTTGATATTTGTTTTAAGATTATAGAGTAAATTTAATGATAAATTTCATTATAATGTTCAATATTTTTTTGGGTTTTGATGTTATAAACTGAATGTCCTCAAAACCGCTGACATTAAAATAATCGATTTAGTAACTAAATAATATATAGTAATAAATTAAATAAAATTTTTTATGATAAGGGAATAAACATGAAAAATATTTTTAACTAAGTAAATAATTAGTATGATTAAATTATATATGAGTTAATGAATATATGTAGATATTCAAGAGATGATGTAAGGGATTTATAGTATGAATTTCCTTTTGTTGAGAAGTATGTCATTTTCACCACATATTTTATTATGTCTGGTATGAAAAAAAATTCTGATTAATTTTAACATTTCTTTAATGAAAATAAATGTTATTAAAAATCAATTTAAATTTCTATCCTTCAATATCCTTTTAATAAAATTGTATTAGATCTTTAATAGATTTTTCTTTAAAATATTATTTTAATGTATTCCTTTTAAATAATTTTCCTTTATGTCCACGTTAAATAAAATGATTCATAAATTTTATTATTTATACAAAAATTTATTATATATGTACTCTTCAACAAACACTTAATTTGAGAAAAAAATTAATAATGTATTGTTTTTTTAGTTTTTTTGTACGGATAACATTTTACTCTTTTAACCAAAGGGAAAAAATAATGTTTTTTAACATAAAAACCATTAGTGGAATTTAATTTCATAATGTCAATTTTTTATAATGATTACTCCTAATGATTACATTTTTTTCAATTTCAATTCAATTTCATTTGTTTTGTGGGGTGTTTCATCTTAAATCATATATAATTAATTGTATATTTCTCTCAATGTTATGGGGAAATGGGAAGTGCATTGCTTATAAGTTAAAAGATATTTTCAAGGGGTTTTTATGAAAATGTGAAAAAAAATATAATTTTTTTCTATATGATATGTTACTTAATAATTATAGATGATGATAAATAAGCCCGATATAGCTCTCCAATGCATTTGGTAATAAATAGTCTTCAATTGAGAAAAATTAGGGAGATAAATGGGTTAATTTTTTATTTTTTATTATCTAGGATATAGTTATATTAACATGGGTCAAACATAATTGAACACATTTTATGAATATTATTCTCCAATATACATATATTATCATTTAAAAAGGTTTTTTTATTCATATCACTTTATTTTATAAGTCAGAAAAAATGTGTAATTTTAAAAGTGAAATGTTAGTTTTTCAATGAAATGTTTTCATAATTATACAATTGATTTACTATGCTTATAAATGGGCTTCAAAGGTTTTCTTTTATTAAAGTTTTATTTTATCAAGTGGATATGATTTATTTATATTCTAAAACATTTAATGTGTAAAAGGTTAAAATTCCATGGGTTTTCATGTTTTTCATTGGATCATTGTGATTCAATTTTTTTATATCCCCAAATGAGTTTTTTTTCTAATTTCATTTTTTAAATATTTCTTAGAGGATATAAGTATAAGAACTACAGAAAGGTTAAAATTTCTTCTATGGTCACTTTTCTAAAAAGTTGTATAAGTGTTTTGAATGAAAAAACAGACTTTAAATTTAGGAAACTTATTTTATAAAAAAAAATCAACACTGTATTTCGTTCTAACCTAAAAACATAAAAAATATTTATTTCCATAAACCTAAATGATACTAAATATTTAATAAAGTGAAACCCAAGTTATAATCAAGTAATTATGGGTTGTTTAAGGTTTGATAAATTATAAATAAATTATTGTAAATTTATAATCAAAATTTCGTTATATTTTAAATAAACATGTAACAAAATAAGTGAGAATATAATATTTTAATAAATAGTTTCATAAAACTCCTTAAAAGAAGAAAATATTTTTGAAACATCCTTGAAGGAATCCAAAAAATATCTATGTAAATCCTTCATTTATTGAAAATAAAAAAAACTGAATAATTTTTTTTATTAAAATATAAATCCTTAATCCATGAAAGGATTAAAATAAACCTTTTTTCAAAAAATAAACTTATTTTCATAAAATTTATATATTTCGATAATTTTTATTAAAAAAATGTTTTGTATCATGATAGGATCATTGGGTATCAAACATTAATCATTAATAATTACATCACCAAGCCAGATAGTTCCAAAATCCTCTTGGGAGAAACTTACAATCCGTTAAATATATCACTTCATTAGAGTAATTAAGTAAATCATCACTTAAGTGTATTTTGTAACTAGTAAAACATTTTCTTCATTACCCAATGCATTGGAGGTTTTTAATGGTCCCACCAATCACAAAATTCATAGAGTCCTAAAAGGGGTTGAGTTTACTCCCAAATTACCTCAATCATGATTAATGTCTAATTATCATGTCTTAAATTGAAAACAATTATTTTAATTTAATTTTCATCATAAATGCCATTATATGTTTTATAATCATGAGATTTTAAAAAATATATGAATGAAGGAAATTATCAAAATAAATGATAATCACTTTTATTAGAAATAATTTTAATTTCTTAAATCCAGAGAATATATTGTTTAATAATTAATCCATAAGAGAAAAATAATTAAAATAGAAAAGTTTCACTTTTATAAAAATATTAAGGTTTATTTTTAGAGAAAATAATGGATTCAATGTTAAACAACTAAGGTTTCATATTCAAATATATTTCAAAAATAATATTTTAAAATTGACCCACATAGAGAGGATTATTTCAAGAAAATGTGGTTTTCATAATGTAAAATAGTGGATTCATAGTTAAACATTTATAATAAAATCCAAAACAAGATGGTTCTATGTATTGAAATAATTTTAAAATAAATGGATAAAATACATTTAAACAATAAAATTGAGATTCTAAAATTATTTTATGCTTACCTAAACATTAAATACTATGTTGAAATTATAGAAACCCATGCATTTAATACATAGATATCACATATTAATATTTGAATATTAGTTAAAACAAATTATAATCCCTCCTAGAATAAAATAGGTATTATATATCTATAAATTTAAATACATAATAAGAAATTTCATAAGATATCTATGTTATCACACAGTAAGTTCTTTATAACAAGAACCCTTCTTAGACCTATCATCCTTAAAAAAAATATTCACAACTTGGGGAAAGGAAATAGAAGAAAAGATGAGCATAGATGATTTTTGGAGATAAACATATTAGATAACAATGATTACATCAATATAACATGAGTATAAGGGTATGATAACATAATACTAAAAATTAAAAACCATACCCTGGAATGGAATCTTGATTCATGGAATAAATCTGGGATTTTTGAAAGACATGAATAATGGAATAATCAAAGAACATAATCCATTATATCATAAAATTTACATAAGGCATATGTTTTTAGACTACGCATAGGTATAGAAAATAATTTCTTTAGTTTTATAGGCTTCATAAAAATATTATCATAGAGTATTGGGTTCACTCTCCAAACCAGTATATCCTTATTCAAGGTTCACTCTGAGGTCTATCATTGTGGATAGAGTTCCTTTCAAAATTAGGATTACTCTCCATTCCATTCTTCGTTATCTCATCAGATATCCATCATTACCCAATATATTATAGGGTTATATAATTTCATGCATATCCATCACATAATCATAATCAACTTATATGTATTTCGTAATATCAAAAAACATACATTATATATCATAATTAGTGAAAAGTTAATGAGATTTAAAAATATTTAAACAATTCATCATAGAATTACCCATGAAAAAAATAGGTTTCAAAAACATATTTTAATACAAATAATTAAATATATAGAGAAATAATAATTATTTTATCATTGGATCATATACGCATTAAATTGTAAGAAACATCAAATTATTTTTCCTTAGATGAAATTTCTTTTAAAATAGTAGTAATATTTATTGAGGAAAATACTTTTTTCATTTTCAAATCAGTTGATTAAAATCTAAAAATTTCAAAAATATGATGTTCAAAATTTTCATTTAAATAAAACATAAAATCATGTAAATGAAACTCAAAAACATTATTTGGTCATTATGGTGTGAAATTTTTTTAAGTCATGTACATTAAAGCAATGATTTATTTCACATTTCTTACAATAAGTCAAAATAATCTCATTCCAAAAATGACTAGAAGATTAATTTTAAACCATTTTAAAAAAAAATAAAAAATGGGTGAAAATTAATTTAAACAATAATTGAGGATTATTGAAAACAATATTGAATTTTTTTTGAATGCATGGACATGGAAGGAAAAGGATTTTCTACTAAAGAAAGAAATAAGGTAGGATTTTGTTCAAATTATTATTTTGGTTTATTGAGTACATAAAAAGAGTAAAATTAAATTATGAAATGTGATATCTATAAAGAACCATATTAGAATTATATTCATTAGAGTGATTTAGAGGTACATAATTAAATATCATCATTAGAAATATAATCATAAACAGTCCTGGTAAATAATGAGATTGTAACATAAAACACTTTCTGCTTTGGTAATATCCATATTAAAACCTCATAAAAGGGTTAATATTATATGGAAGTTGAAATAAAATTATTATTAAAAAATTAATCATAAAATAAAATCATGGTTAGAATAGACACCACACAATGGAAATAAGTGGTGAATACAGCATAACTCTCACAAAAATAAAAGTGAGACGAGAAACCCTAGCCTCAAGTCTCATGTTGGTTCGTATGTGTTCAAAACTACTATATAATACATATATATTTTTATAGAATTATTACAAAACCATATTAATATATATAATATTGTATATTATTTTCTTATAATGTCTTATCACCTGTTTTTTAACTTTTCATAATTTTAATTGTTATTTCGAGTGATAACTACTTCATTTTTCATCCATTTTTGGTTCATCTGTCCTGGACCTTGTGCTTTGATCATGGTGAAATAATATATAGAATATTAATCATGATATAAATATCATTTGTATTAAATTTATATATATTTATAGTCATCCATAAAATTCATATATATAATAAATTAATTAAATTGTAAATGGATAAGGTTGGTCATTCATACACATTAACACTATTTTAATTTTTCGGCAGATAGAACAAAATAAAGGTAAATAATAATTTTATTTTAATGGGTCATTTATTTTGTGTCTTAAATATTATATATTCAATAAATATATCTATTTTATCATTAATTTAAAACCTAAAGGAAAAAAAATGAACCACATTGCTTAAGGGAGGTGGCAGTCCACACGTACGCACAAGCGATGTTATCACTTTTGAATAAATGGAAATAAGGTTCATAATTATTGTTATATCATCATAATAAAAATTTATTATTTTTCATATACTGAATTAATTATTTTATAATGGATAAAATTGATTTCAAGTAGTTATAAAAGGAAATAAACTTGAAACCCCCTGGTTAATAGTGATACTTCTTCATTGAGAAACGTCCTTTTGGTTTACACCTTAAGCCTTGTAAGGTTGGTATTTTAGAAGGAAGAAAATATATATGATATAAGGAATAAATCTAGGAAGTTATAATTTTAGGTACTTTCTATTATATAAGACTCATGAAGTATAGAAATATATGAGAGGTTGTATATTTTATAAGGTATGAAAAGGGAATACATGGAATTACTTAAAAGAATAAATAATATATATATCATAATCATGTAAATTAGAAATAAGTAAACCAAAATATTAAGATATAATATATTATAGATGATTTAAACACTAATAACAACATTTGTTAAAGTTTTCATTACAGTTTAAGCCTTATCTTTTTGTTAAACTACTTTAAACCCATTTTAACCTAAACCATGATAACATGATTTTTAGCATAACATAATTATATAAAAAAAGAATAATTATAATAAAATTTGGATATTATAGTTATATATTTGAAGTCCATTTTATCATATTTAATTTCTATTCATAGTAGAAACTACTTTTAATATAATGACACAAAATGAAAGAAAAAAAGCTTTTATGAAAATACCCGATTTAAGAATAAGAATAATTCAATCTTAAAATAAGGTAATAACATGGTTACCATGAGTTTTTTCTTAAATAATAAATAAATTTCGGTTTTTATACTTTTCCTTAAATCCAAAACCAAATGTAATCTTCCAATCATTCCATTAAATGCAAAGTCCAAAAAATAGTTTTTATTTTGAATAAAATTTAACTTACATTCTCAAAAGTCATGCTAAGGTTAACAAATTAAAAATAAATTTTTGAGATAAATTTTCTAACACCTTAAGGATTAATTATGTATAAAAAACAAATAGAATATTATGAAGGAAATTTTTATGGTTATTTTAATGTCTTACCACATGGTTTTAACTCATTTCTTCCCCTTTTACAGAGGAGAAAATTATTTACTATGGTTTATACTCATAAGGAAAAATATATGTTGCATATATTATATTATATTAATTATTATGATTAATAATATGGAATATATTTTATCAAATTCAATTTTCAGAAGTGGTGGAATTGAATTTTAAAGTGAATGACTATTTTACCAAAAAATGTATTCTTAAGTATAAAATGTTTTTATACCAAATTAAAACATAAAATATATTACAATGTCATTAATTGGAATATTAATCATATATATTAATTTTTTTTCCTTATAAATATCTTTATTAAAAATTGAAATTTGAAAATAAAAGAAACAAAAAAGAGGATTTTCAATAAAAATATATTTTTTAAAAATTCCTCTAAAATCATTCTTATTAAATTATTATCAAAAATTCACTCTAAGATAATTTTGAAATAATAGTTTTAAAAAATTATGTTCATTTTTTAAAATGAATTTTCTAAAAGTGGAATAAATTTATTATTTTATTTTTTTTTAAAAAGAAATTGTTTTTTGAGAAAAAATGTGTTTTTGAAGCATATAAAAACTGTACTAAGAGTTGAGTACTTAATTATCAATATGTTTTATTTATCTAAAAATTTTATACACACTTTTTAAATATTTGGTATTCCTATTAATATCACTATTTTTAATGTCTATGTTATAACGGTCATCTTTAAGTATTAATGTTTTAATAGTATAATGTTGTTCGTCTAAACTCGATGTTGTGTGTAACAAAAGATATCAGTAAATTTAAATTTATATAAAGGGAAATATATTATAAAATCTAGGTATGTGACATTATGTACCCTAGATAATGAATTTCACCAATGAAATTTAATCACTTTGATATGAAAAAATGATGATATGACTGTTTCATTACATCTTTTGGTTCCTAAGTATCTTTTTTTTATTTTTCAATTAATCCAGATAAATTTAACCATGTGAGTAGTCTGGTTCCAAAGCACTTTGTCTCTATGATACAATATTTATACCGGTTTTTCATCATAGTAAATATCATGCTCTATTGTTATAACCTCTGATTTCATTACATGTAATGTATCAGGTATGTGATTCCTTAGAAGATATAAATAGAAAACATCATGAACATAAAAGTGGTTCGGTCCAAGCTTCATGTGATAAAATACCATCCTTACTCGATCAATAATATAAAAAGAAAAAATTTAAATAGGTCTCTACTTTACCTTCTTTCCAAATCTCATAGACTTCTTCCATGGTGAAATTTATAAGATTACCTTATCACCAACATTGAATTATAGATCTCGCTAATTATTATCATTATAACTTTTCTATCAACTGTAATCTATCCTTAGGTTCTACAGAATGGATTTTACATTTTCTACCATTTCCCCAGCATGTTTAGGAACTACATGATTTATTTCTCAAACATTGTAAAATGGTATTGGGTTTTTATACGTCATACTATAGAGGGTTTCTTAAGAGACATCTGAATTCTTGAGTGAAATATTTTATTGTAAGAAAACTCTACTGTAGAAAGGTGTTAATTTGATGAACCTTTTAAATTTGTAGACAAGATCTCAACATATCTTAGAGGGTTTCAGTGGTTCAATCAAACTAATCATCTATCTGATGATGATATAAAGTAATAAAAATAAACTCCAAATCAAGAACTTGTGGAAGTATTTTCCATAACATCAAGGAAAACCTTATATCCTAATCAAATATAATAAGTAGTGGTACTATATTCAAAATTTCCACTTCCTTAATGAATATTATGAAAAAATTATCAAGATATAAATATTCCCTTATTGAAATGAAGTGTGATCACTTTTTAAGGTGATCGATTTCAATCCTAGTATAATTATGGCCTTTTACATTTTAGAGAGTCCGATGATAAAATCCATGGTGGTATTTTTTCATTTACATTATGCTATGGGTAATTCTAATAAAATCCCCTTAGACATATATATCACAGTCATAACTTTTTTATATACCAATATCATTGATACATAACTTGTAATATCTCTCTTCATGTTTACCCACCATAAATACTCTTCCAGATCACTATACATCTTCATAAATCGTGGAGGAATAATTAAAAATGAACTATGAACCCCATACAAAAACTCCTTCTCCAAATTTCGTATTTTCAAATCACATAAATTTTTCCTAAACCTTATCATTACATTAAAATCAAGGATGAACTTGGGAATTTTTATAAAATTCTTCTATGGTTCCATATCTTCCTTATGCACCTCAGTAATCCTCACAAGGATATATGGCTAAAAGATCATTTGATAAATATAATATTTATCCTCTACCTTCAATATTTCTATATCCATCATATTAAAATCCAGAAATATTGGATCATAAATTATACAAATCATTGATAAGATAACCTGATATTTCGTACTTAGGGAATATTCCACCTTCTTCAACCTCACAAAGGGGCTTGAATCAAATATAAAGAAGTTTTATAGAGTATCTTCAAATGTTTTACTTTTACATAATGTACACATCAGGTAAGGAAAATTCAGTGGCATGTGAATTTGGTAGAATTACATGTGATTTTTTTCCAAAGAAGCCTCAGATGAGTGGTAGTTTATATTGGTCTTAGCTGACATGCACATGGAATGTGAAGAATGTTGTGAAGTTACAGTTTTTTTTCTAGTTTTTTTTCCTGATCTGGTGAAGACGGTTAAAGTGGCATAGATGTCCAATTCAGAATGTGTAGTTTTGTGATAAAAACTCAATGGTGGGGAGACTATTGAGGTTTGGAAGTTGGATGACAGTTTAGAATTTTTGGTTCAAAAATTGGCTGGTCATACCAATGTCTTGTTAAGAATAGATTCCTCATGCTTACAACCATTCAAGATGGGTTATTCATACTATAGTAAAAAATATGTATAAGGGGTTGAAATCATATTTTTCGTCAGTTGGTATAAAAAGGACAGTATATGAGTTCATTTTTTGATGCTTAACAAGTCATGAATTTAAGGTAGAGCATTAGTGGCCAACCAGAATGTTATGGTCTTTACCAATTCCTATGTGAAATGTGAGCAGATAGCTATGTATTTTGTAACAGGTATCCCATGACTAGTTCTAAAACACGATTACATATGGGTGATAGTAGATCATATCACAAATTCAAATCATTTCATCCATATATGTGAATCTCATATGGTGGAGGACTTTTCAGAAATCTACATATGGGATGTTGTAAAGAGGAATGGTATACTAGTTTCAATAGTTTCAAACGTACATCTGAGTTTTATATCTCATTTTGCGATATCCATAGAGAAATCCCTTGGATCTTAGTTGACTATTTGTGTGGTGTATCATCCTTATAAGGGAGGTCAATCTGAATGGATGATACAAATTTTTTAAGACATTATGAGCACTTGGGTAACGGATTTCGATGGCTCGTGAGAATAAAATATACCATTAGTGGAGTTATCATAAAACTACAGCAGTTAGACATCGATAAAAATGGATCATTTTTTATAATTTTATGGGCTTCCTTGTCATTCTCTACTTTGTTGGGTGAAAATATGTGAGACCTCACTGGTTGGTTTGAGAGTTGTCTAGGAGACAATAGAGAAGAACTAGTTGATCATAAAATAGATGGAGACAGCACAGAGTCATCAAAAATTATTGGTGGGTCATCATTGATGGTCTTTTACCTTCGAGGTGAGTCATCATTTGTTTCTTAGGATCTCTTCATTTCATAGACATCGCCTCTTTGGAAAACGGGGAAAGTTATCTCCTCAATACAAAGTCCTTTTTGAGATATTGACATAGTATGGAGTAATGGAATATTAGTTTCCATTTCCACCATGGTTGAATACAGAGCTTAATGTGTTCCATGTGTCTTAGTTGAAAAAGTATCAGCATAATCCTAACCAAGTGATTCAATGGGATCGCATTGACATAGATCTGGATGCTTCATTTTTGCATGTTCTAGTGTTGGTTTTGGATTGGTAAGAGAAAGTCTTGAGTGGTAAAATCATCATTCTAGTGTGGGTTTTTTATCAATATGGTCAGATATAGGAAGAGATATGGGAATGAGAGATGGAAAAGAAATTGTAATATCAAGAACTCTTTCAGGTCATTTCTGGTTTTCTACATTATAGGGATGATAATTCCAATGGTGGGGAGAATGTAGCACCCCTTGTTTCTAGTATATAACCATTATTTTATGCTTGTTATGTATGTCAAGATTTTGGGGGAATTTTGGGAGGTTTTGGGGCATTCATGAATGATTTGGGGATTTTATAAAGATGTTTGGTTGGTTTATGGTGAGTGAAAACTATTCAACTCCTGTAGGAAACTATGCACATTCAGACATGGGCTAAAGGGAAGGAACAAGGGTTGGCGCATGGTTTTTCTAAACTATGAGGCCACCTAGGAGAAAATGTGCAACTTGGGATAGTCATATTTTCCATAGTTGTTTCATTTTTTGTCTAACCATGTGAGGAAACCATGTGATCTCCCCCCATAAGTTAGTGGATGGTGGATGGTTAGCCCATTGTTTTCCTAACCATGCAACTAAAAGTTCACTATTTAAAAATAAGATCCATGAATTGTGGATCTACGTCGATATTAACCTTTGAACCCATTTTTTTCCTCAAACTGACCCTAACTCTAAATTCCTTCCTCCCAAAGGCATTATAGGATTCTACTATTGATCTAGATGTGATCTAATGGCATCTATTGGGGCATTGAAGTAGGATTCTTATGGTAAGTTATCGTTCACAATGGTACTTCAAGGTTTTCCTTAGATATACTACTCCCTCTCTCTATGTTCCTAATATCTACTTCCAATGTGGATACATATAATGTATTTGATTCCAAATAATATTAGACTAGGAATTGTTGATTTTTGGGGAAGAGATCTAAGGTGGGGTTTTGTGGATTCAACCCCATTTTGTGGATTTTTTTCATGTCGTTTATTGTTTTCACCAAATTTATGAGGTTTGTGGATTCAATCATGAATCCAATATTTATAACATGATGTATTAGTTACAAACTGAATGTTTTGATTGAAATTGGTTGTGAAATTGATTTTAATTACTTTTTGGAAACCCTTTTTAGTGATAGTTTATAGAATTTGGGAATTTGGGAATTGTTGTGGAAATTCAAATTAGTAGTTTTATTTTAAAGTGATGATTTTACAATTATTTCATGATTTTTATGCATATAAAGGCGTTATCAATAAATGGTTTGGGTTTTTTGAATTATTTCTTTTCAATGGTTTTCAATAAAAGTATGGTTTTATTGTAATGATTGTTTTGGACATGGATTTTGGAAAAATGGTTGTGTGTTTTCATGTGAATTCAAAAAGGATAAGAGTCATAAGTCTCTCCCATAATTAGTTGGATGGATAAGGTTTTGGGATTTTCCCCACCAAATGGTTCTTTAAGTGACATCTTAGTGAAAGGATGACTCACCACTTGCGAGTATAGGGAGGTCAAGGTTGCATGTGTGGTTGGTTGTATGGATATATATAATGGAATGGATTATGAAAAATAGACCTTTTTAAATGGTTTTAAAGTATTTCATGGTTTTTTTCCTTGAAAATTGGATGGTTTTGAGAAAAAAAAATTAAAATCATAATCTTTTTATGTTACGATATTAATTATTTTAAAGAGTTTTATATAAATTTTTTTATATAAATGTGCTAACATGTTTTATACTTGTGGCATGAGTAGGTATGTCATTTGTGAAAACCTAATGAGTTTCATTATTCACCCCTGCTTTGGAACTTTGGTTCTCTTGCAGACATCATTTATTTATACATGATCAAATGTAAAGTATCATACTTCTCTAGTGGTTCTTAGTGATACTTGGGTAGTTTTTTAGAGTTGTACCACGGAGCATGTTGAAGATTTAGAGTTATGTGGTTGTGTTTGAGACTTGTTAGTTTTATATTCCATTGAATACATTGATATTTTATTTTTCCAATGTGGTACTCTTTTGTAGTCAGTTTTGATATAAATGGTATTTCTTTGAGTTGTATTTCATTGATATCATGCATAATGTAGTGGTTTATTTTGTAATGGATAGTTTGGTTTTTTGTTTTATTTTTAAAAATATAAAATCATCCCCTGATTTTACTAAAGACCTTTCCATTTTTTCCAACCTTTGGCACCATGTGGTGTTTCTTAAGGCCAATTAATGCTCTACCACCTTTTCAATCTAGTGAGGAGGGGAGGGATGTTATACTTTAGTTCCTTGAAATTTTCTTCACATTCATGTGTCCAAAAGAACATTTCCCCCTTCCAATATAACTTTTTGATTGGATTAGATAATCATGATTAATTCTCTACAAGGATTTGATAGTATATTGCAAAATCCAAAAAACTATAGATCTCAATTATACTAATTGGTTTGGTCCAATGCTCAATACCATCCATATTTGATTTATCCACCAATATAGCCTCACTTAATTTTTTATGACCCAAAAAATGATAATGTTTAAAGCCAAAATTCACAATCGGTACATATTTCATACGAATTATCTTTTCCTATAGTATTTATTACAATCCTCAACTGATCTTCAAGATATTCTTTCCTATTTTAATATATAATAACATAGTTTATAAGTACTACCACAAATTAATATATGTGATAAAAAAACTATATTCATTAAATATATGAAGATAACGAGGTACTTAATAAGACTAACAATAATCACTATAGATTCATAGTCTTCATACCTTTTATTGAATGTTTTGATAGGTATATCATCCTTCTTAACCCTTAATTGATGGTAACTAGAAAGAAGGTGAATATTGTAAAAGTATTGAGCTCTGTAAAATTGATCAAAAAAATCACCAATATAGGGAAAAGGATAATTTTTATTGATTGTGATATTTCTATCTTCCCAAGAATAAATTAAGAGTCGTATTGATCCATCAGTATTCTTAACAAAAAGAAAGGGTAAACCCTATAGGGATTCATATGTATGATTGAATCCCTTATCAAGATTATTCTATAGTTTATTTTTAATTTCCTACATATATATCAAGTTCATTCTATATGGATTCATTAAAATAGATATAGAATTAAGTATGAGTTCTTTTGAAATATCAAGATCATGATTCTATAGGTGATAAATAAACTCTTCTAAAAAGACATCAAAAACTTCTTACACAATATTCATATCTTCAATGTTCAGTTTATCTCCAACCATAAGAGATAAACACCCATTTTTAATAGGGATTGAGACCAATATAATTGATGTGATTTCCAAAAAAAATTACATTATTTATTTCATTGATAGATGATTATAGGTTGGTTCAGAATATCAAATGTGAATTATTTTCCTTAAAAATTGATATGATATTTCTGTAAAGAAATCCAATCCATTTCAAATATAACACAATATTTAACTAGTGGGAGAATAATAATATTTTCAAGAATTATATTCCCATTAAATTCAAACAAATAAGAATCATATACTTGAGATGTGATCATCATGGAATCAAGGGTTTCCACTATTAATCCAACATCTAATCATTGAGGTGGTATTGTAATACCAATATAAAATTCACTAGATATAAAAGTGTGGGTGGATCCAAAATCAATTTAGACTTTAGAAGTTCTAAAATTGATGGTAAGTGTACCATTCACCACTTTTCTATCAACATTAGTGATATTGATCTCTTGTGATTTTCCTTTATATCTAGGCTAAAGAGGTTGTAGATGTAAATCATCATCATTAACCTTTAGATTTGAGAACAAGTTATCATTATTCCTATACTCCTTACATTAGAAACACTAGATTGTGGTATTTGAATTATATTAGTAATTATCTCTATTAATATCATTAGATGAGTTTTCATCCCATCACATTGGAATTCAATTTCCTGGTAAAATTCCTTTCCACACCTAAAATATTTACCAATCCCTTTGATATAATTTCATATATGTTTTTTATAAACGTTAAGTTTAAATGAAAATTCTATTATATTGACTTTATGTTTTTTAGATTTTTTTCTTAAATTATATCATTATTTTATTATCAAAACCATGAGAATGATGGGTAAATCCAATTTCAATTTCTACTATGAAATAACATAAAATTAATTCCTTATAAATAATGAAGCTTCTTATGGTTAACACCCTTTAGATACTTGTTTTTAATCCACTTTGGAATTGATAAATCTTACCCTCATGTTGGATGATAATATCAAAGGAATATCTCATATGTCTTGAAAAAGTTTCTTCATGGTTAATAAGGATTCATCATTCTTTTGATTTAGCACAATGAATTCCATCACACTTTTTCTATACAGAATAAAATGAATGTAATTATTGAAAAATAAGCTACCGAAATTCTCTTACTTAATGTTTTTAATTGCTTCCCATTTAATCATGGTATTAATAATATTAACCCATTTATTAGATTCTCCTTCCAATACATAAATATTTAAAATAACTTTCTCAAATTATTAACTCTAGAGAATAGAATATATATTTTAAATTATATAGATTCATTTCTCAACAACCAGTGATTAGACACTAAATGAGGATAATATTCATTGTTAATTTATATAATATTCTTGTGATTTATTATTCATAAACTCCATTTTAGTGCATTTTACACATTGAGCAACATTTCACATTATGATTGTAATTCCTTCTTAAAATTCACTATTATCTGGTAAATTTTTTTCAATCATTTAAAGTACCCAATGATCTTGATTTTATTTTAATATTTAATTTTCAGGTTTTTAATTATATTGGGAACATTTCATATTTTTGGAGTGTTTTGAGATCAACATTAGAAGACCACCAAAATGGGATTTCATGAAAACAATTATGGAGAACTCAGATTGGACACCAGCCCACTGATGAGAATATGGGGCCCAACATACAGGCCTCATGAAGCCCAAATTTCATGGGATTCTTGAAGAAATTTAGAGGAAAAAATAATTCTTCAGGATCCAGTGCTAATTCGTCAACCACGGTGGCTATTAAGGCGGCCCAATTTGGAGATAAAATTCTGGTCCAGATTCTATTGACCAGAAAACATCCTACTAATATAATCATATCTCGGAATACCCAGCTCCAAATGGTCCCAAATTATACAGAGAGTTAGGAGACATCCGGGGCTCCATTGTGGTCTTCTATAGACCACTATAATTCGGCCATCTAGAATGTCTTACAAGTGCATATGTTTTGTAGTTTCAAGTTGGATGCCACCTCGGGTCAAGAGTGGAAATGTCCAAGTTCCACAAGCTTTCCACAACCCTAGGCCCACCATAATCAAGTGGGATGATTTTTAATGTTGGAGACTTGACCCAAGGTTCCCAAAATTCTGATTTAAGGTAGTTGTGATAGAGGATTTTTTCATCGTTGGTTCTTGTTTTCATTGTAGTGTTATGTTACCACTTTGTGTTTATAATCACTTTTCTTTCTCATGTAAGTTGTTTAATTCTCCTTAGTTTCTTAATAAAAGTTATTCCTTTACTCTTATTTTTTTATTCTACATATCATGTTTATATCGTTGGTTCAATGTATGAATTTACTCACAATATACATTGTGATATTTATCACACAATGGTGGAGTGATCGATTTGTGTGGTTGTTTTTACTTCTACAATTCCACCTTCGTAAGTCTACTTTCCGCTTTTTTTGAGGAAATTTCATCAATGGAGGGCTAACTCTTTTATTGGTTGATCCAAGGGAGTATCAAGGGTCTATATTTGTTGTTATTTCTCACTCCATTAATGGATAATCACTTCTTTTAAATGATATTTTTATTTGATAATTTTAAAACCTCTTCATCCTTATTGAATTTATGGTCACACATTTAAAGTGATAATACGAACCTTTATCTTGGAGTGCTAAAAAGTTTGATCCTTAAAGTTTATAAGTGATTAGTATTAGGTTGGGTAGGAATTAAACTAGTAAGTGGTTATTTTTTATCTTCTTAAATGATCCCATCTCAGATATAAGAAATTGAAATCATTAAAAAAGGAATTCATCCAATCCACCCCGAGCGATAACCTAGGATCAAATCATTACCTTAATTTGAATTAACTTAAATCTATTAGAGATCCTTTAAAACCATATTAAATCAATCCATGTTGGCCACTTAATATCCAAAAACAATCCATATAATGTACGTGTATGTACGTATTTCTTAGGTCTCTGAGGATTCGACAACCCAAGCTAGACTACAAGAACCATCATACCTTCTTATTTTGGGTAAATTTGAGCGTGAATCAAATTTTGGCGCTGTTGTCGAGGACCCAAGTAATTAATCTAAACGCCCATTATATTCTCCCACATTTCTTCTTTTCTCAACCAAATTCCCTTATCTTGTCCCTTTCTCATTTTTTTTCTTTTGGTGCATGTCCGCCTACACTCGCGATCAATAAAACCGTCTAGTTTGGGTGGATAGTCCTAGGTTTGGGGAGTCAAGTAAACCAAGGGAACTCTTTCCATTAGATCCTAATCTTCTTAATACTCCAGATTCAAAAATCGAGCCTATTTCAATGTAAGTTCTTAAAAGAAACCAACTCATAAAACCAGGTGGGAACCAAAATTGAAACCCAAATGAGGCAGCTCCAAACTTGGGGAATGCAGCTGATCAAACCATGAATGACTACCTCACACCCTCCTGGACCAATGCCCCCTCATAAATTAGACACAATTCCCTAGGATATTCCAACTACATATTTAAACCCCATGTCCTAAACCACCTTTCCACATTCCATGGAATGGAGTCCGAGATGCCCTACCATCACGTTAAGGAATTCAATGACATTGTGGAAACCATGTGTCCCCCACATCAACTAGAATCAGATAAGATGAGTCTATTTCCTTTTTCATTAAAGGATTGAGAATAAAATTGGCTAAACAATTTGAGACCATCATCCATCAACTCTTGGGACCAACTGCAAAGATAATTCTACAAAAAATACTTTCCCCACCACAAAACAATTGCACTTAAAAAGGGCATCCAAAACTTTTTTTAAAAAGAGGGAGATTCATTGAATGAAACATGGGAGAGGTTCAAAGACACCCTAAACATGGTTCCACACCATGTTTTTTGTATTCCTGAACAAGTGAGAATTTTCTATGAAGGGTTGGGTCCAGGGAAAAAACAATTCATTGACATGATGTCTAATGAAACCTTTAAAAACAAAGCCCCAAATGATGCTTACGAGTATCTAGAAAGCCTTGCTGAACAAAACCAAATATGGGGAACTTCACCTTATTCTGAAAATATTCAAAGAAATACTAGAATTCATACACTTAGAGAAGAGGAAATCCTTAGGGATAAACTCACATCACTCTCTAGGAAGGTTGAAGAGATAGACCTTAGGAAATTCCATGAAATCCAAATTGTTGACCCTGTTTTCACAATTTGTGACAAACATGACCATAAGACACACAACTTCCCAACCATTCCATCCATCAAGAATGTTCTTTTAGGAGGACCCCCAGTGGGAGTAAATTCTTTCAACTTTCAAAAGCCTCAATACCAAAACAACTTCAACCCAAGGTATAATGACCACCTAGGCTTCCGCGGGAAAGATAAACAACAACCTAGCCAACCGCAGGGAAAAAATCCTTACATCCATCAGATCTACCAAACCCATAACCAGGTCCAAACCCAACTTATCCAATACCAAAAGCCACCGGTCCATTTTCAACAAACCATCCCACCTCCAAAATATCCCCCTGGGATAAACCAATCTTCTCAAGTACCAACCCAAACTATTCCACAAATCCTTCTAGAACAACTGTGCAAACAAATGAAAAGGATGAACTCAAAAGTCTCTTCCCTTAAACAAGAACTTCAAACCATAAAAACTAGAAAGGAACCCATTCCTACACAGGCGGTACCATCCTTGACTTCATGGGGAGAGTCAAGTTGTACTCAAACAACTCACGAACAACTAAATGTTTTGAATGTTTTAAGAAGTTGGAAATAAATTGAGAAACCTGAAAAAATAAGTCAGAAACCATGTGAAGCTTCAAACTCTAATGAAAATTCAAATGAACCACAAGATCAAACTGAGGAAACTGATAACAATCTGAAAGAAAAAACTCTTCAACAAACAACCCCACAACCTGCACCATTTCCTCAATCCATGAGGGGGAAAACCAAGCCTGAATTAAGTGAAAAATTAAGGGAAATCTTCTCACAAGTCAAGTTGAACATTCCCTTTATCGATACAATCAAAACCATACATGCCTACTCAACGTACATTAAGGACTTGTGCACTTTTGAAAAAATGTTTTCACATAAAAACCAAGTATTATTTGCTGCTAATGTGAGTACCACCATTAAAGGGACCATTCCTCCTAAGTTGAAATACTCGGGTTTCCCTTATATCAATGTTGAACTAGGAAAGGGAAAAGTTGTCAAGGCCTAGTGTGACCTAGGTGTTATTTTCAATCTCATCCCCTATGTTGTGTACTACCAGTTAAGCCTAGAAGAGCTCCAACCCACATCTTTCACACTTCAACTTGATGATCGTAGAATTAGGGGTCCAAAGGGGATTTTAAAGGACGTTTTGGTAAAGGTGGAAAATATTATCTACCCTACTGACTTCATTGTCATTGGCAACCATCCAAACTTAGGAAATAAGGAACAAACCCCAATTATCCTTGGTCGTCACTTCCTTGCTACAATCAACTCTGTTATCCATGTCCTAAATGGGAACATGACCATCACCTTTGGGAACATGAGTCTAGACTTGAACATCCATAATGCAAGCTCACAAATAGGGGATGACGAGGACATTCCTAAAGTAAACATGATAGGAAACATTGATAATGAATCCATAAAACATCAAGGAATATTTGATGGATTTTTAAGTCAGGATGAGATTGATTTCCTTTGTTCATAAGAAGGAAGTTTATCTCCTTGTCTTGAATCATTTTCAAATTTCTCTTATGATGAAGTCTTAGGTCCAACAATCAGTGAACCCTTTCAAGAAACCACTTTCATGGAGACCACTCCAACATCCTTCCCTAAATCTGATCAAGACAATATAGTAGCAGAAACTTCTACATATGGGGAATCAGTCTTATCTAAAACTCTAGGAAATAAAATTGATCTTGATCCAATGTCCCAATCCTCTATTGGAATTTGGAACCAACTTGATATTGAATTGAAGGAATTTCTCACTGCACTCAAGTATGCCTTCCTAGGGGACAATCAAACACATCCTATTGTCATTTCTTCTTCTATTGAAGAAAATCATGAGAAGATTCTTCTAGATGTACTTAGGAAACATAAGAATGCCATTGGTTTTGTCACGAACCAACCCGGGTCGACCCTGAACCGGTCACCCGAGCCGGTCCGCGACATGGCCCGAGAGGCGTTCCCGATCCTCCCGGGATGGCGACAAGCGCCGGGGAATCAACAGAGGTTATGGGAATGATTTCGCCCATTATAAATAAATAAGACAGCGAAAAATACTAAAGAGCAGCGCAGAAAAGATAAACCAGATAAAGTGACTAAACAGGAACAAACAAGAAACAAACTAACCAAACACGACGTGCGAACAAACTCCGTGCGACGTCGCGGGTCGCTCTCCGACTCAACGATCAAGCGTCGCCCTAGGCGAGCGCACTCAAGCTATAGCCTGCACAAACACTAAAAATAGAAAAGAACTATAGGCGTGAGTATTAAAACTCAGTAGGCTAGCCCGATATCTATTCCCAATGCACTACCTTTAAAATAAAAGAAACATCATTTCAAGTTTGAACTACAATTTATAAAAGTATGTTTTTCTAAGAATTTTACTTAAAAACAAAGTATGAACCATTGCCCTTAGCCATTTCAAAATCCGGGTTCATTTCATTAGTGTCAATGACATTTCAGGAAAGGGGGAAAGTGATGTTTAAATTTTCAAATTTGTACAAAAGGGATTAAACACTTTTATTTGAAAATAATTTTTAGAAACCTAATCAAAAGCAATTTACCATTTTCCCAAGAAAACAATACACCAGAATGCACAAAGTAAAACACACAGCAAGGGCAATGTAGGTATACATGTGAGCATCATAATCATTACTACAAGATACAAAAGCTGAATAGACATGGGTGAACCTAGGAGATCGATAATAAACCAGAAGACACCAATACATGAGAAATCATCCTTATCGACATGTCACGATGAAATCAAAACGCACAATACGCTTGAACATCCACTCACGGGCAGGTCGAGGGCAAATACCATAGCAATAAACCCAATATATCCACCTACTATGGGCCACTGGTCAGTACCATAACCTACCAGTGCAGCAATCGTTCTTAGAATATTCTCTCAATATGCCAGATTCCCATGTCTCAAGTGTTTGAAAAAGGGGTGAGCCAACTGATGCCAACCGAGCATCCAATCATATACGTATATATATATATAAAGCACAACAAGCATCACCCCGAGCCACTCCGTGGAACAACCTCATGCCTTTTTTCTACTCAAGTACCCGGGAGCCTCTAAGCGCGGCCTCCCAAACAATCAATTGCAACCAAGGCATGAGAGTCGCCCTAAGAGGGTTTTTATCAAAACATTTTTATCACTTTCCATAAAGTGACAAATGGGCATTTAATACATTTCACAAACACTACTCAAAGACAGGTACAACTTCTTTATGAGATAAAACCCAGTTTAAAACCGTTAGAGAACCCCAAAACACTACGTCACAGGCTAACAATATTTTTATAAACCAAACCAAACCGTTTTCTTTTTCCAAATAATCTTTAAGAGCCAACCGGGCAATTTCTCAAACGAACTAAAGTATTTGTTCATGATTCAAAAGAAATCATTTCTCATTAAACCAGAACTCTGTTTTACATTCCGTGAATTATGTTTAAAAGCCAAACGGGCATTCTTTCATTATTGGGTGTCCGCTCGTCAAAAGGATGTTTCAAGTGTCCTGTATAAAATAAACGGCTCCTTTTGACATTAAATAACCATTTAAAAATTAACTATCTTATATTAAAAATTAATTATTGTATATTATCACTTATCTATTAAAATTAATAAAATATTTATTTCGAACAACTAGTGTGCGCAAACAGCATGAAACAATATAACTTAAATTTTAAAAAGCAGTGCAAAGGGAACCTACCTCAAAACCAAGCGCGTCGACACAATAACCTCGGATCCAAATCGCGATGACACGACGTGTGTTCGAAACCACGTGACAAAGTCTAACACTCTGCATAATCAATTTCAAGGACTCAGAAACAACCAAAAACTCACCAGAGCCTGCGAAACCAAGCGTCGGGGAGAAACGCTCACCTTGAAACTAAAGCACGGCGACGACGGAACCTCGGAAACAAGGCGCGGCGGTGGCGCACACTTGGAAACGCCCTGCGCGGGTCCTCAAACAATAATCCTACCAAAAGAAACATAAATTGATAACCCTCTATAGAGCAAAGGCCAAATCAAGAATAATAATGATAATAATAATAATAACAATAATAATAACACCAATAATAAGATTAATAATAATAATAATAATAATAATAATAATAATAATGAGAATCATAATAATAATAGTAGTAGTAGTAGTAATGATAAAAACATGAAAAATAATAGTAACAATAATAATAGTAAAAAGGATAATAATAATATTAATAATAATAATAATAATAATAATAAAATTAGTATTAATAAGAATAACAATTACACTAATAATAATAAAATTAATAATAATCATAATAATAATAAATAATAATAATAATAATACTAACAATAAAAATAATAATAATAATAATAAAATTAATAATATTAACCATTAATAATGATAATAATAATATTAACTAATAATAACAATCATAATAATAGGAATAAGAATAAAAATAATTGTAGTAATAATAATAATAACAATAAAAGTAAATAATAAAAAAAACAAGTAACCTTCGGGGAGCAGAACAGGAGGCGCGGCCGGGGTGAGTGCGACGGGGCGCCGGGCTGAGGCAGAGGGAGGCGGCTTCCATGGAGGCAGGTGCGCCGGTAGGGAGGTCCAAGGGTGTGTGCGGCTGGGCTGGAAAGGAAGGTGGAGGCCGGGTCGCACAGGAGAAAACGGGGAGGCGCTGCTGCTGTGAGGGGAGGCCGAGCAGGGGTGTCGCATGAAGAGGCGGGGCAGAGCCGGGGAGCCGGACGGGGGTGCGGCGAAGCAGCGCCGGAGGGATCCGCCGAGGTGCTGGCGCAGCGATGAGGGAGGTCGCCGGACGCCGGGAGAAGGCCAGCAGGGGGGGTTTCCGGGATGCGCGCAGGCAGAGGGTCAGCCGGAGGAGAGGGGCTGGCCGAAGGTAGGGGTGCTACTGCGTGGAGAAGGGGAAAAGAAAACCAGGGGTGGCGGCGCGCGGGAGAAGGAAGCGAGGCAGTGGGGGCCGAGGCGTTGCTGCTACAGGCGGGAGAAGGAGAGGAGGGTCGGCTGCTCAGCTGTTTTGTGGCAAGGAGGAGAAGAGGAAGGCAGATCGGGGCTCCGGGCGCTGCGGGTGCCGGGTGCTGCTGCGGACATGCGCAGGAGGCAGAGGCCAGGCCGAGGCGGCACTAGGGGGAGAAGAAAATGTGGGTGGCGGCGCTCATGGGGGCTACGGGAGACGAAAAGAAATGGGAATGGGGATCTAGGGTTAGAGAGAAGGAAAGAAAAATAAAGAAAAGAAAAGAGATAAAAAAAATAAATAAATAAATGAAACAAAAATAGTGATAATAATAAAATAATGATAATAATAAAAATAATGATAACTTTAATCTCTAATAACAAAAATTTAATTTCATAATAATTATTTTATTTGAATAGCGCAACAGCGCGGTCCGCACATGCCTCTAGTGACTGTGCGCGAACTAAGCGTGAGCTTTTGTCTGATCCAGAAGTTGTCAGACCGGTGTCCAGGCTGTCCGTACAGTCTCTGCCAAACATGTAGTGCATGCGCACTAGTCTAAAACTCACACCAACTCTCGAAAAGAGAAAAATAAATAAATAAATAACCATAATAATTAATAACATCTTTATTAAGATCAATTATTATAATAATGATTATAATAATAATCATGATGATAAAAGTACAAATGACAAAAATACTCATTTCGTCTTAAATAATAAAAACAACTATGAACTGATAACAATAGATGTGCGCGTTAAATATAAAGACTCTATTTAAAATTTTCCAAAGACAACGGGATGCAAAAATACACCGGGCAGGGACGAGCGGGGTTTCCAGAACAGGCTCCGCTCACGCGCCCGACGACGTCGCGTCAAAAAGCGCACATTTTAACAAAAACTCAAAAACCTGGTCCGATACTGAACACGAACCGCAGCAATATAATTTAAAGTCAAAGAAATCATAAAATAAAATAACCGCGCGTGTCGGGGTGTGACAATTCTCCCCACCATAACGCTTTCCGCCCCCGGAAAGCCACCACACCGACCAGTCGATCGATCAACACCTAAGAATTTCACAGAACACGATCCAACCTCTTAACCAAGGATGTCACAACGACTACCAGCGGGACTGAACCTCATTGCCCAAAGTAAATCACTAACAGAGGGAAGGCCTGAATGGGCTCCCCACCATAAGAACTTGACTAGCATTTGATAACGATTTAAGAGAAAACCCAAAGAGACTCATGGTGGGTCTCCCCACCATAAAAGGACTGACCTCTTAGCGACCAACCAGAAATCCAACTTAGGCCAGAACCGGGCCTTACTCAAGCTATAAAAGCACAGCAAAAACATTTAAACCACTTACTCCCGTCCGAAAGGGATAGAAGCTTAAATGGATACTTTGCGCAACTAAAACCCTAATCCCATGGGCGGGGAGGGTGGGCCCAAGGATCAAATCACTAAAACTACGACGTACGACTACTCACGACCCATCACTTCGGGATGGACACAAACCAGGGCCGCAATTGATTTACATCAGTGACCCACGCAAAGTCACTGATCAGCAACTTACATCCAAAAGGCACAATTCCCGACGTTACACGAGGGATAAGTCCATCGCGCACTTTGCGACAAGAGAGAACTACAACGACAGAGAAACCAGAGCAACAACACCAAAACTATCTCACCACGACGATAGAGGCGCGACTTTAACCAGACTCTTTAAAATTTCCCCTGGGGGTTCCTGACTACGCGCCAGCTTCACTCCGAGACCTTTTGGCTGGAGCTCTGATGGATGAAGCATCACATGCCTCGCAGTCAGGTTCTGATAATCCCAATGAGATACATACATCTTTTAATTTGACAAAAGAAAGGACAAGATTTTTAAAATTTAAAAACACACCAGCATTGAAAGTCGAGGTTCGTCAAAAGACCCATGAAGTTACCATACATTTCAAACCCAAAACAACACCCATACATAGGCCACGATAATAGATCACTTACACAGAAAGGAAACTTACACTGGAAACTTTGAACAAAGACCCTACAACACATTACTTCTGAGAACTTCCTCTGCGACGCTTCCTTGCAATACCCCGAAAAAATCGTCGCAGGTGACCCAGGCGTCCACATGCCTGGCAGGGCTTCGGAGTGCTTGGGCATGACGATTTCTTGTGACCCCGCTTGCCACATTGATAACACACAATAATATCTCGCTCCGAAGAGGTTGATGAAAGATCTCGAGGCCTCTTGATTCCACGACTTGATCCATACACTTCCATTTTCTTACTCACTTCCTTTCCAGAAACTTCACCACTGCTCTTAGGGATCGAAGGAGGGAGGAATACTTCGAGCACTCCTACCATCGCGGCTTCGACATGAAAAGCTTGTCTCGCCACATCGACAAAAGAAGTCAGGTTGGACTCTGACACCTTCGACTGCAGATCAGGGCAGAGACCCGCCTCGAAGCGTCGAGCCTTCACGGGGTCATTTGTGGCATACTCTGAATCATAAGGTACTAGCTCCACAAAGCGATGGAAATATTCTTACACGGATCTGTCACCCTCCTGTAAACAACACATCTCTATCCCCTTTCTCACCCTTTCTTCCTCAGAGAAATACTATCGAATGAACGAGGCCTTGAAAAACTCCCAAGTAACCTCTTGACGGGGCTTGTTCCGAGACACTGACTTCCACCACATCCACGGTGAACCTTCAAGCATGAAGGTCGCAAACTTGACCTTCAACAACTCGGGCAACTCAATGAGGTTAAAGTCCCTTTCAATCTTCCGCATCCACTCCTCTGCCACGGAAGGGTCTGCTTGACCATAGAAGAGAGGTGGATCGAGTTTCCGAAACTCAAGCATAAAATCCTTAGGTTGATCAACCGCACTATGATCACCCATCGAAGCTTCAAAGGGATAACCGCTGGACAAGGAAAGGTCAAAAACCCAATCAAGGCCAACTCAATGAGTGAATAAAATCCTCAAAATCAACCACTGCATCGGTGATAAGTTCAAAACACAAGAAAGCAAGTTATCATAATATCAAAAAAATTCTCTTTGAAAACATCTTTAATTTAGAACAAGCTTAGTGGGTTAAACCTTCGCCATTGGTATTCTTTAGAGCCTCACTCACATGCATTTATCTGTGCCACCCAGGGAATCCATCCACCATACTAGAGATCCATCCACATTTCCAACATACCACAATGCATGTGAGCACTCATCAGAACACCAAGGTCAAAACAAAGCAACTTCATTTTCCAAAAACAATTCATTTATACCACTCCTTTTAAAACAATCTACAAATTAAACATGTTATTTCAAACAACACCTTTTTTTTCAAAACCAACTTTTCTAATTCAAACCACTTTCAAAAATCAAGGGGGACCCAAAACAACTCAAACAGGGGACTAGTGTCAGTGGGTGTCTTGACCATATGGTTGGCGGCCATATGCCAAACACGTCACTAACACAGAGAGCCTTCTTGGACCATGCCCCTAGCTCTGCATGGCTTGCCAGGCCGTGCGGGTTAGGAGGACTAGTGGCCCAACTCCCTTTGTCGTATCCCAATTACAAAACCTTTCCATAAAAACCCAAACAAACAAATTAAACCGGACTTCCCATGGAAACCTGAGGATCAGTACGGGCAAGAGTTCGCGACGCTCTTCTCGCACCTACCCCTCAAGTCCCGACAATCCTACTCCATCTACCTTGACATCCCAAATAACAAAGGGCACTCTGAAAAGTGAGGTCTTCTAAGAGCAAACCTGCTCTGATACCATTTTGTCACGAACCAACCCGGGTCGACCCTGAACCGGTCACCCGAGCCGGTCCGCGACATGGCCTGAGAGGCGTTCCCGATCCTCCCGGGCTGGCGACAAGCGCCAGGGCATCAACAGAGGTTATGGGAACGATTTCTCCCATTATAAATAAATAAGACAGCGAAAAATACTACAGAGCAGCGCAGAAAAGATAAACCAGATAAAGTGAATAAACAGGAACAAACAAGAAACAAACTAACCAAACACGACGTGCGAACAAACTCTGTGCGACGTCGCGGGTCGCTCTCCGACTCAACGATCAAGCGTCGCCCTAGGCGAGTGCACTCAAGCTATAGCCTGCACAAACACTAAAAACAGAAAAGAACTATAGGCGTGAGTATTAAAACTCAGTAGGCTAGCCTGATATCTATTCCCAATGCACTACCTTTAAAATAAAAGAAACATCATTTCATGTTTGAACTACAATTTATAAAAGTATGTTTTTCTAAGCATTTTACTTAAAAACAAAGTACGAACCATTGCCCTTAGCCATTTCAAAATCCGGGTTCATTTAATTAGTGTCAATGACATTTCAGGAAAGGGGGAAAGTGATGTTTAAATTTTCAAATTTGTACAAAAGGGATTAAACACTTTTATTTGAAAATAATTTTTAGAAACCTAATCAAAAGCAATTTACCATTTTCCCAAGAAAACAATACACTAGAATGCACAAAGTAAAACACACAGCAAGGGCAATGTAGGTATACATGTGAGCATCATAATCATTATTGCAAGCTACAAAAGCTGAATAGACATGGGTGAACCTAGGAGATCGGGAATAAACCAGAAGACACCAATAAATGAGAAATCATCCTTATCGACATGTCACGATGAAATCAAAACGCACAATACGCTCGACCATCCACTCACGGGCATGTCGAGGGCAAATCCCATAGCAATAAACCCAATATATCCACCTACTATGGGCCACTGGTCAGTACCATAACCTACCAGTGCAGCAATCGTTCTTAGAATATTCTCTCAATATGTCAGATTCCCATGTCTCAAGTGTTTGAAAAAGGGGTGAGCCAACTGATGCCAACCGAGCATCCAATCATATACGTATATATATATATATAAAGCACAACAAGCATCACCCCGAGCCACTCCGTGGAACAACCTCATGCCTTTTTTCTACTCAAGTACCCGGGAGCCTCTAAGCGCGGCCTCCCAAACAATCAATTGCAACCAAGGCATGAGAGTCGCCCTAAGAGGGTTTTTATCAAAACATTTTTATCACTTTCCATAAAGTGCCAAACGGGCATTTAATACATTTCACAAACACTACTCAAAGACAGGTACAACTTCTTTATGAGACAAAACCCAGTTTAAAACCGTTAGAGAACCCCAAAACACTACGTCACAGGCTAACAATATTTTTATAAACCAAACCAAACCATTTTCTTTTTCCAAATAATCTTTAAGAGCCAATCGGGCAATTTCTCAAACGAACCAAAGTATTTGTTCATGCTTCAAAAGAAATCATTTCTCATTAAACCAGAACTCTGTTTTACATTCCGTGAATTATGTTTAAAATCCAAACGGGCATTCTTTCATTATTGGGTGTCCGCTCGTAAAAAGGATGTTTCAAGTGTCCTGTATAAAATAAACGGCTCCTTTTGACATTAAATAACCATTTAAAAATTAACTATCTTATATTAAAAATTAATTATCGTATATTATCACTTATCTATTAAAATTAATAAAATATTTATTTCGAACAACTAGTGTGCGCAAACAGCATGAAACAATATAACTTAAATTTTAAAAAGCAGTGCAAAGGGAACCTACCTCAAAACCAAGCGCGTCGACACAACAACATCGGATCCAAATCGCGATGACACGACGTGTGTCTGAAACCACGTGACAAAGTCTAACACTCTGCATAATCAATTTCAAGGACTCAGACACAACCAAAAACTCACCAGAGCCTGCGAAACCAAGCGTCGGGGAGAAACGCTCACCTTGAAACTAAAGCACGGCGACGACGGAACGTCGGAAACAAGGCGCGGCGGTGGCGCACACTTGGAAACGCCCTGCGCGGGTCCTCAAACAATAATCCTACCAAAAGAAACATAAATTGATAACCCTCTACAGAGCAAAGGCCAAAGCAGAAATAATAATGATAATAATAATAATAACAATAATAATAACACCAATAATAAGATTAATAATAATAATAATAACAATAATAATAATAACAATAATGAGAATCATAATAATAATAGTAGTAGTAGTAATAATGATAAAAACATGAAAAATAATAGTAACAATAATAATAGTAAAAAGGATAATAATAATATTAATAATAATAATAATAATAATAAAATTAGTATTAATAATAATAACAATTACACTAATAATAATAAAATTAATAATAATCATAATAATAATAAATAATAATAATAATACTAACAATAAAAATAATAATAATAATAATAATCAAATTAATAATATTAACCATTAATAATGATAATAATAATAATAATAACTAATAATAACAATCATAATAATAGGAATAAGAATAATAATAATTGTAGTAATAATAATAATAACAATAAAAGTAAATAAAAAAAACAAATAACCTTCGGGGAGCAGAATAGGAGGCGCGGCCGGGGGGAGTTCGACGGGGCGCCGGGCTGAGGCAGAGGGAGGCGGCTTCCGTGGAGGCAGGTGCGCCGGTAGGGAGGTCCAAGGGTGTGTGCGGCTGGGCTGGAAAGGAAGGTGGAGGCCGGGTCGCACAGGAGAAAACGGGGAGGCGCTGCTGCTGTGAGGGGAGGCCAAGCGGGGGTGTCGCGTGAAGAGGCGGGGCAGAGCCGGGGAGCTGGACGGGGGTGCGGCGAAGCAGCGCCGGAGGGATCCGCTGAGGTGCTGGCGCAGCGATGAGGGAGGTCGCCGGATGCCGGGAGAAGGCCAGCAGGGGGGGTTTTCGGGATGCGCGCAGGCAGAGGGTCAGCCGGAGGAGAGGGGCTGGCCGAAGGTAGGGGTGCTACTGCGTGGAGAAGGGGAAAAGAAAACCAGGGGTGGCGGCGTGCGGGAGAAGGAAGCGAGGCAGTGGGGGCCGAGGAGTTGCTGCTACATGCGGGAGAAGGAGAGGAGGGTCGGCTGCTCGGCTGTTTTGCGGCAAGGACGAGAAGAGGAAGGCAGATCGGGGCTCCGGGCGTTGCGGGTGCCGGGTGCTGCTGCGGACATGCGCAGGAGGTAGAGGCCAGGCCGAGGCGGCACTAGGGGGAGAAGAAAATGTGGGTGGCGGCGCTCATGGGGGCTACGGGAGACGAAAAGAAATGGGAATGGGGATCTAGGGTTAGAGAGAAGGAAAGAAAAATAAAGAAAAGAAAAGAGATAAAATAAATAAATAAATAAATGAAACAAAAATAGTGATAATAATAAAATAATGATAATAATAAAAATAATGATAACTTTAATCTCTAATAACAAAAATTTCATTTCATAATAATTATTTTATTTGAATAGCGCAACAGCGCGGTCCGCACATGCCTCTAGTGACTGTGCGCGAACTAAGCGTGAGCTTTTGTCTGATCCAGAAGTTGTCAGACCGGTGTCCAGGCTATCCGCACAGTCTCTGCCAAACATGTAGTGCATGCGCACTAGTCTAAAACTCACCCCAACTCTCGAAAAGAGAAAAATAAATAAATAAATAACCATAATAATTAATAAAATCTTTATTAAGATCAATTATAATAATAATGATTATAATAATAATCATGATGATAAAAGTACAAATGACAAAAATACTCATTTCGTCTTAAATAATAAAAACAACTATGAACTGATAACAATAGATGTGCGCGTTAAATATAAAGACTCTATTTAAAATTTTCCAAAGACAACGGGATGCAAAAATACACCGGGCAGGGACGAGCGGGGTTTCCAGAACAGGCTCCGCTCATGCGCCCGACGACGTCGCGTCAAAAAGCACACATTTTAACAAAAACTCAAAAACCTGGTCCGATACTGAACACGAACCGCAGCAATATAATTTAAAGTCAAAGAAATCATAAAATAAAATAACCGCGTGTGTCGGGGTGTGACAGGTTGGACCCTGTCTGATATTCCTGGGATTAGCCCACTTATCGGGACTCATAGAATTGTTCTGGAATCTGATTCAAAGACATGTCGTCAACCTCAATGGAGACTCAATCCTAATCTCATGGAAGTAGTGAGAAAAGAACTTCTAAAATTATTAAAAGCTATTATCATATATCCCATAGCTGAGAATGAGTGTGTTAGCCCAATCCAAGTGGTTCCCAAGAAGGCAGGAATCACAGTGATAACCAATAAGGATGGAGATATTCTTCTAACCAGGGTGAGTAGTGGATGGAGGGTCTGCATTGACTATAGGAAGCTAAACTCATTCACCAAGAAGGACCATTTCCCCTTACCATTCATTGACCAAGTCCTTGAGAGAGTGGCAGGTCATGCCTTCTACTATTTATTATATGGGTACTCAGGGTATAATCAAATTGATTTCTTCCTAGAGGATCAAGGGAAGACTAAATTTATATGTCCATTTGGCACCTTTGCTTTCAAATTCATGCCCTTCGGGTTATGCAATGCCCTTGGAACCTTCCAGCGATTCATGATGGGAATATTCTCAGACATGGTAGGGGATTTTCTTGAGGTCTTCATGGATGAATTCTCTGTGTTTTGGGATACATTTGAGGGATGTCCGAGGAATGTGGAGAGAGTCTTTTCAAGATGTGAAGAAAATAATCTAGTCATAAGCTGGGAAAATTCCATTTCATGGTTAAAGAGGGACTAGTTCTAGGCCATCTATTCTTGGGTAGGGGGATTGAAGTTGATAAAGCCAAGTTTGACATCATTCATCACCTTCCATCACCCAAAACTGTCAAGGAAGTGAGGTATTTCTTAGGAAATGTTGATTTCTATAGAAGATTCATCAAGGAATTTAGTTTAATATATTTTCCCCTTTGTGATCTCCTAGTAAAGGATGCTCCATTTTTTGGACAGAAAGTTGTGAGGGTTCATTCTCAACCCTCAAATCCTCTCTCACCTCTCCTCCCATTTTGAAATCTCCAAATTGGAAACTTCCTTTAAAACTTATGTGTGATGTCAGTGACTTTGTTGTAGGATCTGTGTTATGAAAATGTTGTGATAAAACTCTTTATGTCATTACTTATGCAAGAAAATTCTTAAATGATTCCCAAATCAGATACACCACTTCTGAAAAGGAGTTACTTTCTATTGTGTTTGCCTTAGAGATGTTTAGGTCCTACTTATTAGGATCCCCCATCACTATGTTCACTGACCATTCTGCACTAAAATACCTCATCCAAAAATAAGATTCTAAGGCTATACTGATTAGGTGGGTCCTTCTCTTACAAGAATTTTACCTCACAATCAAGGATAAAAATAGTATTGAAAATGTTGTAGCTGATCACCTCTATAAGATGGAATTCAAAGATAACTCAAATCACCATTCTGTTTCTGATTTATTTCATGATGAACACCTATAATCTATGAGTGACTGCCCTTGGTATGCCGACATAGCCAATTTCTTATTTACAGGAGTCATTCCAAAATTCTTAGAGACTCAAGCTCTAAGGAAATTTTTTTCTGATGTTAGACACTATGTGTTTGATGATCCATACCTCTGTAAGTCCTTCCCTGACCAAGTCATTAGGAGGTGTGTCCCGTAATTTGAACAAGAGTCCATCTTTAAATTCTGTCATAGTGAGGCATGTAGAGGTCACTTTTCCTCTAAGAAAAAAACTTCTATGATTCTTTAGTGTGGTCACTTCTGGGCCACCCTCTCAAGGGACTCCTACACATTTTTTCAAGGCTTTCCTAAGTGTCGACAAGTAGGGTCAATCACAAAAAGGAATAAAATGCCACTCACTCCCATCTTAGTGATTGAAATCTTTGAATGCTGGGGAATCAATTTCATGGGTCCCTTCCCAAACTCTAGGGGATACCTCTACATCCTCTTAGATATTGATTATGTATCAAAATGGGTTAAAGCCATCCCAAAAAAGTCTAATGCCCATCATGTTGTGATCCAATTTCGAAAAGAGCACATATTTTCTCGATTTGGAATTCCTAGGGCTATAATCAGTGACCGAGGAACCCATTTCTACAACAATCCATTCTCTTCACTCATGTCTAAGTATAGGATTTATCATAAATTTTCCAATGTGTACCATCCTCAAACCAATGGTCAAGCTGAGTTAGAAAATATGGAGATTAATAATATTCTTGAAAAAAATGTCAATCCTTATAGGAAAGATTGGTATGAGAAACTCTTGGATGCTCTATGGGCCTATCGAACTGCATGTAAAACCATTTTAGTAATGTCCCCATATAGGTTGGTTTATGGTAAAGCATGCCATTTTCTAGGGGAGATTGAACATAAGGCCTTTTGGGAAATTAATAAAATGAATTATGACCTATCATTGGCCAAAACAAAAAGGAAATTAGATCACAATGAACTTGAGGAACTTAGGATGGAGGCTTATGAAAATTCAAGGATCAATAAAGCTAAATTACAAGCCTACCAATCTCGAAATCATAAAATCAAACACATTGTTCCGGGTAAACCTATTCTTTTGTATACTTTTAAACTTCATTTACACCCTGGAAAGTTGAGGTCTAGATGGTCAGGTCCATACATAGTGCATAAGGTGTACCCCCATGGGGATTTAGAAATTCAATATCCCACCAATGGTCAAACATTTAATGTTAATGGTAATAGATTCAAACCATTCATAGAACCATTCTAAAAACATGAAGTTCATGAAGAATTGTGTGAACCTAACTTAGATGACGAAAATAATTAATCAATTAGGGGTCCAAGTTGAGCTAACGACATTAAACAGGGTGATGCATGGGAGGAAACCCATGGTTTTCAAGTTTCCAATCATTTTTTTTAATAAACATTATATTTTAAATAGGATTAATGAATCGTTTTGATATTTAAAAATAAAAAAAAGACGGTTGACCTATTCTTTAATTATTTGTCCGGATGGGTATGAAAGGGGAGATCCATATTCATCTGTGTCACGTGGTGTAATACATGAGTAATATATTACCCAGAAATTTAAAAAGATGACAATGTATCATCAGTTTATTTTATTTTATTTTTATGTGTTTGTAGGTTAAAATAAAAACAAAAAAAATTAATAAAAATATAATAAAAAAAATGCCACATTGTAGGTCGTGGGGAAAACCCCGTCACAACCGGTGAAGCCACGAGGACTCGAACCCAGGACTGAAGGGAGATAGGGGCGCGTGCTTACCACTGACCTATAGCTTTTTGTGCTTCCTTATTATATAATTTTATTATATATACTTATATTTTACATTGTTTATTATATAAATATAAATATATATATAGTTTTCTTTTTTTTCCATTTCTTTTCTTTTCTTTTATCTTTTTTTCCTCTACTAGGGAATTCTTAGAGTGACATCGAGATCAAGGGATTAAAAGGGAGCAACAAGAATTTAAACTTCAACCACCAGGTGACTTCATTCCATGATCCTCATTTTCAATTTCCTTTTTGAACTCTCATTCTCTACCTCTACCCCCTTCTAAATTTTCTTTTATTTAAACACTAGGGACAGTGTTATTTTATGTTGGGGAAAAGATAAAAGAAAAAATGTTTCAGTATCAAAAAAATGAATGATTTGAAAAAAAAGTGTGCCTTAATGGAAGGAAAATTTTCTTTAACATTGAACATGTTAATACACATTGCACAATTTGAAATTGAATATCAAATAATTTAGAATGCCCTTATTCTGATTTTAATCCTTGTATAATTTCATGAGCATAGATTTTTGAAATTGTGGTTGTCCAATGTGATATTTTATCATTTATATTTTCATCCAAATAAAAAAAGATCACAATTCACGTCCTTTGGATAGTGGGGTATTAGTTTTCCTTCATCGATTCCCCCAAATAAATATAATAGGTTTGGTGATAATTTTAGTTTTAATATCAGTATTCAATAAATGTTTTTTAAAAAAAACAATAAATTTGCATGTAGATCAATGAAATGACCTAATCTGTGGCTTTCAACACTTGGGGATCATGACTCCATATTTTTCTGGCCTAGAGTTAGTAATTTTATCTCTATTTTTGTTAATTTGAATTTGTTTTTCCTGAGTTAACTCAAGATGATGCCCAATTATGTGGGCTTCACTTGGTTTCTTAAGGTCTTTGAGCCTTGGAGTCATCGGAAAAGTCTCATTGTAGGGGTTGACTCTTTTGAGTGCAATTTCAATTTCCATGGAAAATATCAAAAACAAAAAAATTACAATAATTTTTTTTTGAATACTCATCTTAATATTGAAATGTGATAACACCTAGCGCTTCCATCATTTCCCTCTTGAATAAATATGAACCCCCAAGTCTAATGAGATGCACAACACAACATCATTCTTAAATGATATTGGATGAAATATTGCGATTAATTTGAAAAAAGGAATGGGATTGGGATTTGGATATGCTTAAGAAAATATCATATATTAAAATATTTTGATGGGTTTCATTATTGTTTGGTATAATAATTTTTTGGTGATCATAGTGTATTAAAATGTTTTTGGAAAAGGGAATTCGAATTTCATATTGTTGAGATATATTTTGGTCGATACTAGAAAAACTCAAGTTGGGGGTGTGATTATCCACTAAATGAGGATAATATTAATTTTTTATTTTTATAATATCCATGTTCTTTATTATTAATAAACACCATTTTAGTGCATTCTACACTTTGAACATCATTTCACATTATGATTGAAATTCCTTCTTAAAATGCACTATTATGTGGTAAATTTTTTAACATCATTTAAAGTACCCAATGATCATGATTTTATTTTCATACATAATTTTCAGGTTTCTAATTATATTTCAAACATTTCATATTTTTTGAGTGTTGGAAGATTCGTATTGGAATACCACCAAAATGGGATTTCATGCAAACAATTCTGAAGAAGTCAGATTGGACATCAGCCCACTGATGAGAATATGGGGCCAAACATACAGGCCCAATGAAGCCCAAATTTCGTGTGATGCTAGAAGACATGTATAGGAACAAGTAAATGTGAAAGATTTAGTGCTAATTCGGCCTCCATGGTGGCTATTAAGGCAGCCCAATTTGGAGATAAAATTCTGGTCCAGATTCTGTGGCCCAAAAAACATCCTACGAATCTAATCCTATCTCAGAATCCACAACTCCAAACGGGCCCGAATTTTACAGGATGTTAGGAGACATTCGGGGCTCCATTTTATGTTTCTATGGCCCATTCTAAGTCGTACATATATAATTTTTCACAAGTGCATATGTTTGGTGGTTTCAAGCTGGCTGCCACCTCAGGTCAAGAGTGGAAAAGTCCAAGTTCCACAAGCTTTCCACCACACTAGGACTACCATAATCTAGTGGGATGCTTTTTACTATTGGAGACTTGACCTAAGGCTCCCAAAATTATTATTTAAGGTAGTGTTGATGGAGTAGTTTTTCATCTTTGGTTCTTGGTTTCATTATAGTGTTATGCTGTTGCTTTGTGTTTGTAATCGCATTTCTTTCTCATGTAAGTTGTTTAATTCACCTTAGTTTCTTAATAAAATTCCTTACTTTACTCTTATTCTGTTCTTCTACATATCACGTTGATACCATTGGTTAAAGGTTTGAATTTATACACACCATACATTGTGATATTTATCACACAATAGTGGTGTGATCGATTTTTGTTGTTGTTTTTACTTCTTCAATTCAACCTTCGTAAGTCTACTTCCCGCTTCCATTGAAGACATGTCATAAATGGAGGGCTAAAGATTTTATGGGTTTATCCAAGGTAGTATCAAGGGGCTAGATTGGATGTTATTTCTCAATCCATTAATGGCTAATCACTTATTTTAAATGAGATTTTTATTTGATGATTTTAAAACCTCTTCATCCTTATTGAATTTAATGTCACACATTTCAAGTGATAATACAAACCTTTACCTTGGAGTGATAAAAACTTTGATCCTTAAAGTGTATAGGGGATTATTATTATGGTGGGTTTGTATTAAACTTGTAAGTGATGATTTTGTTTTATCTTCTTAATTAAACCCATATCAAATATAAGAAATTGAAATCATTAAAAAAGGAATTCATCCTATCCACCCCGAGCGATAACCTAGGATCAACTCCTTACCTTAATTTAAATTAACTTAAATATGTTAGTGATCCTTTAAAACCATCTCAAATAAACCCAAGTTGGCCACTTCATATCCAAATACAATCCATATAATGTACATGTCTGTAGGTACTTCTTAGGTCTTTGAGAATTCAACAACCCAAGCTAGACTATAAGGACCATCCTACCTTCTTCTTTTCTGTAAATTTGAGCATGAATAAACTATTGGACCCAAAAAATTACTAAAACAAGGTGTATGTTTCCTCATGAAAGGATAAATAGAACATTTTTTCCTCTTATAATCATTTGGAAGCTTATCAGGATTCATGGATTGAGAAAGTAATGCAATCATGAATATTATATTTTCATTCCTTAAACAATAACATTTAAATGATCAAGAGAACAATAATTTCTTTATCTATCAACATTAATCACTAAAAATTTACTTTAAATTCCATCCATTAAATAAAATCAAAAATCATAGTCTAAGAAACAATAATCATAGTAGGAAACCACATAATCTTGAAAAGCCAAAATATAGAATGTTTTAATCAAGAAACCTTCATTTTAATATATGACACTATAGGTTTAACTGAGTTCATTCATGGTCTTCATCTATTCAGATAATTTATAATAATTTAAAATAAAAATATGAATTATCCCAATCATATCCCCTAGGAGTTTCAAAACATGTGCGTAGTAAGGGAACATTCATCATGCACCGTAATGATGGTTAAGATATAATCAACCATCTCTATTTGAGGATTTTACTACTAGATTTATTTATTCTAAAACCATTTCCACCTATAGTATATAGGGATGAATTTCTAGAAAAACCTCACCCCTTTATTTACCATAACATAAGAATTTATCATATACATAGGATTATACTAAGGGTTCTCAGTAAATTTCTCTCATCCTAGCTTCCAAAGTCGATTAAACCTTACTATGATACCTAATATAGTGAATAATACTTATAATACATTTATATCACATCTAAATAGATAAATATTCGTTATAAAAAATTACAATCCATTCCAAAATTATTAATGTTTTTTCTTTAGATAATTGGACACATAAGTAACTTTTTCACAAGTGATCTACATCATCTCCCTCTATATCCTTATTAACTAGAATCATTCTTGGACCAATCGTATTTAAAATCATTATTCATAATATGGGGAAAACAATCAAAAGAAAATGTGAGTTCATATTCAAATTAAGGGTAAACATGGGAGAGATCTATGATCACATAAAAATAATGTGAGCATTAGAATATAAGAATATAAGCCTAAAATTTATAAACCATACATAGTACATCAGGGATAACAATCTTAAGTCATGGTATAAATCTTATCATTTCATAATAATTGAATCATAAAGGAATAAAATATCATGATACATGAGATAATTACATTAGAATAAGAAATAAGTCTGTGTAATACTCATAAACATAGAAAATCATTTCTTCAATAGTCATGGATCACTTAGAATACTATCATAGTGGATTGGTTTCTCTAAAAAACTATTTTATCTTTAGTCAATGTTAACTCTATGTATTATCATAATGCATAGATTCACTTACTAAACTGAGTTCACTACCCATTATAGTCCTCATTTTTTCATGAGATATATGTCTGGACCCAAAGCATTAGAAGGCTATATAATTTCATTACCACACATCATATTATCATAGTCCATTTAAATTTGAAATGTACTTTCATGAGTAATTCATTAAATATCATAAAATTTTAAATTTAAAAGACTTTCATAATTTATATCATATTATATGAGAACTCCTTTAATGGACACTTGTAATAATATTTTAGGATAATAACATTTTCATTTTGAAATCCCTTCTTCAAAAATATAAAAAATTACAAAACATAATAGAAATAATTTTATATGGAAATAAACATGTAAACTTGTAAATCAATATTCAAAACATTTATCATTCATTATGTAATTAAATTCTATTCATGTTGTGTATATTAAAAAATTATTCCTTTAAAAATTTTAGTAAAAATTCAAAAGTACGTAGTTCTTAGAATGATAAAAACACCCTTTTAAATCATTTATAAAAAGTTAAACATGGGTGAAAAGGGTTTAAAATTTCATTCGATAATACTAAAATAATTTTTAAAATAATTTTTAGAAATCATTGACATTGATGAAAAAGGATTTTTGAATGAATAATGAAATAAAGTTGGATTTCCATAAAAAATATTATTTCGGTCTCTTGGGTACTTAAAGATAAGAAAATGAAATGAAAACGTGTAATATATTAAAATAAAAATAGGATAATAAATTTATATATAATTATTTAGAGTTATATAAAGAAATTACATCATCGAAAACTTAATCTAAAATAATCTCTATAAATAACGAGATTGTAGCATAAAAAACTTTCTGATTTGGTAATATTCAAATCAAAAAATCATGAAAGAGAGAAACATAAATTTATATGTAAATATATATATTTTTTATTAAATATTCATTAAATATATTAATGTTAATTATATACACTGCACAATGGAAAATTTAGTGGATATGTCATAAGTCTCAAAGAAATAAATGTGAGATGAGAAACCATTACCTCAAGTCTTTTCATTCATTTTAAGTGTTAAAACCTCATATATAATAAATATATATTTATTATATAAACATAATAATATATTTAATAACATATTATATTTAGTTATAACTTATTATGAACTATTTATTAACAATTCATTATTAAAATTACTTTTTTTTGCGATATTTGCTTCTTTTTCTTGCATGTTTGGGTTCAGCTATCTCGATCCCTAAACTTGGATTAGGGTTTTATCATATCCATAGTTTTATTTATGATATAAATATAATATATATTAAATTTATATATATTTATATTCATTAATAAAATCTATAGATATAAAAAATTAATTACTCCATTCATGGAAATAATAGGCCTTATATATGCATGGACATTTTTTTCATTGTTTGAAGGATGAATAAAATGAGAGGTAAATAATATTTCAAATTTCCATGATATTTTTAATATAAAATATATCTTATATATTCATTAAATATAACTTTATTACCATCCATGTAAAATGAAAACGAAAAATGAATCACATCACTTGTGTAAGTGATAGTCCACACATATGCACAAGCGACATTATCATTTTTGAATGAATGGAAAGAAGGTGGATAATGGTTTTTATATCGTCATTATAAAAAAATTGTTTTTAATACACTGAAATAATTATTTTATAATTGATACAATATATTTTCAGGTTGTATAAGAAGAAATAAAATTATAAATACATGGGAAATAGTTATACCTCTTCATTGAGAACCCTCATTTGTCTTACACCTTATGCGTTGAAATGATTGTATTTTGAAAATTCCATAAGATATATTATGTGGGTAAGTAATATATGAATTTATTATAGTTGTTATTGTCCAATATATATGGATTTTGAAGCATATATAAGTGAGGAAAAGTGGGGTATTTTTTAGGTGAGGGAAAGGACAAACTTATAATTACTTGAAACAATAAATAATATATATATATATATATATCAAAATAATATAAGTTAGAATGAATGCACCCAAATTAGAAGATATTATTTTATAGGGTTTAATTAAAATCAACCATTCAGCTTGGGGGGAAAGTTTTGGATACATTCTAATCCTTATATTATAGTGAAATTACTATAAACCCACTTTTACCTAAACAACGATAACATAAGTTTTAACATGATAGCATAATTATATGAAAAAAATAATAATGCGCATTATAAAAAACATCATAAATTTTGATTCCAACTTTTCATTCCATTTTATCATATATAATTTCCAAAAAAGGATATATTATAAAAAATAAGCTTTTTAGACTTTTGGGTCAACCCAAAACTGAATGGAATCTTCTAATTACATCGTTAAATGAAAAATCCCAAAACTAGTTTTTGATTTTTTGTAAATATAAATTATTTTCAAAAAAATAAATATGGGGTTCTAAAATTAAGAATAATGATTTAAAATAAATTATTTAACTCTAAAATAATATCATTGTCCTAAAAAACTCATCCTATAATAGAAAATTGAAATAAGTCAGCACTATAGGTTGGTGAAGGAAGGAAGGGATACGCATTGTCAATATTTTTGATTCACTCACCCAATATATGTTCATGAGTATGTAGAGAAGAGAATTTTATCACCATGATCTTCTTGAGATCTTCTTATTGTTCTTTAATCACCACATCTTGTGTGTTTTCCTGGAAAACATCCATTTTTGGTTTCAAATGTGTTTATTCTACCTAAAAAATATGGAGGAAATAATTTCAAACATCCAATTAATAAAGAGTAAAATAATAAGTATTCAAATATTCATGACCCCACTCATTTTTATTTTCTTTCAATTCATCTTTCACAACCCTATAAATTTCATCATCAAAGTCCAACACAATCTTCTCTGTGATGGTGGTCACTCCATTCTCATAATCAACACTTACAGATGAAATAATAGGAGATGGTTGTACAAAAAAATATAGGTAATGAATTGGATATGACAAATGATTAATATAAAAAAAATTAATCCAATGTTAAGTACACTACCATTAGTTGGTCAAGATAATGTTATTGTTCTTCTTTGAGGGTCATTGGGAGGATGTCTGGGAGTTTTGGGAGAGAAGTATTTCAATGTAGCTACCACCTTCTTAATATTTGTATCAAAGATAAGTTTATCATTTTGATACATGGAAAAATTTTAATTTAATTCACAAAAATATTTTTACAATTAAATTAGTACATTGGTAAAGTATTAAATATATTAGTAAATAAGACCTTCTTTCAGGCCTTTAATAAAATCATCAAACACATCAATCATACAAGAAGACATGTAAAACCCTCTTAATTATTTTAATCAATTTTAGTCTTTTTCACTGAATGAAGGTTCATAAATAATTAATTCTATTTTTCAATTATTTTTTAATGAAAATTATAGTTAAATCACATCCTAAAATTGAAGAAATAAAAATATTACCTTTCTAACAACATTGCTAAATTGATGAGCGTTGTCGCACACGCTCTAAAAAATATTTATTATTTTACTAGGTCTATCATAGTGGAAAACCTATATCAATATTTTAAGGAGGAAGTTAATTAATAAAAACATAATATTATTTAAAAATACCAAATAGAATATTTTAAAATAATGAAAAAATTAGGGTCTTTTATTTGAGGTATTTTAAATAATAAAAAACGCAAAAAAAAAGTAATGAAGGACACATTTTCTTCAAAACCCCAATATTAATAGACTTAATTGATATAATATATCCCTTATCCATTAATTCATTGTTATCATATATGATTAAAATCTGTTTATTTGTGATCCTCTAATCTTTTCAACCCTCAAGCACTTTGAAAAGTGACACACCACAAATATTAGAAGTAATGAAACCTAGGTAAACTTTGGGACTTCTAATCATAGAACCCATATTTTATTATGATCCAAAATACAATTTTGGTAAATGAAAAAATAGGGAAGATTGTATTCAATATAATTTATAATTAATTGATTTTCAAGATTATAATTGAACCCTTCAATTAAATCACAAGTTGATTAGATTTGGGGAATAATGTTTCTCTCTCACGATTCACTCAAGTCTAACATCAAGGTTAAATTGAAAATTATCCAAGTTACTTAGAACATTAAACTAAATTAGTTTATCATAATGTATAAATTATATATTTTTCATGGATTAAAAATAAAAATATGGAGTTGGAAGGGATTAGTTTAACAACAAATGAATACTTGTCTTCCATTTATGGAGTTTTCACTATATAGATGATTTGAATAAGTAAAATATTGAATGGGAAACACCTGATATAATCCCCAATATTATATTATAGAATAAAAAATAAAATAAAAAAGTATAAAAGAGAAATAAATATATGTTTTATTGAAGAAATGGGAAGGTTTCAAGTATAAAATCAATGAAACAAAAAGTTAAAGTAGGAGATGAGTGCCTTCTCGGAAGAGATCCTTATGAAAATAATTACTTATTCAAAATGGTTATGTATTAGAAAATAAAAAAACTTTCAGAAAAAATATATTCTAATATTTTTAAAAACCTACCATAGTGTGAAATTCTTTTTTAAATAGTGTTTAGAAGCGTTAGGGTTTCAAATACCAAAAATGGTACATACGTCATTATGCCATAAAATATTACTACAGATTGATTTGTGATTTCAACCACTCTACCATGAGAACTAGGTGTCACTATAGTTTAATGAAGTTATCAAAATAAATTTCATTAACACCACTCATTATTTCATCCAAATCCAATATGTAATGAATATGTAATGGTTGAATTAGTGAAGTGGGTTCGATTCTTCATAATTCAGTCCAACCTTTCATTAATATCCTTTTATAGACCACCAAAAGTGTGATCCGTATTTAATTACATCAATTAAAAATGTAAACAAATTAGATTATAATATGAGCCTAAATTTTCAAATAAAAATTTAATAAACATAAAATATTATGACAATATTACCATGGATGTTTTAAAATGGTAAGAACATAAATTTTATGAAATTTCCAAATTCCTCCAAAAAAACAAATATTTTAATAAAATAATAAAATAAGGATCATTTTGGGGTAATTATATCAAATATAATTATCAAAATATTTAATAAAAACATGTATTATCAAAATATATTCTTTCTTTTAAAATATTTTTCGTGAAAATTACTCTTTTATCATCAAATGATTTTATATTCATTTATAAAAAATAGAAAATATATTTATAAAATATTATTCATTAGATTAAATGTTTTAAAAAAATTAAGTTAATATAATACTATAAATATGATTAATTTAGCTTTTAAATAAAACATATAATAAAAAAACAACTTTTATATAAAAATAACTCTTCTAAACTTAAAGTGTTATTAACCATATTTCAAATAAATTATCAATGTTTGTTAAATTTTGTGTTTGGATGTTATATAATAATAATTTATTTATTTTATCATTTATGTTAATAAATCATTATTCAATTTAGTTTTTTGTTACATAAAATATATGTTATTGAACCCAATTTCATTTATTGGAAAATACAATCTTAAATATCAAGGTTTTGTAGAAATGTTTTGTTCTATAGGATGTAGGTGGTAAAGATAAAAAACCAAAAACAATATATCTAATCAGTGTTCAATATTCAAGGCATGTTTTGTATGGTCATTATTTCATGTGTGGATATTTTAGTCATATGGCCAAGAATTTCTTAGCAATAATGTAGTGGTATGTTCCTAAGAGGACCCAAAGTGATAGTATGCAGTAGTTCAAGGAAACATCAAGTGGGATAAAATGAAAATATGACATAAATATTTTCAAGATAATGTTGATATATAATACTATAAGAAATACCAATCATACTAAAAAATACTAGGTATTCAGTCAAAGATATGGATCAAAAATAAATGATCTAACAAGGTTGTATTTTCTAGGATTTCCTTGAAAGAATCATATTGTACCTGTGTTTGGAATGTTTATAGTGAGTGAACTTCCCAATTTGATAGGAAATAAATATATTTTAATAGTAAATTAATAAAATAAGTATGGTTTCATATGATTTCGAAATGATGAACTCTTAAGGAATATTGTCTTAGTAAAATCTAAGATTCATTCCAAGGATATGAGACATGAAGACATCTGGGTTATGGAAGGTATCAGTCACAACATGATATGTTTTTATCAATTGTGTGGCTTAGGGAATATGATAAACACTACCAAGAAGGAAAATATAACAAAGGGAATTTTTGATGCATTTTTCATGTAGGGAGTCACATGAAGTGGAATATAAACCTTGTCAGTGGAAATGAAGATATGTTCTTTTTCTAAAGACTCAAAAAATCGTGGCATAAAAAGATTAGTAATATGTGAAAACAATTGTTAAAATATCCTTGTAAAAATGATTGAGATCAATATCTCCCTAAACTATCATGTGATCATACACACATATATGATGCTTATAAAAAAGATAAAATTTCTTGAAATGTGTACAGTGTAAAACAAAAAAATCAACAAGAGTGCTTGAATTGGTTCATATTAGTGTGTGTGGAACAATGTCTTTAAGATCTACTAATGGGAAGGGATATTACATTCATTTACATAATTATTTCAGAAATATGTCATGGATTATATTCATTACTCATATATTTGAGGTGTTAATTTTTATAAAATTGTATTTAAGGGAAGAGGAAAGGATTCATGAGTAAAAAATTATAAAATTATAAACAAATAATGTTATATAGTTTACTAATAACCATATGTATGATTATATTCAGAAGCATGGGATAAGGAACCAAGTTTTAGGAGTATGAGATCCTTAGTAAATTTGTGAGGTTGATTGAAGAAACTCAATCATAAATAACATGGAATGAACAATTATTATTGAAAATGAGCTATCTTATATGTTTTGAAGGGAATTAATAATGAAATAGGTCTATATTTAATGTAGTAATTTATTATTTCTAGAATAATATAATACTCCAAATGAGTTTCAGTATGGAATGAAGATGTCATTGAAGTACATTCAAATATTTTGAAGTAATATTTTAGTCCTCAATAAGAATAAACGTAGGAAGTTTGAGTCTCATGGATATTAATGAATTTCATTTTCTTCCTCAGAAAATACCAAGGAATACAAATGATTTAACAAGTGTATTGTAAATTCTATCAAAATAAATGGTTTCACTATAGTGGAGAATTAGAATAGTATTCAATGAAATAGTGGGTATTTTTTAAAAGAAGGTGGTGATGAGGTATTCATATCAAGGAGAGAACATGGTCCAAATTCTGACCCATAATAAGAAAATAATGATTATTATAATTAAGTTACATATAAATATGGTTATAAAATAAGACATTGAGCTTAAATTTATGAAAACAATATCATTCGTTACCATAAAATGCTAGTGTAAATGAGGAGAATGACGTATAAATAAGAAAAATCGTTCCTATCATGTGTAGATAAAAAATTGATTTTTTTAAAATAAGCTAATTGGGTTCATAACATGAATGAAAATATTGATCAAACAAAATATAATTATTCATGGTAAAATCTATCAAGGTTGAAATATACAAATTACGTTAGGGTTAATGGGATTTTGATAACAAACTAGATGAGAATGGTATGCTGAATCAAAAAAACATAACTAATGAGAAATGGATAATCTCATATTAAGGTAATTCATATAGATTAAACATTTAAACTAGTGTAATGGGAAGAGATAGTTCAATTATTATTATCAATATTAGTACAAATTAAATTCATGGTATTACATTTCCACATCAATTCGTCATTTTTAAATGGTGTTCAGGAAGAAGAGGTGTACATTGAACAAAAAAATGGTTTACTTGTAACATCCCTCTTCTTCTCATTGGCTTGAGAAGGTAGTATTATGTCCCTTGGCCTTAAGAAACATCCCCAATATTCCAAATGCTGGAAATAAATTCCAAGGGATTCATTAATAGTTGAGGGATGATTTTCCCTTTGAAAATAAAACAAAAAACCAAACAATCCATAACCAAATAAACTACTACACGATGCATGACATAAATAAAAGAAAACTCAAAGAAATACCATTTATATCAATACAAACTAAAAAATAGTACCACCTTATAAGACAAGTATAATAAAACCCAAAGACTCCAAAAAACAACAAATATCCAACAAGATCCAAGCTTCAACTCCACAAAATATCCCAAGTATTACTAATAACTACTAGAGAAATGTTATACTATAAATTTTCTCATTCCCTGATAAAAGATATATTCAAAAGAACCAAAGTTCCAAAGTAAGGGTGAGTAATTAAACATTGAAGTTTTTCCCCAAATGACTTCCATAATCATGCCACTTGGATAGAACATGTTATGACATTTATATAAAATATTGTATATCAAACAATTTAAAAAGTAGATTATATCAGAATATAAAAAAAATTGATACCAATTAGTTTTCACAAATCACAATCAAGTTCCAAGGAATGCAAATGAAAAATTCTCTATAACAATTCCACAAATTCTATTTTTTCATAACCCAATCCTCTCTACATAACCACACATCCAACCAACATGCAACTATGGACCTCCCTATAATCTCGAGTGATGAGTCATAATTTCACTAAGATGTAATGTAATGAACCATTTGACGGGGGAGATCTATAAACCATATCTATCCCAGTAATTATGGGGGACACTTCTGACCATTATCCATCCCGAAGGAACATGAACACACACAACCATTATGCCAAAATTCAATTTCAAATAAACCTTTTCAATCGTTCCAATAAATTCTCACTTTTATTAAAAACAATTCAAATAAACTATTTTAATAAAATCAACCATTTCATTAAAAACATTTTTTCATGAAAATAAACCAAACAATAAATTTAAAATCATCATTTTAAAACCAAGTTACCAGTTTCACTTTCCAAAAAAATCCCAATTTCCACAATGCTATAAACAATCACTGAAGAGGGTTTCCAACATGAAATTCACATAAATATCATAACCAATTACAAGAAAAAAATTAATTTGTAACTAAACCTTCACATTCTAAATAGAAGAGTCGATATTGATTCAACCAATGCTATGTTTTATGGAGAAAATGAATAACGACACTCAAAAATCAATAAAATAGGGTAAAAACTCCAAAAAACCACCCTAGATATCTTCCTCAATCATCAAAAAATCCAAATCTAATCATATTTGGCATAAACTACCTTATATCTATCAATAGTAGACATAGATATAAGAAACTGAGAGAGTGGGAGAATCTAATCTAAGGAAAACCAATCATAACCATCAAGAAAGTTAACTTTCCATAAGAATATAGCTTCAATACACTAAGAGAAGCCTTTAGGTCAATGAGAGAAGCCTCTAATTCCTTTGATAGGAATAAGTCTTTAGTTAGAGTCAGTTTAGGGCACAAATGAGGGGTTAAAAAAGTATCACGACCTAGATCCACTTCTTTTGGATTTGGTTTTCAAACCATGCATGGTTAGAAAATGGTGCGCTAACCATGCACATGATTTTGTCTCCAGTATAAACCTCACATGGTTAACTCACATGGTTTCCAAATCATGTTCCAACTATGAAAAATCATGTTGTCTCAAGAACAAAATTTTTTCTTTGGATTTTTCATGGTTTGGAAAAACTATGCACCACCCATGAACCTTCCCCTTTAGACTCTATATCATTGTGCAGAGTTTCCTAGAAGAGTAACAGATTTTTAACTAACAGTTCACCAACCATGAACCTTTATAAAGGGCCCAAAATCATTCCAAAAGGCCACCAAAATCTCCCAAACTTCACCCATATACATTATAAACATAAAAATAAAAATTAAGTGTTAATTACAAGAAACTATGGGTGCTAAATTATCCCCACCATTGTCCTATCAATCCCAAAGAAGTTGAATTTCATTGTTGGACTGAAAAAGTTCCAACCATTTCTTTTTCATTTACTTATCTAGTTCCAAAGATCCATTTGGAATATAATCATATTTCCCCAAATTTTGTACAAGACTGATACTTTTTCCATACAATACTTTCTATTACCAATCCAAAATCTGCACTAGAATTTGTACCAATGAAGAATCCTGATCTAGGTCAACATGATCCCATCGAATCACGTGGTCGGGATGAGGATGATACTTTTTAAACTGAGATACATGAAACAAATTACTCATATAATTGGGTCATGGGGAAATTCTAACTAATATTCCACCTCAACAACCTTTTCAAGTATCTAAAAAGGGTCTATATGTTGAGGAGATAACTTTACCTACATCTGAAAATGTCGATGTCTAAACCATAGAGAGATCCTCAGGAACACATGATCACTCACTTTGAATGATAATAATCATTGACAATGATTCGTATATGGTTTCTGACAACTCTGATCCATCTCCTTATATTTTCTAATCAAATAAATCTTCTCTATTGTTTCTTGGACAAGGCTCAGACAAACTAGGTAAGTCTCACATGTTTCTGACCAATAAAGTAGAGAATGATAAGTATTCCCACACAATTAGTCAAAATAAACCATATATTTGGAGGCATGGTAACTGTTTTTATATGAGAACTCCCCCAACAAAACATTCTCTTCCCATGAACCACCAAAATCCATTACAAAATCCTACAACATGTCTCCCAACATTTGTATCATCCATTCAGATTTCCCATCCGTGTGAGGATGATACATAGTACTCATTTTCATCTGAGTCGCAAGTGATTTCTATAATGATTTACATAAATGATACATAAAACTTGTATCTTTATATAACACTATTGAAATAGGTATTCCATGCCACTTTACTACTTCTAAGATATATAATTTTGAAAATTACTCTACCATATGTGATTCAAAAATAAGGATAAAATGAACACGAATTTGTGAGCTGATCCACAATCATCTGTATAAAATCATATTTCTGAACCATTATTGGGAGATCTATTACAAAGTCCATAGTGATCTTCTCCTTTTTTTCAAAGAAGAATATGAAAAGATTGCAACATACTAACTGATTTCTGATGCTCTACCTTAACTAACTAACAATTTAAGAATCTTGAAACAAAATCATCAACCTTCCTTTTCATACTGCCCCACTAAAACTATTATTTCAATGAATTATACATATTTTTCATTCCAGTATTAACAACCCATCTCTAATGGTGGTAAGAATAAATAATATGTTCCTAGAAAGCCATAAGTATGACCATTTGATTTATAAACTAGAATATTGAACTCTCATATAGATTGCATCCCTCAATGGTCTCCCCACCATTTAGTATTGACCACAAAGACACACATTATTCATCATATGTCTATGAATCTTTAACCATCATCCGCAAATCATGAACAAATGAAATTGGAAAGAAGGCGACAACCTCACCTCTATCTTCACATTCCAAGTTCATGTATTCTAGGACCAACATCAACTACCACTCATTAGAAGCTTTTTTTTCAAATTGAGCGTATGAATTTCTTAAGAATGAATAAACCACTGAATTTCCTTTATTTAGTGTATACATCAAATCAAATTCAAACATCTAAAGGTAATCCATCCATCTTATTTTTCTCATATTCAAATCCCTTTGCGAGAAAATATTTTTCAAGCTCCTATGATCTATAATCATAGTAAATTTCTCACCAAAGAGGAAAAAAGCCAAGTCTTCAAAGAATGGACTATGAAATCTAACTATAATTGATGTGTTGGGTAGTTATTCTCATGAAACCATAATTTCCCTAACCTATAAGAAACAATATGTTCTCTATGCATGAGAACATATCCCAACCCAGATCCTTATGCATCATAATACACCACATACACGAGTCTAGATTATAGGGAAAAAAATTGTGCTGCTTTAAGTTGATCTTTAATCTCTTAGAAATATTTATGACATTCTTCATTCTGTTGGAAAGGAATGTTATTTTATTTCAAAGCTATCATTGGTGAAGCTAGTCATGAAAAATCCTGAAAAATCATCAATAATAAATATCTAGTCCAAGAAAATTGTGTATATCGAACACATCATTTGGTGGTTTCAATGGGATAATAGCCTCGATCATTTATAATTCCACAGAAAATAATTTTTCAGAAATTACATGGTCAGTTAAATATACCTCTTATATCCAGATATCATAATTTGATAATTTGGAATATAGATGATGATCCCTTATTATTCTCAACATTATCTCCAAATGATTCTCAGGCTCCACCCTTGTCCTTGAAAACACCAATATGTCACCCAAATAACCACCACAAAATAATCCATATATCTCTGAAATATTTGATTCATAAACTCCATAAAAATCACTTGTGCTTTCCTAATACTAAAATGTATAACAATATATTCATAATAGACATATCTACTTCATAAATATATTTTTGGACTATCCTCCTTTAGCACGCAAAATTGGTTATATCCTGATCATATGTCAATTTTGGATAACCACAGATCTACCCTCAATTGATCAAATAGACCATTAATTCATGGGAGTGGATACCTATTATTTATCATAATTTGGTTATTATTCTGATAATCTACAAACAACTAAAGAGTTCTATCATCATTTTTGACAAATAAGATAGAAGTTCTGCATGGAGAGGCACCTATTCGAATGAATATTTTTCTTTTGAGCTCCTCTAACTACACTTTTAGCTCACTTAATTACATTGGTTTCATTTTATAATACATAAGGGAAATATTACTAGTCCCCATAATAAGATCAATCATAAACTATACTTATCTCATATTTGGAAACCCCGACAAATTTCTTTGAAATGCATCTGGAAACGGATTAATCACTACTGGAAAACTGTTCATCTCAATCTCATCCATCGATTCCAAATAAAAAACTACAATCTCGTATGAAAACATTCCAAATAATGGATCCAACAAACCTATTACACAAGCCTTTACATTCTGTTCTCTTCAAAAGAGATGCTCGACACCTTCTTTAGTTGGGAAACTTACCCTTCTTGTATAACAGTCGATGTGAACCCTGAATATAGATAACCAATACATACCCATGATTATATCATAAACATTTATCTCAATAACATAGAAATACACTTTCATAATAGCCTCATCAACAGTTATATAACATTCTCTACACACAAAGTCTCAACATTCTCTTTGACCAAGAAGAGTTTGAAGTTTTAACATAGAAGCCATCATCTAAACTTTTAAAGATAGAAAATCAATAGAACGAGAAGAAATAAATGAATGGGATGTACCTATATCAAAAAAATATCTCATAATGGTATAATTAAAAATAATCATACCTTTCACCATAGATAGTTGAGACTGATCATCCATAATAACATGTTCAACTCCACATAATTTCTTAATCACTGTTCTTTGTTCCTTATTTCCCTATTGAGATTGCACTACCTGAGGATTCATGGTATTCCAAGAATCCCCATGGATTGATCTATTATGATGACAAGGTATATTCGTCTTCCCTTGTCCCATCTAGGAATCTAATTCCTACGATGCCTAAAAATTTTAATGAACACTTGACCTCAGTGCAATGCAAAAATAGCACTGAATATTCCCCATCCAATTGTAATTATGGAATGATCTTAGTTATTTCTTATACTATTTCTTCATGTGGGATAATGAACCACATTGAAAAAATCTAGTATGAATCATAAGTTTTGGAGGAAGAGTCAATGATCAGGCCATTTGATTATGTTCCATGATCCTGCCAGAGAAATAGGTGCCCCTCTTCTATAAGGTCCAAGCATTAGAGTTCCCACCATTTATCATAGGTATCAACATAATTCATCCTCCTGTAGCTCCTGAGATATCCCTTTATACCACCTTCACTTGATTAAATATCATTGTATAATCCATAATACAGAGAAAATCTATCTTTGAGTGAATCTCTCAACTCATCCCCAATTTAAAGATGTCTTCCTTCAAGGAAACACTTACAGCAACGTCGTGGAAAAAATGCACTAAATTCATGAATTTCTCCACGTACTCTGTGAAAAAAATATTATTATTCTTCAAGATGAAAAAAATCTAGCATTCTTTGAATTTTGAATGTGTGAGGATAAAAGTTTTTGTTGAATAATTCCCCAAAATCCACCCATGAAAGTCCTTGGTCTAATTTATCCCAAACTGCTAAATACCACCACTCGTGTGAAAGATCGTCCAGCATATACATCACCAACATTAATTTTATCTCTACTAGAGTGTTGATGGAATCGAAGGTTTGACTCATTCTATTTAGCCACACCACTACCTTTTCTTTTTTAGAATCACCCCGAAAGATGGGTGGATTCTACTTATGAAATTGTATAGAATGATCCACTTTCATTGTCTCATCCCTCTTGTTACTATTTCTCATAAGATGGACTTTGGTCGTAGGTCTACTCCACTAGGACGAACCCTTGATCCTCTATGTAATGGGGGTAGCCACTACATCGGTCCCTCCCCCACCGATGGGGGAGGGACCCTTTTAGTTCTCCAAAGGAGTGGCTTTCTCCTTCATCCCCTTTTCTAATCCCAATTTTCTTCCTCCATTCCCTCAAGTCTCTCTCAGACCGAAAGTCTCAGAATTTCTTGATGGGTTCCCCAACCTATATTTATTGTATGTGGATTTCTCATAATCTTCTAATATATTGAATCATACATTGGTTTCTAGGTTTTGTCAGCAACGTCCTTCAGTCAACTCATTCGATAGGCACGTCTTCGGTGCATGTGATTTATAGGATAGGTTGAAAGTTGGTATGGTGGATAATCACCAAATTATGATTTGTTTTTTCTCAGAGGAAAACCTCATCAAGGCCTGGTCTAGTGCCCCTCATAGCTTTAATGGTTTCAGATTTATCCTTCTATAGTGGTCCTTCGATCTGCATGTGAAGCGGGATCCGCCTTCTATGGAAATGGGAGTAATCTTTCCTAATATCTCTCGTTAGTTTCAAAATCTCTCTATTATGTGTATGTTTGGGAACCTGATTGGTAGATTTATTTTTTCGGATATTCAAACTAAAGCCATTTTCACCCAATAAATATATGTGTCTACGTTGAAATGGATTTGTTAAGGGATCTATTTGGGTATGTGTGGATTACTATGGGTGAGGAGTACCGATGAAAGAAACTATTAGTCTAAGAAACCTAGACTGATTTCTACTTCGGATGCAAGAGACTACGAAATTTACTGGAATAATGTCATAGGGGGTATTTTCTTCTTTAAAGAGGAGAAATGGTCGAGGCAAGGAGTATGAGTCACAGGATTAGGTTGAGATATAAGAGCAGAGGCCTTTTGTTTGTCCAGAATTCACGAAGTGGTAACTGAGGTAGGGTATGGCTAGACATCCCTATCTCAATCACCTATACATAAATAAATGGTTCCATAGGACAACCTGATAGTGGTAAATGGTTTTAGTAGGTTGATATTTGACCTGGATAGTCCTTCCTTTTCGCTTCTCCACAATGACAATGTAAGGTATAGTTTTGTTTAGCAGGATGCAGTTCTAGGGGTAACATAGGACAGTGGGAGTAAAGATGTCATGGTGTAGATGGCGTATGAGTAGGAGGATGTTCTTAATAAGGTGTTTGGATTGGATAGTGGTTTTTTTTCAGAATGAGATGCAGGGGAAAATTATGGATGTGGTATTTTAAACCGGTGTAGGAAAATCAGGGTGATCTGATTCTCAGAACCGGTCTTCAATTCATTTGAGCAACAGATTTGAAGGGATTGCAGAGGTAGACATGATATCTAATAACAGTATCCCATATGAGGTATTATGGGGATGTTTCAACATGTACAATGAAAATGATGATAGTCATTCTTTAGGAGAAACTTCAATCCCAAAGGGTAATAGGAACAATAGGTGGAGGAAGGGTAGAAATGATTGCTCCTCTTTTCCACCACCTTTGGAGACTCGATCTGCTAAGAAGATAAACATAAAAAATTCTGAATCTGAGGATGTGATCCATCAGTGATTAGGGGTCCATGGTGATAAAACCATGGAATTACTATTATGTTTTGAGGAAGAAGTGGTTGAAGAGGTCTTGTTAATTAATGCTTCTGAGGAGAAGGCTGCTAAATGATGGGGTGGTCTTTAAGGGAAACACGTAATGTGGGGAAATACACTTGGGTTGAAAACAGGACCTAATTCTTATCGGAGGCTTAAAAAAAAGGAATATTATCATTGAAGAGTACATACAGCCATGATATCAGCTTGCCTCTGAGTTTGAAAAACTGATGATAGAGGCACCTTATATTCATCTCTTATCAATCTCATTGAAATTGTTTTGCAAAACGGATTCTGGTGAGCTAAAATTACTCTTCAATGACTCTAGATAGACTAGTGGAATTTGTATCTTGGTTTGGGAGGTTTTCTAGTTCAGTTTTAATTTATTGTTAGATCGGTATTTGGTGTATTTTTAAGGGAATTATGGTGTTATCGTACATCTTTTTACTTTTATCTAATTCAAATGGGGATCAGACCTAGAATCCTTCACCAATTCAATCCATTTGGATTGGAAGTTAGAGAGGGTATGGTTATGCCATCAGTTCTGTGCGTGTGCATCCTTGTACGAGACAACAGTCCAAATGGTCATGAATTGGTGAAGGTTTTTCAACACGAGGTAGTTGCTTGGGTGAGGAAGATCCTGTATTTTATTTGGTTGCTTTATTTGGATGTAATGTAGAAATTTATGGTTACCCACATTCCCCTTAGAAGTGTTTTTTATAATAAAAAGTTAATTTTCAGTCAGTCATTGTCCATCTCTTGAAATTAATGGAAAATACTCTAAACCAGCTATTGGTTAACCTATGGCTAAAGTGTAACCACATTGTCAATAACCTTTTCTAGTTGGTTTCTATGTCATCTACTGAGTTATATTTTCTAGAAACACAACAACCAACAAAAGTATCACTCTATATTTATTAAAGTCTTAACATTTCAAATTTTACTACATCATACTGTCATAATAGTGCTTCCCAAAAACAACCATTTTCCATGTTCAACCAATTGTGAAAAAAAAATCTCTACTTTCTTTTTAAAATAAAACAATTTTCAAAAGAATAAAATGATTATATTTTTTAAAATATTTCATTGGGAAACAACTTTAATGTTTTTAAAAAATCAACACCTTGCACAAAATCATAATAAAAATGAAATATACACTCTAGGTGGAAAGTCATTTCAATAATGAATGTCATTCTCTTCTCATTGGATAAACCCATGACAATGAGATTCTAAAAAACATATAAGTGTATTCAAAACATTTATGTACTGAAATCCCAGGTAACATGAAGTTCATCATAAAAAGGTTGGTTGCGTATTTTTATGCTCTACATTACAAGTCCCAATAATACTACTCCTTTTTACAAACCTCATACAAGGAATAGATGAGAATGAATTTCAACTCCAATACTGAGATAACTAAATAACACTTATTAGTGAAGGGTAAACAAGGTGACACCACTTGACAAATAAGAAAATTTGGAAGGACCAAGACTTATACCACTTGTAACATCCCACTTATTTTCATTGTCTTAAGAAGGTGGGAGGTTGTTACTTTTCCTTAAGAAACATCCCCAAGATACCAAAGGTATGCAATAAATTCCAAGTGCTTCATTAATAGTTGTAGGATTATTTTACCTTTTAAAATAAAACAAACAACTAAAAAATACATAACCAAATGAACTATTACATGATGAAAGAAAGAAATGAAAGAAAACTCAAAGAAATACCATTTATATCAATACCAAATACAAAAGCGTACCATAGTAGATGACAATTCTAACAAAATATAAAGACTCCAAAACAAAACTCCAATGCTCCAAAAATCTCCACAATCCAACGCCAGGAAACTACGCAATAATCACTATGAACTACTAGAAAAATGGGATACATTAATTTTTCTTGTGTCTTGATAAAAGATATCTACAAAATCACAAATGTTCAAAAGAATGTGTGAGTAATGAAACTCAGTAGGCTTTCCCCAAATTACTTCCCTACTCAAACCACTAGGATATAATATGTTAGAAAATTTATATAAAATAGTTTATATAAAAAAAATTACTAAATCATTTTATATCATAATATAAACAAAATCTATACCAAATAATTTTCACAAAACAAAATCACGTTCTAAGGAAAGAAAACAAACAATGCTCTGAAACTATTCCACACATTCTATTTTGGCATAACTCAATCCTTTCAACATAACCACACATCCAACAATGCATGAAATGATGGACCTCCCTATACTCTCAAGTGGTGAGTCATCATTTCACTAATTTTTCAATTATTGAACCGTTTTAATGGAGAGATAGCTAAACCTTATCCCTCCCACTAATGATGGGGTAGAATATTTACACTTATCCATCTCAAATTCAAATGAACACGCACAACCATTATGCCAAAAACCTATGTCAAATAAATATTTTCAACCATTCCAATAAAATTGTAATTTTATTGAAAACCTTTCACATAAACCATTTCAATAAAATTAACCCTGCTATTGAAAACATTACCATGCAATAAAACCAAACATTCATTTTAAAATCATGTTACCAATTTCACCTTCCACAAAAATGACCAATTTCCACAATTCTCAAAAGTATCACTAAAGAAGGTTTTTAACAAGAAATTTAAATCATTTTCACAAAAAATTATAAGAAAAATAATTAATTTGAAACTAAGAGTTAATATTCTAAACAGGGGAGTTGAGAGTAAAGACACCTACCTCGGGTTTTGTGGTGAAAACGAACAAAGGAACTCAAACACCAATGAAACCATCTAAAAACAACAAAACCTACTTTATAAATATTCCCCTATCATCATCAAAGACAAATATAATCATATTTAGAATAATAAACATTAGATCTATCCACATATGACAAAGATCTTTGAAATTTAGAGAGTGTGGAAGTAGATCTATGGAAAACCAAGCACAATCATCAAGAACGATGACTTACCATAAGAATTTGGGTTCAATGCACCATGGGAAGCTGTCGAATCACCTCACGATAAATGGGAGAATCCTATATTACCTTTTATGGGAATAAATCCCAAATTAAGGTTGGTTTCAGGCACAAATGAGGGGTTAAAACATGATCCCGACCTAGATCCACTTTTTATGGGACTAGTTTTTAAATCATCCATGGTTACTTGAATAGTTAGGAAAATTGTGCGCAAACATCTTTCTCAAGTAGGAAACTTTCATGGTTGACTCACATAGTTTCCAAAATTTGTTCCAACCATGTCATTCCCCAATATCTCAAGAAGAACGGTTTCTCCTAGGCTTCCACACGGTTTGGACAAACTATGTGATGCCTATACTCTTTATCATTTAGCCTATGTCTCACTATGAACTGTTTCCTATGAGAGTTTCATAGTTTTCACTAAACATGAACCAACCATAAACCATTATAAAAGTCCCAATAACATTACAAAAGGACTCCATACTCTCCAAAACTTTTCCCATATACTTTACAAATTTAAAACTCATAATAAAGGGTTATTTACTAGAAACCAGGGGTTCCAAATTACTTATCTATGAATATTGGGAAAAAATTGGCTAAAGAAGGCTATTTTTGGACCAACGAAGGAACCAAAATATTAATATTTAATAATTGATTAATTATTTTATAATTTTAGTTTTTTATCATGGTGGAGTTTATTATAATAATTATGTAAACAATGAGAGTGATCAAAAGATAATGGTTTTTATATATGTGAACAAAATAATTATCGGTGTATCAAAATAGACACAGTGCAGAAAATTTATAGAATTCATGGAGTGGTAGTTTGATGTTTCAATGATTGAAGAGATGATATTTTTCTTTGTATTTATGGTGGTGAAAGGAACACATGTTATACTTTTTGATAAAAAACATACTAAATATGTTGTAAGATAATTTTTAATGTTAGATTCCAATGTGATTACACCACTGGTAGCAACTTGGATGTTGTATTAAAGGAAAGATAAATGAAAAGTGGGAAATTACAAAGAATAAAGGAAGGTATATGGCACCCTACTACACATAATGTTACCATATCCCAATATTTAATTTTTTATATGTTTGACAACATAGTGTCAATGTAATCCCAAATAAAGACACAAGATTGTTTTAAAGAGGATACTTTATTATATCAAAGGAACTTTGGATTTGGCATTTCCTTATAATAAAACATAAAAAACGTAGTTTTTAGGATGTACAGATACCAATTCATCTCATTTAAAGTATGATAGAAAGTGTAGATCATGTGATGAATTTTATCTTACTAGATTCTGAAATTATTTGTTGGTAAATAATGAAATTTTATTTCACTGAGCACTGTAGAATCTGAATATATTGTGACCACTCAAGCACTCACAAAAAAATAATGGATAGTACAGAAGATTGAAGATACAGGATTTAAAATGGATTCTTTGATCTTGATCAATTATGATAATTCATGTTCTGTAATCTTTTTAAAAATCTCATACATTAATCAATGATAAAGAACATTGATATCATATATCACTTTATTATGGAGAAATTAAAACATGGGTTAGTGATATTAGAGTATGTTCTAACTAAAATTAATGTCATGTAAATTATTATAAAATCATTAACTAATAAATCTTTATAAAGTCGTTTTATATCACTTGGAGTCTAACAATATCCCCCTAAATGAACAATTTGGATGTTGGACCCCCAATTATTAATGTACTAGGTTATTTTCCATATGTGTTGAAAATTGTTCCCCATTTAATAAACTACAAAAAAGTGAACTACTAATTCATTTACAAAGTTTATGAAATGTTTTTCATGTATAGTTAATAGGTTTACCAACCCTTATAATATTTGAGAAATGTTTAAAGAGGGGATAGATCTTGATCATACCTAATCAGGGGGTATATAATCATGGTGAGTTTTGTTAACCCTGACAATATTAATGTTGTTTAACTATTGAATACATATCATAAAATAATTACTCTAGGTTCATGGTGATATCATTATACTGGGTATAGTTAATTAAATTTTCTTCATGTGAGATACACACTATGAAACATTTTATATTGATCACTAAAAACAATTGGTATCGACATACAAGAACAATAAGCATCAAGAAATATTCATCTAGTGAATTTAGGAATGGAGTGTTTTATTGATGATCATTGCATGTTACAGTTGTTTTTAATATTTAGATTAACTCATAAGGGATTAAATTAAGTATTTATTAAGTCATTTGTTTTTATTTTATTTTTTTAATGACATTGATGGTTGAAGAGGATGGTGCACATGGTTTTTGACAACATTCCCAAATGTGGTTATTTTGGAAAAAAAATACATCAAGATGATGTTTTAGTTCTTTTGGGGTTATTTTATTTTTTTCTAGTTTCATTTAAAAATTTACATTTATTTTGTTTCCAAAGCAAGTTTAAAAAGTGATTATTGAAGCTATTTTAGATTTTTAAAAAATATAAATATAAATTGATTGTGTTTCATGTAGAAATCAGCTAACAATATTCCATGTAAATGGGTTGCTTTTCATAAAGGTGGCATATGGACTATGTCACACATACATTAAATCTTAGAGAATGTGTGAGGATGATCAAAAATAGTGTTGAAGTTATTCATTGACACCAAATAAATTTTATGGTGAATTTATTTTGGAGAATAAATTATATTCACATAGAAAATATACAAAAACATACAGGTGGCTGGTGAATTTTTTAAATGTAACAATAAGTAAACAAGTAGAAATTTATAAAATTAAAGTAGTTCACATAGGATATGTGGTATGATAATCACATAGAATAATTAATTTCATTTTCATGAGAGAGTTGGTGACTTTTGGAGAATTAAAACCGAGTCTGTAAAGAGACTCATTGTTTTTTTGTAGAAACATAGTGATTCAGTGGCCACCATGAAGGATATTTACCCTATGACAGACACATAATAAGATCAGTATACAAGGATCTTTTTCATGAAGAGATTATTTTTTATTTCAGGGTTAATGGAATTTTTGGGGTCTTCCCTATTAAAAATTTCTAATCCCTACATTATTGAAAAAGAACATAGAGTTATATTTTTTATTGATAATTTGGCCATGTTTGAAAGAAGTTCAACAGATGAATGAAGATCGTAGAGTAGGTCGTGAAGCACAAGCCATGAATGGTGTTCATGAAGGTGTTAGTTCATAAAGTATAATCATTTCAAAAAGAATGATTTATTCCTAAAGTAGACGTGGTTTATGAAGGAAGAGTATCTCAAAAAACCTATCTACCATAAGATAAGAAGTTCATAAAGAGTATAATATGTGTTAAAATAATTTTTCATGAAGAATTTTGGAGGAGGATCATTACATGAAGAATAAAAGTTCATGAATTAATTTTCAACAATGAAAATCTTACTCAGTAAAGTGGGTTTCATATCTCAGATAAAATATGAGCTTCATGTCCCACTGATCTTAATCTCAAAAAAAATCTGATATAAAATGTCATAGGATTATTCTTGTGGAGTAGTGAGTTATTCTTAGATAAGAGAGTTGGGCATTCTCAATTTTGATTTGTTATTAACCAGGATGGAAAGTGAATCCACTCCTAATATTGTAATAATAGTGTTCTTTAGTGATTTTGGTACACTGAAACAATGCCTTTAAATCCTCCATGTATTGTCTTGGTTAGGGTAAAGAAATTAAAATTTCTTTTTATATTTTATTATTTAATTTCAGTTTATATATTTCTATGATAATTAGAGAGAAGGGTATTTTTTTATTATGATAGAAATCAAAAGGGTAAATTTGTTTAAATATTCCATACTGAGATTCACCCCCACACCCATGATAGGTTGTTTGGGAAATAACTAATATTGGATATGAAGTTTAATGTTAGGGGTATTCTCTTAGTGGAAGTTATGGAATTAGTCAATCACAATGGGACTCCAGTATTAAATGGGGAAAACATTCATCTATGGAAGAATTAGATGCAGCACTACATCCAATATTTGGGAATAGTTGTATATACAACTACTATGTATGATTTTTTTTGTTAGTATTTATAGTGTTTATTTATCAATAATTTAATTTAATGAACATGATTTTGATGCTATATAATGAAATTTTTTAGGGGGCTTTGTCCAACATAATATAAATGATGTTAATTTCATTTAAATTCTCACATTACATGTGGTAAAAGAATATAAATATCTATAATGGTGAAGTATAAATTTGATATTTAAAATTATAAGTTATTAGAAAAATGTATGTGGACATGAGGAAGCACCTAGATGAATCTACTGATGTATTCTTCGATCAACCAATTTTTTTTATGGAGGAGATGTGTGGTCATATAGAAACCTTTGATAATATAAAAATATTGAAGCACATCGGTAGGAGGACACCCCAGTTAAATATAAACTTCCTTATGCATGAGGATAAATATAAAATTATCCTAATGTTGGATAGTCTAAAAAATACGGTAGTTACTTATGAAATTAGAATTGATAATTACAGTGTTGTGTAAAAGAGTATGTTTAAGAATATGGAATTTAATTCAATGAATAATCTCACCATGGAGGATGACTAGGAATATGAGTAGGTGGATGGAGTTATGTCATTCCATTCTCAAAATATGGAAAATGGAAAAGAATATTTTAAATGGAAACTTCCGCTAATATGATTTTGATGTTAAAATGTTGTTTGTATTGTATTAAAGTGTCCAAAGAATTCTCAAGTAGATGATGCGGATGATGAATTAATTATAAAGAAATCTTCAAGAAATGTGGGAGGAAGGCGAAGTAAGAATAAAATTTATTAAATAATAAGAACATAGTTTCAATGGAAAATAATAATTCAGAAGAAACTGAGGGAGGCTAAATTTAGGGTTTAATAGACCAAAAGAAATATGTTTTTGTAGTTATTTTGGGTAGTTCCCAAACAAGGGAATAGAATGTGGGTGGAAATGGATAGATTGGACTAAAATTTGATCTCAATGTATAACTAGAGGATTCTCTTATAGAGATAGATTTGTAGATACACAAAACAAATAAATATAGAAAAAAATTCATAATTCCAAACACTATATGAAATAAGAAGAAGATGAGAAATTTGAGTTGAAAGCAGAGATTTAAAAGGTTAAATCAGAAATGTCAAAAAACTAAAATATTGTAGCTGAGTTCAAAATCAAAAAAGAGGATTCGACTAGAGTTATACATGGTTTGACTAATATTTTTAAGGAACTAATTAAACATATCAAAAATCATGAAGAGTAAATCTTTATCCTATAAAAAAATTATATGATCAAGAGAGATTATGATTCCCAATATAATATCTAGAATTTAGTTTATATAGGTTAACATTAGGTGTAAGTGGAGAATAGATGTCAATAAAAATAGGAAAAGTATTTTCAAAATTATAAAAAGATATATAAAAATGATAAATATTGTAAGAGTCCTAATTGGGAATAGAAAGAAGTGATAGCTCGAGAAAAGATATAAACACCCACTCTAAAGTTAAAGATTTTTTTGGGCATGACTCTTAATAAGAATACTTTTAGAATCTAATAGGTAGTTGTTTTATAAAACATACACACTATAATGCACCTAGTTTATTCTGTTAGTGATGTGAAATTATTGTATATCAGAAAAATGTATGTTCCATAGCCAAGTGGTATCGTAGTGCCCAAGGGAAACAAAAGAAACTAAGAATAGTTAAATAATAAAGTCATTCTATTGATGGTAAATTTTTCTAGTATGGAATTTTTTTATATATACCCAATTATTTCTAATCAACAATATAAATCAATTTGTATATCAAGACGCAAAGTGGTTTTTTATATAAATTCAATGAATCATCAAGAAGGATGAAAATGATAAATTAATTTTTTGTTTTGAAAGATGAATTTATTCCATCATACTCAAATAAAGATCAATAGTACTAGTTAGCACCAGGTATGTAGTCAATGACATGGATAAAAAATAAATGTTCTGATAATGTATAGATTATTTATATTTCTCTGAATGAATCACATTATACTACAATTTTTATCCTTGATTGTTAGAACACTTTCTATATGATGGTAAGAAAGGATCTTATCATAGTCATTTATTAAGAAAATGAAGGTGTCATTCAACTTGGAAATTATGAATGCCTAAATATTATTGGATCAAGAAAATTTATGTTTTGGAAAATGATATGTGATACACAAATACCTCTATTTGGGAAGATCTCAATCACAATTGTTTATTTTCCAATCAATAGTGAAACTTGGGGAATGAAATAATCTTCACTATAAAAACCAATATATACAAGGCAAATGATGGTTCAATTGTCATATAGGGGAAGTGTATGAAGGATAATCTATATCCTATTAGTGGAGAATAGGATAGGTGGTTTTTCTTCATGGAAGGGAAAAGGGTTGTGGTATAAGTGCATTGGTCATTTAATCCAAACATACTTTTAATATTCGATGAAAAATTATGGATCTGAAAATATCTCTAAACAGTCATGTGATTAGATACACACCTCTAATACTTATAAAAAAAGAAATATTACTCAAATGGCGTACGAGGAAGAAAAATATAAGTCATCAAGTTAATTAAGTTGGATAATGTTAAGGTATATAGACCAACATCACTAATATGTATTGATGGATAGTGATATTGAATTATTTTTATTGATGATTATAGTTGGATAGTGTGAATTATGGTCATCACTCATAAGTATGAGGTTTTAAATTGCATTACACTCTATCATAGGGTTTTTAAAATAAATCTTATATAAAAAATATGAAATTATGAAACAATAATAGAATATTGTTTACCAATATCCATGTTAAGGATTATCTTGAGAAGCCTGAGAGAAGGAACCAGGTTTTATTAGTATGAACTCCTAAGATTAATGATTTATCTAAGTGGAAAATCTGAATCATAAATAATATGGGGGAAAATATTATTGAAAATGACTTACCATATTGGTTTTTTAAGGAATAAGTATTGATTTCAGTCTACATTTTGAATAGATATTTTTTTCTAAGATACTAGACGAACATTTATAAGCTATGACAATAAAAAATAGTATTAAATTACTTTTGAATCTACAAAAGTAATTGATTAATTCCCAATAAGAAAAAACATAAAAATTTGGAGTCTGTTTGAGATGATAAAATTTTCCTTGGATATTTAGGAAAAAAAATTCATATAAATTCTAAAACAAAGTGTCTAGGAAAGGTCATTTAATGAAATGATGTCACGTTAGTATAAAATAAAAAGAGATTTCCAAAAAAATAGTTGGTAGTTTCTAAAATAAAATGATGATGAGATATGAATCCTAAGGAGATTGTGAGGGGAAATATTTATTTATAAGAAGACCTGATGGTGAGAAGGAAAAATATAGACTTCCATCTACACAAAAATTAAAAGATAGAGATAAATTTAATGAGATAAATATTAATGGTGAATAGAGAATTCTTATGAAAATGAAGATAATAAATTTCCTACAAAAAAATATTTCCTACCATAGTTATAACCATATTTAAAGAAGATTCAAAATATGATATTTGGGATCAAGTAATAAATTAATAGCTTGAGTAAATATTGAAAAATAAAACATGGTAGATTGTTTATAGATCATTATATAAAAATTTTATTAGGATGAAATAGATTTACAATAAAAAATTATTGAATTTAACTAGTGATTTAAAAAAATAATGACCTTTATTTTATAGATACTCTTAAAATGAGACAATCAATATAGATGACATATTTTCACCAGTTCCATGTTTAGAGACAACAAAATTATTATTATCTATATAAATATAAAGAAAATTTAATGTATTTATGATGGTAATCAATTAAGTATTGCTAAATGTATTTTTAGAAGAAGAGGTGTAAACTAAGGAATAACATAATTTTATTGTCCATTTAATTGAGAAAAAATTTCATTAGATAAAAAGTCTCTTTATGGGTTAAAGAAATAACCCAGATCATGTTATTCAAAACTAGACTGATAATTGAAGAATCTTAGTTTCCAATATTTTTGGGTTGATTACACTCTCTATATCAATAATGTGAGTGATCAGAGGTTGAGGGTTTTAGTATATATAGATGAAATAATACTTGGTGGATCAAATTAAGCACATTGAATAATGTCTGCATAATTCATATAATGTGAGTTCAAAATGTTAATTAATAGTGTGATTATATTTTATTTGGATTGTATATGATGGAAGGAAGAAATGATATAGTTTTTCTAAATTTAAATATTCCTAAAATAAAAAAAAATTGTAATAGAGGATTAAAAATTGATAAAATCATCAATGGATACCAAGAGACCCTAAAGAAAGATCATGTCAACGGTATTTTATCAAATTAATTGTGTTCTTCCTGTAATTATGTGATGTTTTATACAGGATGTGGTAATTTTTTAACTTCTTAGCATGTAAACTAGAGAACATTTTGAAAATGAACGAATTTAACAAAGGGGATATGTTATGAAAACTACATAGTATAGTTCATATCATTTTAGAGATAGAGAATGAGAATTTTGGGTGATCGAAGATGGATTTCATGAAAGGTTCTCATTGTTTTTAGTAGAAAGGTAATTATTTAGTCTCCACCATAGATGATTTTTTGTGCCAAACAAAGTAGGATCAGTACACATGTAGTATATTAGGGAAGGGCTAAAGTTAAATTTCATTATTAGTGGTATTTAAAGGTTTAATTTTTTATTAAAAACCCTTGATAAATTTATTAACAAGAGATAAAACTAATTAGTTTAATATTTTAATTTTATAATTCATCATAGTTCAATATAATTTTTAAGAGTGAAGAAAAATCATAGAATAATGAATGTTGTGAAAGTTGTGAAGGTAGTTAACAAAGATGATAGTTCATAAAGTACAATTGGTTTTTGAAATAGGTTTCATTAATGAAAAAGATGTAGGTCTCAAAGGAATATAATTCCATGAAGATCATTCATCTCCCATAGTATAATATGTTCACAAAGAAGTATATTTTTTTTAATAGAGTAATGTGATGAAATTATGTGATGGAGCTTTTTATGAAGTGATTTTCCAAAAATAAATCCAGACATGATAAATTGGATTTCATATCATACATAAATGGGTAGGCTCATATCACATAAATATTAGTTTAGACTAGACCAAAGATGATATCGATCATGAAACATTTCTTCTGAAAGAAAAAGGAGTTTGTTTCATAATATATGTTAATGTGTTCTCAAGATTTATTGCTTGTAAACCAGGAGTGATGGTGAGTCCTCTTTGAATAGTCTAATATAGTTAAGCTTTAGTTATTCTAATACATTTTAATATTTTCATGTTATACTCCTTAGATTGTTCTAATTTAGGTGAACTGAGAAAATTTATTTGTGTCCCTAACAAACTTTTATTTCATTTGATATATTATTGATAGAATAAGATATAAGAGTGTTTTATTTATCAAAAAATATTAAAATGGGAATTTTTTTTTTATATCATACACAGATTCACCCCCCCAGGGTATTTAACCTGGTTAGAATAAAAATGTGTATCATAGAAAAAGGTTAATTTCATTGGTATTATATTAGTGTAACTTGTGACTATAGTTAATCACAAATGGATTCCTATATTGGATGGAAACTACTTTATTATATGGAATAATTATATACAATATTACTTTCAATCATTTTTCATATATATATATAAAATTTCCCTGTATGGAATTTTGGTAGGTATGTTCCATGGGGATTTATCAAAAGTACACCATAATAAACTATAAGTTTAATGTAAAGGAATAAATTCTTTAGGAGAGATTTATAAAAAATAATCTACATGAAGATGATGTTATATAAATTCTCGCGTTCCTTGTAGGACAATTTAGTTAATATATATGAAGGAGAATCAAAATCATGAGAATATAACTTAAAGGTTATTTAAAACAATAACAATTTCATGATAATCAACTCAAATAGATCTTTTGATGTTCTCTTTGATTGGGTGAATAATAATATGAAGGAAATTTAAGGTACTGGAGAAACCCTCTATGATTTAAGGATTATCAATCCTATCCTAAGTTTTTTATTATCCCTATTGAATCCAAAATCCAATATAAAATCTCACTATATAAGATTAAGGAAATTTGGATGAAGCCACGTTGTTCCTTTCCTCAAATATGAAATGGGAAAAGTAAATTTTTATGGGACACTTCAACTCATGTTCTTTTGATGTGGAATGTTGGGAATCCTGAAGCAAAGTGTCCCTAGAAGATTCAAGATAATTATTTGGATGAATAATTCTTTATGAATAAATATCCATCCAACATAAAAGGCATAATAAATATAAAATGAAACTTCATTAAGAAGAATAAATTTTTTCATAGGAAAATAATAGTTCAAAAGAAAATTTGGAAGATGAAATTGGGGATTGGAAATACCACTAGTAAGATATTATGGTAGTTGTTTTAAAAAGCAGTAAGATATGGGAATAGAATTAGGATGACAATAGAGAAGTGTAAGGAAGAGTTTATATGAGGGTAGAAATAGAGGCTAATCTTAAATATTTATATTTTTAAAAATATAAAATGAATAAAACAAACCTAATGTTTCATGATGAAAAACTCAATATATAGAAATAGAAAGGAATTAAATATATTCCAAAGCTGGGTTTTGAAATACTTATATTAGAAGAGTTTTAAATATCATTGAATATAGTTGAATTCAAGCTTAGAAAAAAATATTAGACCAAATAATCTAATGTTTTACTAATATAATGTATGAATGAGTTAAATGTATTAAAGATCATGATGAGTAGTTTTTAGATTGTAAAAAAAGGTTGAAGAAAATGTGAGACTCCTAAATATTGATATTAAAATTGGAAATATGATTATATATGTGATTGGAAATGTGAAAGTGGATTATGTAAGTCAAAAAAATTTGAAAATGCTTTTTTTAAGAAGAAAAGAAACTTAAAAATGAAATGGATAGTATAGGGATTGATCATGAATATATATTTTTGATTGTTTATGTTAGGATACAATAATCCAATATTAATTTGAAGGTACATTAAGGTACCATTAATAATATTAATACCCATATAAATGAATAGATAATTGGTGATGTAGTAAAGAAACACAAGATTTCACCTCAAATTAAATGTTACAATTATGGAATGACTAGATAATGGAAAAAATTTTCTCATATATCTAGGAGGTAATAGAGGGAATAATAAAGAAATGCAGTTGAAGGGACTTCAATATTCAATGCATGGTTCTAATTGTTACTATTCTTGGTGTATATATTTTGGGCTTATGACCAGGTATTTCTCATTAACATTTTATAACAATGTGCATAGTGTTGGAGTTGGTTCCCAAGAACCAACTTCTTTTGAACTTTATGATAAACATGCATTCATTAGATGGATACTAATAAACTACTTATCACGTCATGATTATTATTCTGTATGATATCGTATGTGATAATGTACTAAGAGTAGCTGTCTCACTAAAATATTAGAGCGGATCCATGCTATGATGAGAACTTGAAAGTTCCATAACACTATTCTTGGATATATGTTCTATAGTGGGATGATATCATTTGAGGGAACACAATTGATACAGACTATCAGGAGTAGAGACTCATAGGAATTTGAGGTACCTTCTCAGGGTGTGTGCCCTTGGTAATATCTAGGAGGATATTGTTATAATGAGACCCACCAATAGAAAATACATATTTATAAGTGTCATTGGATGTTTCTATTTATGGACGTGTCTATTTTTCCTTACACTTTAGGATTATTATAAATAGGTATTATGACTCACGTACATAGATGTATTGGCGAAAACTATGATGACATATGTTCGATGAAAGGTGGGATATGATGGGTGTATCACGAGTAATACTGAATTAATGAATAATGAAAGAAAATATTGTTCCCTTATGTTCTATAAAATAAGTACATATCTCAGTCCCTTTGATGGAAAATATATAGCCTAAATAAATCAATGTCCATGGAGTTCTATATGAAAGTTCAGTTTTTGGGAAGTCGATGAATGAGAAATCGACCACATAGATTGGTGGCATTTGATGCAGCCCGCTTGATTAGAGATATTGACACAAAGGGGTTATGTTACATGGTAGGAGTTCATTTGAGGTGACATCTTATTGTGTCATTAACTTCTTTTTTATGGTTTCCTTGGTGTGTTTCTATAGTCTAACCATGGAATTTAGGCATCTCCACATAATTTTGCTGAGAATGAGGCTTAGAGGGTCACACACTAATTGTATCTAGTATCTCAGTTAAATAATATATTATTTATTATATATAATGTTGAATAAATATTATTCCCATTTTTGATTTAATAAATACTCATGGATTCCTAATCACATTTATTTTTGACAGAAGTTATTTGAGAGAATATAATGCAGGAGAAAATAATAATAAATTTTTATTTGTTATTTAGTGAATACAATATTTATATATTTATCGTTAAATAATGAAGTGATATTTATTTAATAAATAAATAGTCATTATTCAAGTTTCAATAAATATAGTGGAGGAATGGTGGACCTAGTTAAGGGTCTAATGAAAAATAATAATGTTGAATATTATTTTATTTAATAATATTTAATTATAACTTTCATGTTAAGTGTATGTTAGGAAATAATAATGTTACTATTATTATTTGACATGGATGTTTCACTAGGATTTATAAAATAACTAAAGCATTAGTGAAAATTATTTATTATTACCCTAGTGACTTAAATGCTCAGTTGTATTACACTCTTATTAGCCAAGCACTAGACAAGCGATGATTGGTATTGTTCACAATGATTTGGAGAAAATATATCATGCTTGGATAATTCTTTCTTCTCTAATAATGCTCTCAATAACAAGATTGATCCTCCTCCACCGTATCAATGAGAACTCGTTGGAAGTGGTTCTCAAGGTGATCAAAGACGGACATTGCAAACGAAGGGATCATCCATACTAGCACCCAGAGACTCTTTTAGTGATGTTCATAGATATGTGGAACACAAGTGGATCAATGCTAGAGGAAATCTACTATTGATATCTTCAATTCAATGACGGTACACCTGCATATTTATGGTTGAACGCATTAATGAAGAAGAAATCACCTTTGTTGTAATTATTTAATTAAATTAAATTAAATATAAACAAAAGATGTCAATCCTATCTCTTGGTTCTATTTTTTTATTCTTTTTTCTAAATCCTTGATTCAATACGGTGGATTTTGGCATCATATTTGTATTGATCTTGTATTGTTTATTGAATATGAAAAAAATTAAAGTTGTGCATCATCCCTCCCGCACTTCCACTACCCCCAGAACATACAATTCGTATCGGAGCGGACATATTATTGTTTATAATTATTTAAATAATTAATTGGTTATTTTGTCTTTAATAATATAGTTTTTCAATTCAAGTTTAATCATTGTTTAATCTAAATTTCGAGATATGTTCTTCCTTTAACTTTTCTCGCAGATCTAACAGAACTGATTAATTTTATGATTAAATTTAAATCAAGGAACCCATATGGAGGTGCCAAGGGTTTTATCTAGGTAACACATAATTACACACCATGCAATCAGATCTACACATGTATCATGAGTAGTTCATAAATTTCTCAACATATGTGCATTTATGACATGCAGTGTAGTTAATTATTACGCCACATGTTGACCAGGATAGACAAGTACATAGTTACTAGATTACATGCCATGTGTCTCACTAGACACGGCGTGTAGTCCCATTAGATCTAGGTCGATCTGTGTATCCCATACATGACTTTCCTAGATGGTGACCGTGTAATGTAGAGTCTACAAGGTGTGTGGCCCACTAGACATGTTGTGTACTCCAAAGATTTTGGTAGTACACAACACACGTTGTTTCCCCAAGCGTGTACTCTATATGGATGGTTAGGAGGGTACATTCCATGTAGTAGGATCTACATTTTGTGTACTTTTTCAAGATTACATAGATTTAAAATTTATTATTATATTATGTAACCCCTGAGACATGTACCTTCATGTGGGTGTAAATCTGGGACACACCATATGATAGGTGTTTGATATATATAAATATATAATTAAAATATGTGTAATATTCAAAGATCTTCACACCATTAATGATTTGTATTACAATTATAATTCTACATGCATGCTACATGTCACAAAGAATAAAGTATATACAAGTATAATACATGTTTGGTAGTTTTGGAGTGGTATTCACCGGGTTACCTCCAAGGTATAAGTTATGTACAAATATAATTTTAAATGATTTTATTAATTTGTTTAAAATTATAATGGATGAGAATCTCTAGGAAATTTAAAAAAGGTTTATGATAAAATGATTGATTAATTAAAGATAATAATTAATCGATTTAAGAAAAATTTATCTTAAATAAGAATGACTAAAGAATTGAATCCTAGTTTTATTAAATGTGTAATTCATTGAATGAATGTTGATGATTATGACATAGACCAGACCTTTGTATGTTATGGGATTATTTTTAATTTATTATTAAATTTAATTGATAGAGTGTATACCTTATATCCCAATTAATATGTATGGCCTATGTGCCCATGATTTCATTTATATAAACCCTATTTTATCCCTCACCTATGTGTGAGTAAAATCATATGTAATGGATGGATCTCCCAAGATAGAGGAGTCATTTCAAGTTAGAAGTCGAGGCGAAACTAATCTAAGGAGTTACAAAGGTGGACTGGTGGAATGCTGTAAACACAAACATAATTGGTTTAAGGTGTTTCTCCCCTAGGTCAGATGTTAGTTTATCAAATTCTAGATAAACTAAATGTTAGAATAATCTCATGATCATACCCATTATTTTACTTCTATTAGTTGTATGGTTTTTCATTATGGTAGTTTTTTTCAATCACATAATTAATGAATTTACAAGCATGCAAGATTGAACTAAAATAAACTGGATTCTACGTAATTATTATCTAATACATCATTAATCACTAAATATTATCCCACATAATATTAACAATCATTTGAAAAGATAATAAATAAAAATTTATGCATAAAGGATAAAATCGCTCAATAAAATATTATGTTAATATAGCCCTCCATTACATCAATTAGAATCGAACCATAGTTCAAAGTGCTTGACCAACCAAATTTGGGGTGTCTTCAATTATCAGGGAATCTTAGTCTGAGTTTTTGGGTTGACTTAACATAGTTTAAATCAATCATTGACTTCCAAAGAAGAAATTGGCATAGCTGAGAGGAAAAGTATAAGGAAATCCAAAATTAAGGATTTTAGGATTGGGGGACCACTCAATGGATTAAGGAGTTGTAAGCTAATGAAGTTAGAATGTTTAATGACTACCTAAAACCTTTAAAATTGATTTACCAATAAAATATGGGGAAATAGAAAATGAAATATGGATCTTTGCCGCTAAAATTTTGAAGAAAAAATATTTTCTGAAGCCAATGGTGAGAGATATTGGGTTTCAATAAAATAGTGGGAGACTAGTGATTATATTTTTATTTATTTGTCTTAATTTTATCAAATAATATACTAAAACTTTATTCAATTTTTTTGTTGAAAAGGAATTAAAAACGACATCAAACATATCATTGTGATCCGTACTCAAGATGGAAAACCTTCTCACCAATACTGATTTCTTGGAGTGGAAAAGGTGCCTTTGGGTCGTCCTTCTCGATGAAAGGAAACTATATGTGATAGAAGAACCATTACTAATTGCACCTAGAAATGAGGCAAGGGATGAGGAGATCTGTTTGTATAAGAAACATATGAATGATGCTATAGATATTCAGTGCCTCATGCTATCATCCATGACCAATGAGATCTTGAATCCAAAAGAGAAATTGATGTTATTTGCATTATGTCTCACCTTATTGATCTCTATCGAGCGAGGGTGATACAAGAGAGGTATGAGATCCCCAATTCTCTATTCACCACTAAGATTGGATATTATGTACCATTTGGGCAATATATAGTCAAGATTATTGGCTACATTGAGAATCTGGACATCTTAGGGATTAAATTCCAGGATGAGTAGCATATAGATCTCATACTATCATCACTACCTATGACCTTCTCTAATTTTATTATGAATTATAATAAGATAAATAATGTAAATATTCTATCATAACTTCTTACTTTAATTCTCCATGTTGATAAAGACATGGGGTATGAAAAACCAGTATTCCTTATGGTGAATAGGAAGAGGAAGGACAAGGAAAAGGGGCCTAAGACTTATAAATATTCTAAATCCCTCGAGCACCATCCGACCAAGAATAAGATCCAAAGGTAGAGTAAGGAAAAGGAGGCAGTGTGCTTTGCATGTGGAAAGTCAAAACACTGGAAGAGGAACTACACCTAGAGGAAAGGGGAATCCAAATGTGCATTCATTATCGAGTGAAATCATTCCAATTCTACACATTGGGTATTAGACACGGCTTGTGGTGCTCACATATATATTAAAATGTAGGAACAAAATAGATTCTGGAAAATGTTTAGATGATAGGTTGATCTAAGAGTTGCCTATGGTGTGAGGTTGGATGCTCTTTCTATTGGTGACTGCCACCTCGCATTTTCAACCAAAATTATTTTGGTTTTTCACTGATGTTATTATATTTCTAGTGTTACTAGAAACACAATTTCTATATCATGTTTTGTTTTAGATTGGTTTATTTTCATCTTCAGAAAAAAATTGGTTTCTTTTTTAGGGAAAACATATGTTATGGTATGTCACATTTAAATAAATTTTTATATGTATTAAGTTATGAAAACCATGTTTTGGTAATTGATAACGAATCAAGTTCACATGACTCATATAACACCCATTTATGGCATCACTGTCTTGGTCATGTAAAGAAGAAGTGTTTGAAAACGCTCTATAAAGATGGTCTTTTAGACTCTTAAAATCTAAAAAAACTTGATATATGTCACAATTGTTTACAAAGGAAAATAAACAAACCACCATTTGGTGGATAGGGTGAAAGGGCCACATAGCTTCTAGGATTGGTACACACTAGTGTGTGTGCACCATTTCTAGTATAAGCTAGAGGTGGATATTCTTACTTCGTAAATTTTACATATGAATTTAGTTGATATGGCTATATTTACATGATGAGGTATAAGTCTAAGTCCTTTAAGAAATTCAAGGATTTCAAGAATGAATTAGAGAATCATCTTGGTATGAAGATAAAGAAACTTCGATTGGATCAGAGTGGAGAATATATTAACCAATAGTTCATTGACTTTATATGGGAGTTTTTTATTCTATCTCAACTCACTCAACCTTATACACCATACTAGAATGGTTTTAGTGAAATTAAGAATTGTTCCTTATTGTACATGGTAAGGTCGATAATGAGTCATGCAGATATTTTATTATCTTTTTGGGGATATGCATTAAAAACTTCAGCATACACATTAAATTGAGTACTGACTAAGGTGGAAAATGGAATTCTCTTCAAGTTATAGTGAAGAAAGAAACCCATTTTTTCATGTACACATGTTTGGGGATGCAAGGAATTTTTTAAGGATTTCTCATGCTAAAAACTAGAACCATGGGGTATGAGGTGTATCTTTATAGAGTATCCCAAGGAAAAAAAGTGATACTGCAAATACAAACCCTGAGATAATAAAGTGATTGTTTCCAAAAAAGTTGTATTTCTTGAGAGGGAGCACATCTTCAAAATGGGTAGGGGGAGAAAGATTGAATTCAATGAAGTTGATGCTCAAGATACACATGATTTGGTACAAGAAAAAATTCCATAGGTCCCAATAGAAGAAGTTGTTCCTAAAACTCAAGTATTTCATTGGATTGTAAAAGAGGTAAGGGAACCAGAGATATATGGTTTTCTAGTCACCAAGGATGGTGACTCGTTATTGTTGGACAATGATGAATCTTTATCTAACAAGGATGCAGTAGAGATCTAAAAATATGCAACATGGATAGAAGTTATGAATTCTGAGATAGATTCCATTTATCAGAACTAAGTTTGGGTTTTGTTCTATTTTCCAATTCATGTAAAGCATATTAGGTGAAAATGGGTATTCAAGACGAAACTATAAATGGAAGGTAAATTAAGTACCTATAATGCAAGGATAGTTGAAAAATGGTTTAAATAGCATCAAGTAATTGACTAAGATGAAACCTTTTTGATAGTTTTCATGATTATATTCCTTGTAATAATATTTTCAATAGTTGTTTACCATTACTATAAGATTTGGGAGATGGATGTCAAAACTGCATTCCTTAACGGGAACCTTTAGGAAGATTTCTATATGACACAGCTAGAAGGGTTTGTGACACCAGTTAATGCTAAAAAAATTCAAGTTGTAGAGATCCATTAATGGATTTAAGAAAGTATCTAGGTCGTGGAACATTTTATTTGATGAATCCATAAAATAAGTTGGTTTCATTAAAAAAAATGTGAGTTGTGTGTTTACAAAAGTATTAATGGAAATACAATTGTTATCTGAGTAGTATGTGTTTACAACATATTACTTATTGGAAACGACATACCAGTCTTACATTCAGTTAAATATTGGTTGAACAAGTTCTTATCCATGAAGGACTTGGGCGAAGAATCCTATATTCTAGGGATGAAGATCATTCATGATAGATCCAAGAGGATGGTTGGACTATGTCAAAGTGCATATATTTACTATATACTAAAGAAATTTTGTATTGAACAATCTATGAGGGGATTGGTTCTCGTGTCACATGGTTTATATATTTCTAAGAGAATGTTCCCCCATACACAACAGTAGAATGAAAAAATGAGTAATATCACATACTCTTGAGTGATAGGATCTATCATGTTTTCCATATTAGATACTAGACTTGATGTTTCTTATACACTGAGCATAGCAGTTTGATATCAAGAAGATCTAGGAGAACAACATTGGACTGATGTTAAGACTATTCTTAAGTATTTTAGGAGAACTAAGGATATGTTTCTGGTGTATGGAGGAGACGAGGAGCTTTCCATCAGAGGGTATGTTGATGCTAGTTTCTAGACAAATCAAAATGATTTGAAGTCGCAATCAAGATATGTTTTATGTCTCATCAAAAGATTTGTGAGCTGGAATAGTTCAAAGAAGCTAGTTTTAGCTGATTTTACAGTGGATTCTAAGTACATAGTGGCTTCTGATACAGCTAAAGAAGTTGTCTGGATTCAGAACTTTGTCTCGGATATTAATATGGTACCTAGATGTAAAGACCCTATCACATTGTATTGTGATAATATAGAAAAATTGTCTCTTGTAAAAGAGCCAAGGTAAAATCAACAGACAAATCACAAACTCCGAAATTATCACCTCTTGATGGATTTTTATCAAAGGGGTGAAGTTTCATTGATAATAGTATCCATGGAAAAGAACATGGCAGACCCACTGACTAAAGTCATATCTCAACAGAAACATGAGTATCATGTGAGAGCTAATGGACTAAAGGTTGTTATCAGTTTTCTCTAGTGAATGTGGGATTCTATTAGATTTGGTTCCCTAGAGCCAAATTCTTTTGGACTTTATGATAAAAATGTATTCATTAGATGGATATTTATAAACATTTTATCACATCGTGATTATTCTTATGCATGAAATTGTATGTCATAATTTCCTAAGAGTGACTGCCGCACTAAAAGGTTATAGTGAATCTAGGCTATGATAATAACCCCGAAGTGACATGACACTATTATTGAATATATGTTCTATAGTCATATGATGTAATTTTAAGGGACATAAATGATATAGGCTACAAGGGGTGGAGACTCATAAGACATTGAGTCACCTTCTCCAGGTGTACTCCATTGGTAATGTCCTAGAGGATATTATGAGAATGAGACCCTACAGTAGGAAATACACATTTATAGGTGTCATTGTATGTTCCTATCTATAGATAAGTGTATTGGTCATTATACTTTAAGATTATTATTAATGGGTATTATGTTTTGTGAACTTAGATGTATTGGTGAAAACTATGATGACAAGTGTTCGTGGTGAGGTAGGATATGTTGGGATCATCATGAGTAATACTAAATTAATGAATAATGCGAGAAAGGATTTTTCCCTTATGTTCTATAATATAAGTTTATATCTTAGGCTCTTTTATAGAAATTATATAGACTAAATAAATCCATGTAAATGGTTTTCTATTGGAAATTTCAATTTTTGGGCCGTCAAAGAATGAGAAATTGATAACATGGGTTTATTGAATTTGATGCAACCTGCTTGAATGGAGATATTGAGACAAATGAATTATATTACATGGTAAGTGTTCGTATGAGGTGACATGTTATTCCAAAATTAACTTCTTTCTTTATGGGTTCCTGGGCGTGTTTCTAAATACTAACCTTCATCTTTAGGATTCTCCACCTAATGACACTGAGAAAGAGGCCTAGAGGGTCACACACTAAATATATATAGTATCCTAGTTCAATAATATATTTTATATTATTTAAAATTTTGAATGAATATTATTCTCTGTCATGATTTAATAATTATTCATTGATGCTTGATCACATTTATTTTTACACAAGTTATTCGATAGAATATAATGTGAGAAGAATAGTTGTTAAATATTTATTTTCTATTTAGTGAATATAATATTTATATATTTATTATAGAATAATGCAATTATATTTAATTAATAAATAAATAGTCATTATTCAAGGTTTAATTAATATGGTGAAGGATTTGCGGACTGAGTTAAGAGTCAGGTGAGAAATAATAATCTTGAATATTATTTTGTTAAATAATATTTAATTATAACTCTTATGTTAAGCACATGTTAGGAAATAATATTGTTGTTATTATTTTACATGGGGATTTCTCTAGGATTAATGAAATAATTAAGGCACTTAGGAAAATTATTTATTTTTACCCAAGAGAATTAAATGCCCAGTTATATTTTTCTATTATTAGCCAAGTGCTAGCCAAGTGATGATCAGTGTTGTAGACAAAAAATAGGATAAAATCTCTCATTCCTTGGGAGTTCTTTCTTCTCTAAGAATTATCTCAAAAATGAGAGTGATCCTCCTCCACTGGATCAAGTAATATGCTCTAGAAGTAGTTCTCTAGGTGATCAAAGGTGGACATAAGAAGCGCAAGGATCTTACGTGCTAGAACCCAATGACTCCTTTAGTGATGTCTAGAGATACGTGGAACACATGTGGATCATGGCTAGAGGAGATCTAATCTTGATCTCTATAATGAAATGATGACACACCTATATATTTTTGGTGGAACGTATCAAAGAAGAAAGAATCTCCTTGGAGGTGATAATTTAATTTAATTTAATTAATTATAAAAAATATATGTTGATCCTCTCTCTTGGTTCCAAGTTTCTATTCATTTATCAAAATCCTTGATTCAATTATATGGATACTAGAATTAATTTTCATATTGATCCTAGATTTTTCATGGAATATAGAAAAAATTAATGTTGGGCATCATCCCTCTTGTGCTTTTGTTGCACCCAGAACCTACACATAGATGGGCTGAAAGTGGCTTTACATAGTAGATCAAGGAATCATCAAAAATATTAAAAATGAAAAATAAATTTCCATCATTTAAAGATGAAGTTAATCCATCATAATTTGAGGATAATCTTACATATTGATCAATAATAGGTATAATGTTGAATATATGGATAAAAATAATAGATCCCATAAGGTAGTAGTTGTTGATATCTCCCTAAAATTTGCATATCATATTAGTTTTTGGATCCTAGATATCATGTTCACTTCCATATGATAAGAAATAAGGATCTTGGAATAGTCATTCAGTAAAATAGGGAAGTTGTGATCAGATTTAGAAATGATTAGGGCTTAAATATTATTGAAATAAAAAATCTATGTTTAGGGTAAAATATCTGAAATGTAGAGACATATTTGTTATATTTGGTATCAGTCATGATTTTCTATGTTTCAGTCAACTTTTTCAATCAGAGAATGTAATAAAATTTACCAATAACACATGTTTCATCGAGGGAAAGGATAGTGAAGTGGTCCAGTAGGTAAATATCATGATGTGGAATCTCAACCTTGTAAGTGGTGAGGAAGATAAGTGCTTTATATCAAAGGAAGAAAAAATAGATTATGGTATTAATTCCTTGTTCATTTGAAACAACCATAATTTTATAATCTAGTAAAAAGTGATGGATCTTGAGATCTCTTTAAACATTGATGTGATCAATCACACACATGAAATGGATGTTAAAAGACAGTATTATTTGGAATATATACACATAAAAAAGAACCAAATTAAATAAGATTTCTTGATTTGTTTCATGTTTATGTGTGTAGAAAAATATCAACATGATATATTAATTTTAGAAGATATTGAATTAATTTCATTATTCATTTCAACTGGATGGTGAATATTATGTTCATATCTTATAATTCATAGGTGTTTAGTTTTATAACATAAAATTAAAGTGAGGATGAAAATGTGCATGTGAAAAAAATTAAAAAATTATAACTAATAATGGAATGTAGTTTACAAAAATACATGTGAAGAATTATGTCAAGAAGCCTATGATAAGGCCCCCAGTTTCAGTAGAAGGAAATCATCATAAAAATGGTGTGTTTGAGAGGATAAACCATATTATAAACAAAAAATCAAGAACATTTCTTATTAAAAATGACCCACTCAATTTTTTTTGGTCGAAAGAGGTCTTGATACTAGTAAATAATAAAAATAGGTATTTTTTATGTCTAGGAGAATATAAGACTCTATGCAAGTTGGGGTTTTTCTACGAAGCCAAAATTGAAGTAATTTTCAATCTTGAGAATTTAGTGTCACATTATCATTATGTATGAACACATTAAATTTTATTCGTGTAGAAATTGTGGAATTTTACATGTCTATATATGAAATAAAAAAGCATACATAACATCCCCAATCCAGATACCATTAAACTAGTGCCTCAAGATGGGTCACCACATGTCCTTACATATTCCTCCCCATGTTCCATAGGCTACCAACTAGTAACGAGGGTCTAATAAATAATGTGGTGAGTCTATACCCTTTTTATCAGAGTAAGAAAAACAGATAAAGTATGAAATAAAGGAATCAATAAGAAATAGAAAATAAATATGAATTACCAAACATTTTCCCAAAACTGGGTAGAATCCCACAACCAAATGGTAAATATACTATATCATGACATAAAGTTCCAAGTGTAAGTAAAAAACACAAAATAAATACTAAAAGATGAGTCCCCAAAATGGGTCCCTAATTGGGGTCTGGATCCCTCATCCATGAACACCCCATGCCCAATCAACCATCTAGAATAGGGATATTTCCCTTGTCCTCACATGAAACCATTAAATCTGCTTAGGTACCCAATGGAGGCTTGAGAAAGGTGTGATTATAACTCAGTAGACCGCCACCAACTGTGTCTAAAAATTAACCAGACTAAACTTGTAGTCTGTACATGTATAGAATGAATTACAAGACAAAAAAAGTATAAAGTGGGTTCCATTAGTTAACAATATTCACTAAAAACATTTTCATCATTCATTCCACGGGTTAGGAATTTTCCTCAATTACACTATGGAACAAGTTGATAAAATACTACGCATAAGGGGATAAGTTAAGTTAACTATCTCACTATGGAAATCATTTCATAAAAATTACATTATAATTACCTTGGATCCTTAGTCCAGGTAGTCTCTTCAAATGCAACCATTAGGGGAATAGAGCCTCAGTCTGAGTCCCTAACCCATGCATTCTTGGGGTGGGGTTTAAGGCCTTAGTCCAACCTAACCCATGAGTGTAGAACCTCAAATCAGTACCCCAAATACCAAAAATATATGTTCACATGCTTAATTAACCATAAAACAGTAACCAAATATAAACCATAATTGTTTAACACATTCATAATTTAAAATAAAAGTTAATTCATCACAAAATACATCATTATGCCTTATCCCATTTACACATCCTCATTTTCATTACTTAACACAATTAACCCATTTACCATTTACATAACTTATACAATCAATAAAATTATCCTCTATAATCCCATACTAATTTTACACAATAACATTATACCAAACAACCCCATATTACAAAATTAAAACTGGAAAAAATTACCATTAGTTTCATTTCATAACCCAAGATAACATGTCAACAAATTTATCAAGAGTTCTATGTCAATACAATTGAATTTTACACTTTGGATTTCAATTTCCATGTTCAAGGAGCGGAACACCCAATGGGTGGCCCATAACCAGGTCAAATTAACCTCAACACATCTGATGTGGATCATGAATGGTTCAACTAAACATTTACCCAGTCATGTTATCATATCTACCAAGGAAAACCAAACGGGCAACACAATGACACTTGTGAAAAATCACATACACATAAATAATCATCTAGAATATAGGATATAACTTATAGACCACATACCTCAGTTCTGAGATGAACACTCACTTAACCCTAGCCTTTGATTTGTATTTGAACACCCTTTCAAGACCCAACCTAATATCCATTGGAAATAAGTGGTTTTAGTGACTCAGAAGAAGAAGAGAAACTACACGAGACCTAATCTTCAAAATGGATGGAATATGAGGGTTAGACTCACCTAAATCTTTAATGTGAACCCATGACACTACAAATGGATTAGAAATTAAGTAGGTTGATCCTTGGGAATCATAGGAAAGTTTGGTTCATCACTCTTGTTGATGGAGAAGAAATTTGAAAGAAAATAGGTTAAGGGTTGATAAAACCCTATGGGAAATGTTAAAATCCCACATTTTTAGTGGGGTGTGCGGTTTGGCTACATGGTTGGCCAAAAAATACACCAACCATGATCCACCATCTATCCCAGAGGGGTCCAGGTCACAATGTCTCTTGGGGAGTCTACATGGTTTGAAAAACTGTGCAGTAATCATGAGTGTTGGATTTATTCAAGTCTGAATTGTTTCACCTTCCATCTTTCATGGTTTCATCAACTATGCGCTACACATCCAGGAAATCATGGTTAGGGTTAATGGTTAATACTAATTGTGCACCCACCATGAGACTTGCACTAGATGGCCACTTTCTTCCCCCTTTCATGTCCTGAACCCCCGAGGCACCCCCTGTCCACCTCAAACACCCAATAAAAATTTCATTAACTAAAATAAATGGGATAAAACCAAAACTTAAATAATAACATACCTCAAAATAATTCTATGATCTAACTACCTCCTCACCTTATAATGACTCAACCTTGAGTCTCTCTCCAAATAATCACTGAATTTCCTAGGTAAAGAGATCGGGCAATTAGGCACACACATCTATGTCCCTCTCTAAACTCTCTTCCTAAGCATTACCATGCTCCGACAACACTCAAACCAAAGGAATGATCTTACCTCGAATGAAATTATCACTATGATCCACAATACAAAAAAGATGATCATCATTGGATTCATCAACCTCAATCTAAACATCATCAACATCAATTGCATGAGATGGGTCAGGGTGATATTTATGAAGTTGGGACACCTGAAAAACACCACCCATGCCACTATACCATTGTGGAAGATCGAAAAGGTATGACACCAATACAATCCTCTCTATAATCTCAAATGGAATTACATACTTGTGCACTAACTTTCCCTATTTCTGAATATGATGGTGACCCAACATTTGTGCCACTCAAAGAAACATGTAGTCACCCACCATAAACTCAAGTTGTTGAAGATGTCAATATTTATATGAATTATTCCTACTCTGAGATTTATCCAATCATTTTTTAATCAACTAAACTTGTTCTAATCTCTCATACATGAGTCTTGGTCCCAAAAACTCGGGTTCCCCAAACGCCATCCAAAATAATGACAATCAACACACCCTTATATAGAGAACCTAATATAGTGCCATATGAATTTTCACGTGTTAACTATTGTTATAGGAGAACTCAATAATCACCAATTTTTTTCCAAGATCCACCAAAATCTAAAACACATTCCCTAAACATGTCCTCTATAACCATAATAATATTCTTCAATTTTATGTTTGTCTCTGGGTGGAAAACAATACTCAAAAACACCTGGGTACCAAGAACCTTTTGTAACCCTTTCTAGAAGGGAAAAGTTAATCATTGATCAAATTTTGAAACTATAGTCTATGGCAACCCATGTAACCACACTATCTCTTAAACATACAACTCACCCAATTGGTCTACGGTTAAGGAATCTCGAATCAGTAAGAAATGTGCCACCTTGGTAAACCAATACACAACTAGCCACATATCATCATTATTCTAAGTCATCCTTGGAATAACCACCATAAAATACATCATCACGTCATCCTTTTTCCATTTTGGAATGGTAAATGGTTCTAAAAACCAATTGGTCACTGATATTCAACCTTCACCTACTGATAGGAATAGCATCACATCACGAAACTTGAAATTGATTTCTTCATCTCTAAACTCCAATATTGTCCACGAAGATCATGATGCATTTTGGTTAAACTTGGATACACCACCCAATTTTAATAATGGAACTCACACATCAAATATTCTCGTATACATGTAGCCACAACCACATGGACATGAACATAAATTATTTTATCATCACCAATAGTCCAATCAGAAGGTGAATACCCACCTTCATGGCCATCCCTCAGGGAAAAAAACTCTAGATCCTCATACTATATCTCATTGATCTTGTTTATATGTGTAGACTCAACTACCAGGTTTTTAAGGGTTATCTTCCCTTTCTCATCCATCACCTTCATATGCATCTCAGTAAGAAACTCCATCATCCTTAACTCAAAACTAGATTCCCGAATAGCCTTATTTTGAGTTTTTGACTCAAAAGAACTACAATACTATTCCCCTTTCATGGTTTGTAGAGAAACTAAAAATCAATGGACTGCATACACTCAACCCACCTTTTTCGTCTAAGGTTCAAATCATTATAGGAAAATATGTAATTAAGTGTATTATGATCTATATACATAATAAGACTTTACCTTAGTAGGTAATTCAACCAAAATTGTAAAGAATAAAAAATCATAACCAATCATACGTAGGCTAATTCTGTTCATGATCCCTTAACATTGTGATCCATATGACACAACCTGATCATCCAGTATCATTACTTCCCAAAACCCAATATCGGATACATCAAAAAACATGGTAAAAAAATTGATTGGATTGGGTAAGATAAAAATGGTTTTAGTTGTTAACTTTTTCTTTAACTCCTGGAGACAATTATCACATTCTCTAGACCATTCAAACTCAATTCCCTTCTTGGTCAAGCATGAGAGTGGTTCTTCCAAATGGGAAAAGTATTTTTCAAAACTTTGATAATTACCTTCCTAACCAAGTAAAATTCATACAAAAAAACATTCATGGTCTATTTCCCATGATACAACAGCTTTAACATTATCTAGGTCTAAAGAAACACCTTCCTAAAAGATAATTTGACCTAGTAAATGTAGATTTAAATCTATAATTAAAATTGGGATAGCTTGGTGTATGTCATATTCTCTCTTAGTGTACTCATGAAAATATCAAGATGTTTTTCATGATCTTTATGAGTCTTGGAGTACACCATGATGTCATCCATAAAGAAAAATAAAAAGTAGTCTATTTATGGGTGAAACATTAAGTTCATCATGGCCATAAACATTGTTGGTGCATTGGTTAACCCAAACCATATCATAACAAACTCATACAATCCATTCCTTTTTCTAAAATATCATATGGTATATCAAAAGGTCCCACTCTTAGTTCATGATACCCCTATCTCAATTCAATTTTTGAGAACACTGAATCACCTATCAACTGGTCAAAAGGATCACCAATTTTTGGAAGGTGGTATCGGTTCATAACCATCATACATTCAACCTCCAGTTATCTACACACAACCAAAAATTACCATCAACCTTATTAAAAAACAATAATAGTGATCCCCAAGGTGATGTACTTGGATGAATAAACACCTTGTTCTCTAGTTTGTTCAACTAATTTTTATGTTCCTAGAGTTCTGTCAGTGTCACTCTATATGGAATAATAGAAACTGGTTTTTCTCTTAGTAGAAATTCTATCATGAACCCAACATCTCTCTCTAGTGGAAGCCACAATAATTATTCATTAAAATCATCCTAAAACTGATCCACCTTATATGTAAATATGAGATACCCTACTCCTCCATCATCAATCATAAGAAGAAACACTTCTGATGTGATTCCACCCAACTACTGAAAACCCATCTTTTCACGGCCTACTCGAATATCCCATTCTTTATAGTGAACATATGTATTCTCTTCTAGTGAAATGAATGTTACACTAAGGTAATAATATTCAATATGGAACTAGTACGAAACATTCCAATCTATTCCCAAAATCATATTAAAACTCAACTTCTCCAACTGAATCAAGTTCAACATGAAACTGTAACTACTAACCTCCATGGTACACTCCTTGATTTACTGGATAATTTTGGTTTGCACCTCTAACGGTGTACAGATAAAGATAACCCCACACATATGATTCATTGTTAGGACCAATACACTCAAAAACTAAGAAAATATAAAGGAATTCATAGCATTTGTGTCAAAAAATGAACTGGAAAGAATGGAATTCATAAGAATCATACCTCTAATTGTCGATAGTCCAGCCTCACCACCTCCAGATTCATGTTGAACTACAAGAAACATACATGTACCTCTTCTATGGGATTCAGTCTCAATTCCTAGTTCTTCACAACCATATGAATAAGAACTCCCTTTTCCTAGAACACAAAGTCCATTACCCCTACTGGTACAGCTGGTAGAGCTACAACTGCCTTCTAGATATGGGGTTGTGTAACCCTTTATTACACTCTATACTATCCTCGATCATCCATCATCACCCAAATATCGAGGGTTCCTATAGAACCTCTACACATTTCCCATCCTATCACACACTCGACACTCATCTAGTGGTAAAGAAAACTGATCTCCTAAGGGTCCCATCTTACTAAACTAATAGCAGAAAAGTCGATTGCTACCCTGAGAGGTTGGTTCAATTTTCTGAATACTCTATCCACCTATTCCGTACTAAAGACTCTTGAAGTGGGGATTCCTACCATCAGAAGTTGCACCACTAAATCACCCAAATAGAATAGCATGTTCACCCCTATAATCCAGTTGTATATTTTTATCTGAAATAGGGGCCTGATCCACCACCTCACCAAAACCTATTCAAGCGGAAGATATTAACCTAGGACTTCTAAGTATATCATTGAAACGTCTTTTTGTAGATGACTTATCTCTTTCCAATGAAGGAATAAATCATTTCAATTAATTGAAGAGGCAAGCATAATCCATAATTGTCATAGTCTCCTAAGTGAAACTCATAAACTCTAAAACCTTTCACTACCTCATGGTATCTGGATAGAAATGTTATAGAAACTTTTCCTAGAATCCTTTTCAAAAAATACACTCTTCATGCGTAGTATAAACCAAGATATCCCCCTAGTTATTTTCTTGTCCTCTCAACATGAATGTCGCTAACCTGACTCTCTTATTAAGAAGAGTCTCTAAGTGATCATGAATTATCTGGATGGAATCTATCCATAACTCAAATTCCTTAGGTCCACCCTCTCTAAAAACATTTGGTGGGTTTTTTTATGATACTCTCTATTAAACTCAAACATGTTCGGTATAACCTTCCCTGGTCTCATTCCATCATCTGTATAAAATGAGAAAACATCTTACAAAACTTCTCCTATCCTCTGTTATCCTGAATCATCAGGGTTCCTTTCTCTACTTCTGGAGGATTATTCTCAATGACATCCTCTTGTCTCATAACCATAACATGTTGTCATGGTGGTATTTCTCTACATTTTTAAACACATATCTCATAACAGATAACATAAAACCGCCATATTTGTTCACAAAATAAGGCTCTCTATAAGAAATAATAAACATATTATATATACTCTATCCTAATAGATATAGTCACATATCTATCACTTCCCTTAGCTATCCTTTCCATGGGTTATCGTTAACATGGGGTAAAATATCTCAAACAACCAAAATTATTTTCATAAAACATAATTTTTAACCGTTTTTACTTCCACAGCGTAAATATTTCCTTTTTAGGCACCCTTCCATTTTTACAACAGTAATTTTAAACCATTTATAACCATTTATTAGGAAAAATTATTTAACCATTCTTTCACATTACTTAAAATTACCCTTTTTCATTATCTTTATTAGACACCACTTCATTCAAATTTTCAAATAAAATAAAATTAATTTTATTCTACATATCCCACACAGCTTTCCCATTTGTACCTACCATGATCCATGCCACATATATCCCTATGTTCATAAAATTATGCATGAATTCAAAACCTCATACCATTTTGAACATGAGTAAAATATCATAAAATATTTACATCACATAAAAACTTAATCACCCAATGGTGAAATATCATTCAATTGTAAAACACACCAAGAACAACAATCCCATACTTATTACTTTGGTTTTCCCTCATACAAGGGTTACATACTCCCATGTACAAGCTCATTTTCATGGTCTAACACATCATATTATACCATCTACAATCCCCAAATTATAATACAACATAAAAGAAAAACCTTCTATGATATCACTTTCTAATATCCCCAACCTAGACGCCACTAAACCAGTGCCCCGATCTGGGTGTCAACATGACCTCAAGCGTGCCCGCTCATATTCCAGAGGCTACTGAATAAAAAAGAGGGTCTAATAGTTCAAATGGGGATATTATACCCTATTTATTAGTGAGGTATGAAATAAAGGATGAAATAAGAAATAAATAATAAAAATAAATTACCAACCATTCTCCCAAAATTGTTTACAATTATGCAACCAAATGCTAAACTTTCTATGTCATGACATATAGTGTTAAGTGTAAGGAAAGACCCAAAAGAAAGAAAAACTTAGGAGTCCCCAAAATGGGTCCTAACTCCAGGTCTGGATCCCTCATCCATTCACATCCCATTCCCAATAAACCCACTAGCATAGGGCCCTTTCCCTTATCCCAACTTCTAACCATGAAATCTGATTAAGTACCAAATGAAGGCTTGGGTTGGGTGTGAGTGTAACTTAGTATGCCACCACCAATGATTTCTACAAAATATCTAGTCTAAACAGATAGTGAATTCATGTATAGAATTAACTAAAATAAAAACAAAACATAAACCATGTTCTATTAGTTAACAATATTAACTTAAACCATTTTCATTATTTTCTCGATGGGTTAGGAAATTTAATCAGTTACCCTACAATCTATGTTAGTCAAATACTCTGAATATGGGGATAAGTTATGTTCCAAATGTCAATAGGGAAAACATTTCACAAAAAATTACATCACACTTACCCTGGAGCCACAATCTAGGTAGTCATGTAAAATGAAACCATTAGGGGTATAGGACCTCATTTCAACTCCCTAACCCATGCATTCTAGGAGTGGGGTTTAGAGCCTCAATCTGACTTGACCCATGGGGGTATAACCTCAATTAAATACCCCAAATACCACCAATCCATGTTCATATGCTTCTTTAACCATAACACATGTACTGAACATCAACCATAATTGTTTAATGGATTCATCATATACAACAAAATTCCATTCAACACATAATCCATCATTATGGCTTAGACCTTTTACACATACTTGTTTACATGACTTAAACTAATTAACCCATTTATCATTTACATACCTAAGCAATCAAAAAAGTTATCCTTTACAATCCAAATCTCATTTAACCCATTACCATTATACCAAACAACCCCTTATTATATGTTAAAAAATAGACACAATTACCATTAGTTTCATTACATATCCCATGCTAACATGTCAACACATTTATCAAGGGCTCTATCTCTAAAAAAATTAATTTTATAGTTATCATTTCAATTTCCATCTTCAATGAGCATAACACCCCATGGGTGGCCCATACCACCATAAAATTAACCTTAATGAAACCCATGGGGATCATGAGGGGTTCAAATGAACATTTACCCAATAAATTTATCATATCTACCAATGAAAACCAAACAAGGAACGAAACAACACTAATTCACTACCATATACACATAAATAATCAACATGACTATGGTATATAACTTGTAGACCACCTACAATAGTCCTGAGATGAATGCTTAATTTAGCCTAGCCATTGATTCAGAGTTGAATTCCCTTTGAATCACCAACCTAATATCTACTAAAAAAAGTGATTTTAGGGATTTTGAATAAAACAACAACCCAAGCTTTAATGTAGAAAAAGTAATGAAGAAAGGTGTTTGAATCACCTAAAGCATTAATCTACACTCAACAGTGCTCCAAACGACATAGAAACAAAAAAGATCAATCCTTGGGAATCTTGGGAGAGTTTGGTTCATCACTTTATCTTCTAGAGGATAAATTTTTAAGAAAATTGGGCAAGGGTTCATAAAACCTAAGGGGGGAAATGTTAAAATCCCACATTTTTAATGGGGTGTACAATTTGGATGCACAATTAACCAACCTATGGGCCAACCATGAGCTACCCTCTAGCTAAGAGGGGTCCAAGTCATATGATCTCCTGGGGAGCCTGCACAGTTTTACAAAACATGTAGTAATTGTACATATTGACTCTATCTATGTCAGAATAGTTTAACCTTCCCCCTTGAATGGATCCATAAATTGTGCATCATAACTCTTTGAAACCACACATGATTACTACTAATCATCATTCAACTGTGCGACATGAACTAGATTGCCACTTCCATCCCCATTTCATGTCCAAAATCCCCAGGAACCCCTCAGGCCACCACATAAACTTGTTAAAAAATTTGTTAACCAAAATCAATGGTTTTAAACCAAAACATAAATAAGAAATTACGTAACTATAATTCCAGGATCTTATAGCATATATATGCAACAATAACTACCATGGAAAGGTCATAAAAAGAAATAATTTCACTATAGTTTATAATTTTTAAAGTTTGCAAAAAAATAATGAACATGTTTTAGATGAAATTAATATTGTGGAATAAAACTCAAGCAGAGAAAAAGCAAAAAATTTAATTCATAAGAAGACCAAGATGATGATCATGTTTAATTTAGCTATGTATCTAAATGTAAAAAATATAGACATGAAACTCATGATTATAGTATAATTCATGACTAGATAATGCTCATAAAAATTAAGAGAATTATGTCTTTACAACATACATATTTATTATAAAAGGAGTGTCTAAATGTTTTGAAGAAGCTACAAAAGCAGATAATCAGGTTCAAGCGATGAAAGAATATCTTTTCCAAATTTAGAAGAATAAGAATTAAAAAAACATGGATGAAAATATGAATATCATCGAGAATAAAATGGTTTTCCATAAAAACTTGATGGATATAGTGTGTCAATTTAAAAAATCACTACTAGTGTGTGTGGGATACTCCTAGATCTAATGAATCAATTTAGATGAAACATTTTCACGAATAGCCTAGACAGAGATAATTTGATTATTCATAGCCAAAATAAATTAAAGTAAATTCAAGGAATTTAGTATGGATATTTATTCATCACTTATAAATGGAATTTTGGAAAATAGTTGTGTAAAAATAAACTATAAGGTTTTCTTTTCCATGAAGCTGAGAATTATTTTTTCAGCCAAACAAGGATTTTATGGGATAAATCAGGAATCGAAATTGTGGAATTCATGGAAGAATCAAAATTTATAGCTCTCAATATCTAGTGTCACTGAGTTTATTAAAATTTATTTCTTAAAAATTAATGTTTTTAAAGGATGATGATGTTATATATGTTGATAAAATAGTCACTGTGGTATTTATTAAATCACAATGAAAACAATTTAAATAAATATTTATTTTTTAGTTTGAAATGTTAATGACTGGGGATCTGATTTTTTATTTATCTTGGAGGTTATGTAAGGAATACAAGGTATATCTATTAATCAATATAAATATGTGAAGGATGATCTAAGAATATTTGGAATAGAGGATTCCAAAATAGGTACAACACTGATAGCTACTCAAATGATGTTTTCCATGGAAGTTGTTGGAAAATAGGTCGATGTCATTAGATATAGGCATTTCATTGGGGGTCTACTATGAGTAATAGTGATCTAACCTGATATTTTATTTTCAAGATGTTAGGTTCCAAGATATCAAAATAATCTCAAATATATCCATATGGTTGAAGTGAATAGAATACTATGATTTATCAAAGGAATAGTATATTTCAAATTTCTTTATAATTAAACATCATAACATGAGTATTTGGTATATACTAATGTGGATTGGGATAATTAAATAAATAATAGTAATTCTACATCTATTATTGTATTATATGTTAGTAGATTATAAAATAATTTTTTAATGAAGAAACAAGACCTCATTTCATTATGCACTATAGAAGTTGTATACATTTTAGCCACTTAAGCTCGTAAGAAACTATTTTAGATTAAAAATAGATTAAAGATATGGGAAATTAAGGGATTTATCTGATCAAAATCAATTTTGGTAATTTATATCTTATAAATCTTAGAAAAAATCACATCAATAACTCAATGAAAAAGAAATTTGAAATAAAATATCACTTTATTAAGGAGAAACTAGAAATGAGTTTTTGATATTGGAGTATGTTCCAACTGAACATCAAGTCTCAAACATTATTTTGAAGGCCATACTGAAAGAATATTTTTGAATAATTCAACTAGAAATCAGTGTCAATTAAACTCCCCAAACATAAATTGGATGGTTGTGAGATTCCCACATCCTGAGGTATGGTGTGTTGTACATATGTCCTGACAAAATTTCTTTTCCTTATTGCTGACTGAAAAGTAGTGAAATTATTTTCTATTGAAAAATTAGAAGAATATTTTTTCATATAATGGGGTACATATCACTCAAAATATCTGAGGGGTGACTAAATTTGACTATGGGATAGAGAGATTGATCAGGATGAGTTTAGGGGAGGAGACAAATATGTGGAGTTTTATTAATGATGATGATGTTTAGGTTGTTAAATCATTTAATAAATATCATGAAAATATAACTTTGACATCATGATGAAAGAATTTCACTTGATATGGTTGAGTAAGTGGTATTCTTATGGTCAAAGAATTATGTATGTAGGGTTGAATTTCACTTTAAAAATTAATATGGAATGTAAAGTAAATTATCAAAATAAAATGATTTCGATATAAATAAATAAAAAAGAAATAAATCAATTATATAATAGTTGGTAAAATATATCTGTGTTGAAAATTAAATATCAATGTTAATCATGTAAATGATTAAATGAAATTTATTCACGTATTGAATCAATATAAATTTAGGCAATGTGATAAAGTAAGAGGAAAAAAACAATTGAAAAGGAGTATGGAAATAACATCATCTGTGCCCCTACGTCTCCATCACTAGGTTTGAATATTTAATAGATATAATCCCCTTATCTTGGAGTTGATTAAGAAATATATCCCTCAAAATTTTGGTTTGTTTCACCCTCTTGAGCTTTAATGGTAGCCAAAGAACATGTCCCTCAATTTTTTAGTATAAGAACCTGTTAGATGAAGTAAATGAGAGGAGATAAGTTTTATTTAGAAAAACACATTAAAAATCCACTCATAAATAAATTATAATAATGATTAAATTTTAAAATTAGATATTTAATAGAATGGAATTTACTTTTTGAGAAATTTCTAATTTAATAACTCTCTTCGAGAGAATTTGATAGATCTATAAATTCGATGTTGATTCGATATTGGCAGTGTTGATGGAAAATAGTGTTATACTTTAGGATGACAAGGGAGTAATTTTATAGGATCAAATGGGGTGGGGAAGGTTATTTAAATCTTTATGTTCCATTAATTCAAGTAATACTTATATTATGGTCTTTTTTACCCTAATTAAAGAAGTCTTAAACTGGCTAGCTTGATGTGACTCGTTACTCGATAGCCACCTGTGGGTAGTAGGCAACCTACCTGAAGACATACATGATTATAAATCTTGAAGAACCTATTTATTGAACTTATAATAGGTAAATTAAAATCATTCATAACCAATACTTTTATGGTGGGCCTTTTTCTGCAACACTTCTTTTGGATAACTGGCAACAGCTATCTAGTACCCTGTATTGGGTATTTGGTGCTGACAGTACTTCTCTCTCTCCATGAGGAGCCTCTTACACTCCCATATAAATACTTATAAGGATGTATAAAAAACATTACTATGAATTTGAATCATGATAAGATATATTTCAATATAACACCTTGAACATTTTGTTCAAAATAATAAATGGCTTGATATCTTTCTTAACATGTAACACCGAGCATTTAGTGGATTATTATATATTATAAAAATATTATTAAATCCAATATATTGAATTTTTGGGTATAAATTTTATTAAATACATTATGAAATAAATTTAAAATGTTCATAATAAATACAAAAAAATTTATTAATGATTATTAAATAAGCACTCATTTTTATTAAAGTCATTTTATTCTTCAAAAATGAAGTTTCTTCAGAATTTATTTTAAATTTATTTTGTGTGATAGATAATAATTAATTTCAACAACATTTATAAATTTTATTTTATAAAATGAAAATAATTTTTATATTATAATTATCAAAATTAACTTAGGAATAGGTTATTATATTTTTCTGAAATGGTTTATTTTTCAGTGAATAGTGAAAACACAATGTTTTCAAATACTATCATTTATTATCATTAAATAACATAATTTTTTAGTCCCATTATATTTTTTATTTATTTATAAAGTAAAATATGATCCATTTTATTTATAATAATATAATTTATTCTGTTTGAATTATTAATTTCCATAATTTTGATATATGGTAATTATTTTGATTAAAAACATAGTTTTCTAAAAACTATTTTTCTTTACCTTTTATAAATGTATACTAAAATATATTTCTACCACTTTTAAGAATTTAAAATTCAGTTGTTACCCAATATTTTGAATCAGGAGGTTCAAATTTTTTAAATAGGACCCTTTTATTTTTTTTATGAAAAGTAACATTAGTAAATATTTTTCACCTAAGTATGGTTAATATTGGTAAAACATGGTTAAAATTTTGATATATGGCTTTAAAATTTCTATAAAAGTTTAATTTATCCTATTATTTGAGTTTATTTTGGCTATAATCATCCATGTTTCTAAAATATTTCAAATTGGTTCTATATTTCTTTGATTATGACATTTATAATATTTTATAAAAAAAATAAATACAAAATTATTATATCGTGACATCAATGCCTCTAAAACTCATTACATAAGAACAAAAAGGGGGTATATTGGACTGAAAATATTTATTTTAAATATTAATTATTTATTTATATAATATTAATTTATATTTAATTTTTAGTGATTGAATAATTTCTATAAATACATACACAACACTAACACAATATTTATTTAATTAATAGAAAAATAAAATAAATGATTTTAAAAATATTAAAAGTAATATAATTTGGGTGAATATTTATGTTCCATGAAATTTATAGAAAAATATAAATTATTCTGTATGTTTTAAAGGTTTATATTTGAAATCCATAACTATCTTGATCAAAATAAAGTCAAATTAAATGAATAGTTCCAAAAATACCATTAATGATATTTTATAATAAAAATATTTTATTAAATGATTTAATATTAATAAATATACTATTTTAGATCTATTTAATGTTATATGTTTTAAAATATTAACCATTATCTATTTATGGGTCACAATTCTTTCTCTGGTATCATTCTGGACCCTTAAAGAGTAAAAAGCATTGATTTTGCGTTAATAATCAAGAGGATTAATGGGGGGACAATGATATAAGGGTTAAAGAATAAATTTAAAATTTATAAATGATATTTTATGAGATCATTTACACTTACTCATCATATATTCTAAATATATAAATTTTGATCCATTTTAACTTGAAAATTAATTTATATCAATTTAATACTTTAACTAAATTCCTTGAGTGCCCCACTCCTCAATTTTAAAAGGATGCCTATTATCCACTAATAATCAAACATTTTATCCTTATATCCCAGAATACACATACCATAATACTTTTCTTGATTCCTTACCCACTTCCTAGAGCTTTTGGTCTTTCTAAAATATCATCCTTAAAATGCTTAAGCTATAAGCCACAAGTTGTTTCTCAATAAAGATGTAAAACTCTTAACCAAGTATTTTTCAATTTTATTTTGTTTTTTACCACATATAAATATATGGTATTTATTATAATATAATTAATTAAATATCATAAATATAATAAATTTTTATTATTTTTATTTAACAACCAATATTCAACTTCTTTCCATTATATGGGAAAAGAAAACATCGTGTCTCCCTATGTGTGGTCTTCCACATCCATGAAGCCATGTGTTTCATTTTCCATCACCACTTTACATTTTAGGGTTATATTTATGGAATTACCAAATATATATGATACCTATTATATTATCATTATTCTAGGAATGTGAATTATTATTTTCCTTCCCTTCCTTCCATCCATCAAAACACAGAAACCTCACTCTTGTGTTCGTACATACAACTGTCTCCACGAAGTGATGGAATTAATTTTTCATTATCTATCTATATAAATAGTTATAAAATTTTATATAATTATTAAATAATATAATAATTAAATTATGAAAATTATGTATATTATAGATCTTTGATCGATTTATAAGGACCATGACTACCGAACTGAAACAAGCATGAAAAATGAAGAATCTATCACCATAAATAATGATTTTAATAAGGAATTATTAATAAACTAGAAATTATAAGTTATAAATAATTCCTATATGGTTGTATATATATGTTGGAAGTTCAATAATAAATTTATATAAATATATATTTATTATTAATTACATTCAAACACTTATGAATAAATATGAATCTTGAACTAAGGGGTTCTCGTATTAATTTTATTTATATAAGACACGTAGAATATTCATTACTTGTTAACCTTATGTTGTGTATATATTTCCCATTAATTTATTTTATGATTCATTTTATGAAAATAATTTCAATTTATAAATCCAACTAATCTTCTCTCTTTCATGAATTTTTTGTTAAATGTGGTATGGTTTTATCATCCTAATTTATCTTCTTCAAGACATATGTTATGTTATGAACTTATCATCTATTATAATTTATAAGTAATAAAAACTTAAAATTTATGTCATTAATATCATAATTTTCAGGATATTAATTTTTTAATTTTATTTTATTCCTTCTTGGGTTTTATGGTTAAAAATTTATCAAAGTTGTAAGGGATTTATGTTTCAACCCCATTTTAATTGGAATATCTTATGATTGAATTTTTATTGAGGAAATTTTAATATCCTTATATAATAAATCCCAATAAGTTTTTATTCTATATTTATTAATGTAATTTTAAATTAGTTGTGACATTTTCATCTCTTTGTTACTTAAAATTATCTGGAAAATGTATTTGGTAAAAATATACTTTATTACCTCTTTGGTCAGGAATCATTTTCTTACATGTCAACATTTTCTATAAAATATTTTAAAATATTCTTTACTATTATCCCGTGATTGGTTAAATCTATTTTTACCCATGTTTGACATTTTATAAATAAATCAAAGATATACTCTTTTCATTTTCTAAATGAGGAAATTTTTATGTTTTTGTAAAAATATAAAGGAATGTTTGTTTTAATGTACATGACTGGAATGGAATTTCCCACCATAATAACCAATCAATTATTTGAAGACTCCTTTAAAATTTTCCATGTTTATTTTAAAATAAATCGGTTTCCATAATATTTAGTAAATTTCTAGATTTTAAATAAGTGAATTTAAAATTAAAATGGTATTTTCATCAAGAAATTTCCCATTTATATTTTTCATGAATTTACATCTATGATAACATGATTTGATGTTAATTATGATTTACATAGGATATGATCTAATGATAGGATCTGAATTATTTATCTATATTTTTATGATTATTCTGATGATATTTTTATGAAACTAGTTTATTTTCCATTGGTTATGTTATTATGAAACAATTAAATGTACATGAAACTTATTTCCTTTCCCTGGGTTACTTTATGGTTATATTATTAATGTTTTATGATCTTGTGGAATGTATATATATGGTTTCAATTATGTGATGGGTGGGAATATAATTATATATCCCTCCAATGTATAGGTTAGTGATGGATATCTCATGATTTATTAAGGATTACAATGGGGATTAAACCTAGTTCAATAATGGACATTGTCCATTATTATAGTCTTGGGAGTGAACCTTGAATAATGATGAGATTGAATGGGGGTGAACCCAATCTAATATTTTAGTCTCAGAAAAGATAATTGACTAAGTAAATTATTTTATATGCTTGTTTTATGCCCCAAAAATAGGTATTATTCCAATGTTATGGTCAAATGGGTCATGATATTTGATTTATTTACGATTCAAGTCCTACAAACTACCATGTTTTATGCCATGACTCTTGATTAAGATCCACAGTATGTTGGGTATGGTTTTCAATTTTTTGTTCATGTTCTAGTACTTTTCTGATCAATTATTCTTAAATGATCATTTATATCTCCCTTTTTTACCCTTACTTGTCATTTGAGATCGCTATTTATTATGTTTCCCTTCCCTAGTATATAAATAAATATTTTAGGAATTATATGTCTATAAAGGGTGAAAGTTGTGAATAATTAAGTGGGTGATGATGTAGATCTCTAATGAACATCTTTTTTATGTATCCATGTATCAAAAAAAACTAAACCTATATGATTCTACATAAATCATATAGATACCCAAGCATTTACACATTTAATTGAATGATTTTAATCTAAATTAAACATCAAATTAGAAGACAAGGATTATAAATTATATTGTCTTGGATATTGAGTACATTATTAAACATCATGATTCCAAAATAAGTACATCATTTATTTCAACTTCATAAAGAGATCTTAACTGCCTTTGAGCACTTACATCAAAATAGGATATCCAAGGGATAACAAGAACAAAGGGACGAGCTAAAAACCCAGTAAGGGAATAAATATAAGAGTAAAACTTACCACATGGGTTACAAGGAATAACATGATGATATAAAAATGACTTTGAACATGAATAAATATAATTAATCATAACATGGAAACATATAATCACTGATTCATAGTAATGTCATAGTGACATAAAACATGAATTTAGTACAATTCAAGGATAGATTCACATATATGAGAATGAGTCAAGGCTAACCCCCAAGATAATTTCACATTGAGTATGAGTCAAGGATAACCACCAATACCATTGCACATAACATCTCACAATACTAAAAATTATCCAATGGATTAGAGGCATATCTGGGCAGACCTATCAGAAAATGTTCATGAAAATTTTTTTCACATAAAGAATCATACATATGAAATCAAACATAAACATAAGGGTTACCAATTGAAAGTATTGGGTACCATAATCATGTCATAAAGCATAATAAATGGGATTATCATAAATGTTTCCATGAAAGAAAACTATTAAATAATACATGAAAATTAATAAAGGAAAAAAGGAATATATCGTGATTTCTAATATCAAAATTATGTGAGACCATGTGAAATGAGTATTTAATAAACTTTATAATTAAAACATTTTTGTGTAGTTTAAGGAAAATATTAAAGATAATTTAAAGAAGAAAAGGGAATAATATTTTATATAAAACCAGAAGTGAACCAAAAAAGTTTTAAAAATAAAATGAGTTATTTTATAAAAAATAATGGTGTCTTAAAACAGATTATAGTGTCCACTTGAATTTGTCTAAGAATTCAGGAAGTACCCTTAAATCTGGCTTGCTTACCGGGAAGAATCAAGTTGGTATCCTTTTAAAAACATGTATATCCCTGAATAAAAAGGATGAATGGATCTTGATACATGAATTTTAAAAATATAATAATAATTTATAATACCTACATTAAAATAAAATATAATTTTATTTGGGTAAAAGAGAGAAAGAATAACCCGAAGAAATAATACAGGTTCGGGTAGAATCCCTTACCTTAAATCTGAAGGTGTTCTTCACTTGATCGTAATGTCCTGGATAATAAAATTTGATTAAATAATTAATAATTCAAAAACCCTTTCTTCAGGTATTTGATTTTTTATAAATTTATTAAGTTCATTTATGGACTTTTGATGGGTTAAGAGGTCCAATTTCATCATTTAGAAGCGTTGATTTCCTTGGTTTTCCTGATCAGTTTACTTGTATACATGTATGAAAGATCGTATAACATGGGGGTAGTTTACAAGAATTGAAATTATTATTTGATAATAATATTAAAGTGGTTAAATTGTTCTTATATATAATTTTCTTTTATGTCATGAGGATTAAGAATTAGATAAATTTTTAATGATAATTATTTTGGTTTATTTTGATGATTTTCGATCACAACAAACTCATTTTGTTTTATAAATTAATATCATGTGTAAAAAATAATTCTAAAACATTATATAACATTTAATACATTAATTATAATATGTTTCAGCTATAAAAATGGTTTCTTAACCAGCCTTGAATACGGTAATGTAAATTGAAAACATTTTCATCCTTGAATGTGATAAATTAACACATCAAGGTCGATGTATTGATTTTAGTATAGAAGGAGGGGGAAAGAGAGATGATGATGAATTATTACATTATAATTAAAATATTCTAGTATATGTAAGGTATTTCAGTTACTATACCATTTGAATGAGGGTATGTGAGGATAGAGAAACAATATAAAGGGATCTCAAAAGTAATTAGATGAAAAGGAAGAGGGTTTTACCTTTTGATTCCTTCTTCTTGAGAACCTCCTTAGGGGATTTATTTTGGTATTTTATTAAGAATAAATGATCATGTGAATGGGGGTGGTACTAGGAGGATATCTGAGTATAATTTGGATAAGTATTAAGGCTTGAGAGGTGTGATGAGAAGAGGTGGTGAGGGGTGGTATTTATAGTGGAGGAGAGGGGTGTTTTCTCAATATATTACTCAATATTTTATTTTTTTCTCTCAATAAAAGAAATATTGTTGATTATTAAGACTAAATAATGTAATTAGTGAATGTCAATTCGAACCAATGGTAACTTATATCATCCATGACTGAATCATCACTCAAAAAAAATCATTAATTTATTCATATTCTAAATTATCGTATTTCACTATTCACCAAAAAATCAAGTATATTAGAAAAATCCCAAAAATTAAACCTAACAATTTTTCAATGTGTAGAATTTAAAAATAAACACCATTTTATAAAAATAATCTTCTAAATATTATATATTATAATTTTAATTAAAATCAATATTTAATTGGAAAATGTAAATTTTAAAATTATAACTCTTTTATATCACTTTGAAAATTTAACTAAGGTGTCATCAAATTATCATATAATAATATGAAATCATAATGAAAATTTATGACTAAATTTTAAGAAAATAAATTTTCTTTTAAATTGTTAAATTAGTCACGAAATTGTAATTAAATATTTATGACATACAAAAATTACAAAACATAATTAATAATTTTAAAAATATTTATTTACTTATATTAGGATATAATTATATCATATTTTCACTTAAAAAATGAAAAAAAAATTATTTATGCATTCATTGGTTTTTTTACTATTCAATTGTCTAGTTTTCTATTTATAAAGGTCATGTTGTTATTCCAAAGTTTAAGTTACTATTCCTTTTGTATATGCTCTTTAACCTCTAGAAATGCCTTTTACTTCATTATTTCTTCATTTATAAATTTTGTATTGTGTTCTTAATGTGATTTTATGTGATTATATAATGTGAAATTATTATAAAAATGGGATTACCATTGATAGAATTTAGGGACGTTTCATTCTTCCCCCTTATGAAATTTCACCCTTGAAATTTTATTTTACATTCTACATTGAAAACAACTGTGGGAACTTTTCCTTTATCACTTCCTCTGGTTCCCTTGTTGCCTCTTCATGATTATGGTTTTTACATAGTTCTTTGACCAAGTTATAAGTCTTGTTTCATAGAAATTTACCTCTACAATCGAATGTCATTATTGGTTGCTCCTCGTAATAAAGATTATTCTACAACAATACCACCTTTAAATTCAGTACATGTGAGGGATCCAGTATGTACTTACTAAAGATAGATTTGTGGAATATATGATGTACATGAGATATGGTTGGTGGATATTTTAGTCAATAGGCCATAACACTAATATGATTAAGGATCTTAAAGGGTCGGATATACCTGGGACATGGCTTCCCTTTATTCCCAAATCTCATTTTCCTCTTCCATGAAGATATGTGAAGGAATTCCTTTTCTCCATCCTTAAAATCCAAGTCTTGTAAATGATTGTTTACTTAGCTCTTTTGTAAGCTTTAGGCTTCCTTGATGATATATTGAATGTTTTTCACCTTCTAAACCATTTCTTCGATCATTATTGGTCCTAAAATATTACGTTCACTGACTCTATCCTTGCATGACACTTTTCTACATTTTTTCCAAAAAGGGATTCCTGTGGAGCCATTTGGATGCTTGAGTGGAAACTATTATTGTAAGAGATCTTAAATAGAGGCAGATGTTTGTCCCATCCTCCTTTTAAGTCCATATAACATGCACTCAACATGTCTTCTAATGTCAGGGTAGTTCACTCATATTGGCCCTCCATTTGAAGATGATGGGTCATACTAATGTTCATCTCAGTACTTAGAGCATGTTGGAGACATTTCCAAAACATAGAGATGAATCTCAGATATCGATCGAATAAAATAGATATGGGTAATCCATGGATCCTTACCACTTATTTTATATATATATCCATTCAAGTTGATTCATTGATAAGTCCTCTTGAATTGAGATAAATAGAGATGTCTTTGTAAGACAATACATAATAACCCATAGAGAATTGTTTACTTTGGATGTATTTGGTAGTCCAGTGAGAAAGTCCATGGTGATGTTTTACCATTTACTTGTTGGTATGGGTAGTGGATTCATTATCCATTTAGAATTTTTCCTTTTATCCTTGACTTGTTGAAATACCAAGGACTTTCATATATATTATGTGATCTCCTTCTTCATATTGTCCCACTAAAAGTTCTCCCAAAGATCTCGATACATCATTGTACTCCTTTTGTGAACTAGGAAGGTTGAGCTATATGCATCATTCAGAAGCTATTTCATTATCTCTGGATTGTGTGGTAAAAATATTTGTGAGCGAAATATTACGAATCCATCCTCATTGATCTCAAACTCATAGGATTTCTCATTATTGATAGATTCCTCTTTTTTCTGAATTTTCATATCATTTCTTTGACCATCCTATATTTTCTCTATGTGGTATAGTTGAGAAATCAATTGAGAAATTATTGACTACATTCCTCCATTAATTATTCCCATGTCCATCCATTTTATGCCTATGAATATTGGATCCTTCTCAATTATCATCATTGATAAAGATGTAGAATCCTCTTTTACTTCGAGTATCTGCCACCTTATTTTCCCAACTAGGATGGTAGTGGATTGAGTAGTTGTAATACTTAATGAGATTTGACCATATTATTTGGTGTATATTAGGATCCTTATTTATGAATATATATTTGATACTCTTTTGATCAGTATATATCTCACAAATCTCTCCATAGAGATAATGATGTTGGATTTTCAACGCGAATATCACAACCACAAACTCTAGATCATGTGTATGATAGTTTTTCTCATGACTTTTCGAATAACTTGAGCCGTAGGATATCACTTTATTATTTTTCATCATTATATATCCTAATACTTTATTTTATGTATCATTGTACACCATAAAGAGTTCTCCACTTTTCAGGAGTGTCATTACGAGTGTAGTGATAAGCCTCATTTTGGGCTCCTTAATGTTTTTCCTCAAAGACATGAGACTAGACAAATATTACTCTCCTACGTTTCATCTTTTTTTTTGTTTTAATTATCATTATAAGTTATTCAAAAATCCTCAGTAATACCCATCTAGGACAAAAAAACAACAGATCTATATTATATATGTTTTCATGGTCCACTCTTTGGTAACCTTTGTCTTAGATGGGTCCACATATATCCCTTTTCTAATAATAACATTCCCTAAGAATGATACTTCCTCCCTTAAGAACTCTCATTTACTATACTTCGCATATATTTTTTCCCTTCACAAAGTCTGAAACACATTTTTCAAATTCTCTTCATATTCCTCCTTACTCGTGGAATATATCAGAATATCATTGATAAAGACTACCATAATTTTGTCAAGGTAATCCCTAAAGACCCTATTCATTAAGTCCAAGAGTGTTGAGGGAGAATTACTGAGTCCAAAGTGAATCACTAGGAAAGAATAGTGTTTATACCTTATTCTAAAGGTAGTCTTAGGAATATCTTTTTTTTCACCCTTAATTAGTGATATCCCGACAGAAGGTCCACCATAGAGAAATAATTAGCCCCATATAATTGATCAAACAAGTTATCTATACAAGGAAGGTGATACTTGTTATTTATTATGATTTTATTGACCTCATGATAATAAAGGAAAATGTGCATTGATCCATCCTTCTTCTTAATGAAGAGAAATTTTGCACCCCATGGTAAAGCACTTAGGTATATTAAACCCTTGTCTAGATTCTCTTATAACTATTTCCTCAAATATTCCATCTCTACAGTGGCTATTTTTTATTGCGTCTTTGATATAGATAGAGATCTATGAATAAGTACAATTGAGAACTCAACCTATCAGTCAAACAGAAGACCAGAAAATTCTTCAGGTAATACATCAGGGTAATCCCTCGCAATGGGAATGTCTCCGAGAATGATCATCTCCTTTTTCTAAATCATTTGAGAGAGATATTGTTTCTCATAAGGAAGCAATATCCACAATTGAGATGATGATTCTGAATGAGTTTTATCTTCCTCCAAACACTTTTAAAGAATTTAAGGATGCTTTTGGAAGTGAAGAGTGACCTCCCTTTCCCAAAATTTGATATTGGATTTGTATAAATATGGCCAATAAATGTCCAAAATAACATCAAACTCCACCAAAATAAGTAAGACAAGATTTCATGGCAAGTTCAATCTACAAACATTAACTGGGGAGGAGTTATGTATCTTGGATAAAATAATTTCTACATTGATTTTTCTCATGGATAAACCAATATCTATATTTTATAGTGGTGTTTTTATAGTTCTACTAAACATGAAAGATATGAAAGAATCTATAGAACAAGAATCAAATTGTAAATTCACTATTCTTGAATTAATAACTAGCATACATTTCACCACATTGTTTTCTATCTCCACCTCAGTAGTAGTGATAGAATATTCCCTTCCTTGTTTCTATAGAGTTTGTTGTTGATTTCATATGAAAATTCTGGTCTTAGGGAATTGATTTGAAAAAATTCAATGTTCCTTGAAGTTAAAACACTTCAGTACAGGTTCAGTATTGATCTGAGCTTTCCTTTCTTCTTCTACGTTATTTCAATACTTTTTTTCCCTTCGGTAGTTCTTAGTGAAATTCCACATTCTTCCACATTTTAAGCATTTCATGGTTTCCTTTAGATGGTTACCAAGATGCTTCATTCCACAATTTTAACATGTGGGATATTTTATCTTCATTCCATTATGGGATTTATATCCTTATCCACCCATATTAAACTCAATTTTCCTCTTTTTTTCTCTAGAACCACATGACCTTTGAGAGTATTATTTATCTATTTCAACCATGAGAGAACAACTGAAAATCTCCTCATAACTTTTTAAGTCTTTAATTTTCAACTCTTTTCATAGACATGGTTTTAGCATGTTAAAGAAGAGATCAATATTTCTTTCAATGTTCATAACAAAGCCAGAGGTATATCTTTCAAGACTTGTAAATTTTTCTTCGTAATCCCTGATAGACTCATCTTGATACATCTTAACATTGAGGAACTCTCTTTCCATCTTGAGATGGAGGGTTAAGAGAAAATATTTATTGAAAAATATTTTCTTTAATTCCTCCCAATCCATGGAATCAATTTCTTACTTGGAAATCATATTTTTTATCAGTTTCCACCACTGATCAGCTTCCATATCAAAATTATAGACTGAAAGTATAACTTTATCTTCTTCTGAGCACTAGAGGATAGAAAATATCTTTTTAATGGAGTTAATACACTTTTCCAAATGGATGGTATCAGAAGATCCACTAAACATGGAAGGCCTTTCCAGCATTAAGGATTTGACAATAAATTTTTCTTTCCTTGGATAAGGTGGGTGTTCCACATTATTCAAGTTATTATTCATAACATGATCTTGCTGAACAATTATTGTCATAATTTTTTGAGCACTCATTCCCATCATATTTGGAATATAATTATGGCAATCATCACATTGCCTATCACGTTGATTTTTGGAACAGGTTCTTCTATTTATCACAACTAACTAAGAAAAAGAAAGTGATATTAGGGGAAATGAATACATAGCTAATAAGAATAAAAAGGAAACATTAAACATAAAATGATAAACTCTTACAGGAAAATTATATCCTAACTTGTGATTTTATAGTTTTAAATATTTTTTCCCATGATCTATTTCTAAACATATATTCTTATGGGCATTTTATGTTTTCCCTTAATAATGGTTTGTAATGAGATTATAAATTTATCAAAACATTTCCCCCAGGAGTGTCAAACCAAGTTTGTAGTAAGACCCATTGTCATATACCAGGTTACCCTGAGTCAGGACCAGAGCACATTGTCATATTTTTTACTCCTAAGTACATTTTTTCCAGAACTACATCCACTTTTATTGTCTAGATAGGGATGTATTTTCTTGATAAACCACTTAATCTATACTAACCAAAATTTAGGTTTGTTTTCTTAGACATAGTCTTATCTCCAAGGTTATTACTAAAGTTTCCTAGTCCTAAACTCCAAAAAAACACGAACTTTATTGGATACCAAATATAGAAACCCAAGTCTTTACACATATAATAATGTGATTTTGAGCATAATTAACCATAAAATTAAAATATAAGGATTGTAAATTATAGTGTCTTGCAGATTGGGTACATAATTAAACATCATGATTCCAAAATAATATCTTTTATTTAATCTTTATAAAGAGATATGAACTTCATTTTAAACATTACATCATCATAGGATATCCTAGGGATAACATGAACAAAGGGATGAGATAAAATCCTAGTAAGGGAATAAACATATGAGTAAAGCTTAGCACATGTGTTATAATGAATAACATAATGATTTAAAAAAGGCATAGAATATGATTAAATATATTGAATAATAACATGAGATCATATAATCATAGATTCATAGTAATATGTAATAAACATAAAACATGGCTTTAGCATGAGTCAAGGATCATTCCACATAGAGGATCACAAGTCAACAATAACCACCAAGACCGTTGCACATGGAGCATAAGTCAAGGCTAAGCACCAAGACCGTTGTGCATAACATCTCATGACACTAAAATTTACCCAATGCATTAGATTGTGATCTGATAACACCATCCTAACATGTTCATGAATATGTTTTCTATATAAATAATCACACATAATCAATAAAACATAAACATAAGGGTTTCCCATGGAAATAATTGGGTATCATAATCATGTCATAACGCATAGTAAATTGCCATATCTTAAAAGTGTCCATGAAAGAAAGAAATTGAATCATACATGGAAATTAATAAATAAAAATAAGAATAGGTCATTATTACTAATTTCAAACAGAAGTGAAAACATGTAAAAGGATTATTTAAGAAACTTTAGAATTAAAACATTTTAGTGTGGTTTGAGGAAAATATTTTAGAGCATTTAAAAAAGAAAAGCGGATAATATTTTATATAAAGCCAGAAGTGAACCAAGAATGTTTTTATAATAAAATGAGTTTTTTTATAAAAACTAATGGTTTCTTAAAATAGGTTATAGAGTGTACTTAAAATTGGTTAAGAATTCGGGAAGCTCTTTTAAATTGGGCTGGTTTATCAGGAAGAATCAAGTAGGGGACCTTTTAAAAACATGCATATCCCTAAAAAGAAGGATGAATAAATATTAATACATGAGTTTGGAACATATAAACATAATTTATAATATGTAAATAAAATAAAATATAATTTCATTTTGGAAAAAGTGAGAAAGAATAACCCGAAGGAATAATGGATGTTTGGGTAGAATCTCTTACCTTAAGTCTGAAGGTGTTCCTCACTTGATCTTAATTTCTTTGATAATAAAATTAGTTCATTAATTAATAATTACAGAACTATTTATACATTTATTTAATTTATTATAATTTTATTAAGTTCATCTATGTCATTTTTTATGGGTTAAGATGTTTGTTTTTGTAAAGACCCATAAATTTCAAGGAAATTTTTTTATTAATTTTCTTTGGGATTTTACGAGTACGCAATTTATGACGGCACCTGATTCTGAGGCCTGGTGTGCCCAGAATCATGTTCCAAAGTTTAGCTCAGGTACATTCAATGAACGAACGAGCGGTTTTTCCTAACTTTTTAACCGGTGCTCGGAATCAAAATCTGAGGACACCGATGAAACCGCAGCACCAGTAATTGCTTAAGAACACCTTTTCTGGAGTTGCGTTTGCTCGGGTGAGGTTATTAATTAAATGGGTTTACTAATGAATAAAATAAAATATGGTGCTACAAATTTTATTTCTATTCTAAGTAGTGATAACCTAGGCATGGTGGTTGGAGTGGGACCCACTAATATCCTAACTCCACTAGGTAGGATATTTGTGAGGTGGTCCCCACACGACCCCCCCCCCTTTATTTCTTTTTAACCTCCCAAGTGAATTTAATTTTGTAACTCACCCGCAACCCCTTTTTAATGGCAAGTCAACCCTCAAATTAATTTGAATATTTAACACTCTTCAATTAAGACAATTAATTGAATGAGATCTTTTGAATTTCAAATTAATGGCTTGTGTGTGTTAATAAAATAAGACAATGACTTATTTTATTGGGTTGTTGTTTCATTGTGCAGAAAAGAGAGGACTCTTGCGCTCTTGAAGAAATTTATTCATCCTCATCAAAGAACGTGAAGAACGCCGAGTCTTCGATGAATAACTCCATCACCACAGGGGAATCGTCATGCCATCTCCTCTCTTCTCTACAGCCGGTGAGAGATACCTTCTTCGAAGAATGACGACGCGCCGCATCTTTCTTTGGGCGAACGCCGACGACGTTTACGGAGCATCGATCCGCGATGTTGTCTTCCGCGACGCCGTCTTCCGCAATGTCGTCTTCCACAACGTATTTTCCTGCAACAAACCTCATTCGACGACATCATCGAGGTAGGGGTTTGGAATTTTGTTCGTGATTATTCTTGCCGTTCTTTGTCTTTTATTTTCAGCCGCCTGTTATCATTTTAACGGGAGGAGGTCAGACCGCACGAACACGGCCGACCCTCCTTCCCCTTTGATGTTGTTCGTTGCGGCTTGAAAGAAGGCAGCGCGGTGAAACGGCACCGCACGAAAACATAGAGGAATGCGACGAAGAAGCGCGGAATCGTCGCACCGTGCTGGAGAACCTCAAAGAGACCACGGCCGGAGCGGGGCCGCAGCGGAGGGGTGCGGCTCCGTCGCGCCACGTTGGTCGGACCAAGGCCGCGGCGGAGCAGGAGAGGGCGGCCAGAGCCGCCGGCCGCCGGTGCACAGGGGGCGGGACCGGCTGTTCCCACGCAACACCCTGGCCTGCCGTTACGGCCGGCCAGATCCAAAAACAGGGGGTCGTAACCCCCGGCTGGAAAAAGTAGCGGCCCCCACGTGGGGGTCGCGGTTTCTCAATTAGGGGGGCAGCGCCCCCCCCCCCCCCCCCCTTCCGTGACGGCTCGTCCAGCACTGAGATGGCCATGCGAGCCGCGCCCGCGCCGGGCCCACCGGTCGCCCAGGCCGGGCCGCGCCGCGCCGGTTGGGCCAGTTCGCACCAACCGGACCGGGCTGTGCCCTAATGGGCCGGACCTGTACCCGGTTCGGGCTGACCCAGGGGGTCTTGGGCCGAGTCGGTCTGGGCCCAAACCCCCTATTTTCGGACAGTTCCATTCAAACGCCTGTATCTTGGGCTACGGACCTCCGATCGATGCACCTTCAGTTGCGATGTGATCCTTGTATTGAGAAGGCCGTTTCGGTATATTAAACTCAAGGATTCAGAGAACCTTGGGTACGTCCGGGTTGGTTTGAGCACAAAACCAACTGGGCCCTCGGAGCGAAAACGCTTAAAACATGAGCTTCAGATGTCCGATTGACGTATCGTCAACTTCGTTGGATTCCTCTTAGTGATTCGGACCTTTTGGCTTACTCTGCTCGAGGTTTGGACGCAGTTGGAGTGATTTTGGGTTGGTTTTGACTTAAAAACTAACCAGGCCCCTGGAACGAAAAATCCAATAACTATCAGACCGGGCGTCCGTTTGACACGCCGTCTATCTCGTTGAGTTCCTCTTGTCGAGACAGAACTTTGGGATACATCAACTCCGGACTACGTGTCAGTTGATGTATCGACCCCCTTTCCTCGTGGAGCGGGCCCTCCTAGAATCGAGCATGCTGTGTGCGGGAACCCTAGATCTGGCTGTGACTGCGACGACGACGACGACTACACTGAAATCCTTCATGGGTTTGGCAACGATGAAGACTACACTAAAATACTTCGTGGGTTCGACAGCGATGAATACTACACTAAAATCCTATGTGGGTTCGGCAGCGATAAAGACGGCACTGAAATCCTCCATGGGTTTGGTAGTGATGAAGATCGTACTGAAATCCTCCGTGGGTTCGATGGCGATGACTACTGTTCTTTTATCCTAGGTGGGTCTGGCAGTATTGACTCTATTCTTGTATCCTACGTGGGTCTGGAAGAGTGGTTGTTCTGTATCCTCTGTGGGTCCTACAGCTTAGTTGGTTTTGTATTCAACGTGGGTCCCACCTTAGATGAATCAATGGCTACATCTGATCATCTCTATCACCTTACGAAGAAGTATACCTGTGTGAGTTGAGTCTTGAATTTCAATTAATATCTTCGATATGATTGACTTGCTTTCCTATGTGGATTGGGTTGTGTTATCCTGTGTGGATTGGGTTGTACTATCCTATGTGGATGTGATCGAACATGGGCTCGGATGTTGGATCCGAACGGGAATTGATGACTTAGGTATATGTTTGGGCATATACCTAAGTAGTGTTGGTTGTTACTTCATGATTGTATCTTTCCTTTGTAGATTATGGGAGACCTTCGGGGGTCTCGGGGTCCCTACTGATTATCGTATACTCACCCCTGCATGGGCTATGCCCGCACTACGTTGTGTTGGATGCAGATGACAGACAACGCTGATTGTGGTTGAGGCTTGTGCAGTAAGTCAGTACCTGGAGGTGGACCACTGGGCGGGACGTACACGGAGTGGACAGCTGGGCCCGAGGAGCTGAGGAGGCTATCTGTACCCACCCTTCAGGTGGGACTTCCAGTGGATGGCTCGACATTGCTTCATTACTTTTAGTTGTTGTACTTCTTTCCATTTGTACCTTACTTTCAGTTTGGGTTTGTATTCTGGCTCATTTACTTTCCGCACTTACTATTGTACCTAGTTTTACTTAGTTTTTACTTCTGCTTGCTTACTCTGTGGTGTTTGTTTACTTTATAAAGGCAATGCCTTCCCCATTTTGTCAGGATTTACGCCTTGGTGCTAGTCGCCAGCCCCTGGCCTATGGGAGGCGGGCTTGGGGTAGTCACGGCATGGGTCCCGAGGATGGGTCATGACAAATTGGTATCAAAGTAGTTCGGTTCTACCGCAGAACTCAGGACTCTGATCTTTATTCTATGTGAAGCAATAGTGTTAAGGGTATTGAGTGTGGTTATCAGTCTAGGGAGTCCATTGTTGGTGCGGTGGCCAACGTATCTGTACATCAGGACCCTGACTTCTGATTTCCGACTCAATGCACGAAAACATTGATTACATGTGTGTTTCAAAAGTTTTCTTTGTGATTAATTTGTGTCAGCTCACTAGGTATACTTTTTTGACCGTGACGCACCTGTTTCTTTTTAGGATGGCCCCACGACGACAGCCATCTAGGGTTTTGAGCATTGTGCGAGACGACATCCCACCGAGTGACAAGGCCTTGTTGCAGGGCCCTTTTTCAGCGGAGGCACCGGCGGTACCTCTACCCGCCGAGCCACCGATGCTACCAGCCCCAACCGCTGAGAGTGCATGTCCCCTTAGTGCACTATACGGGTTTCAATGTCAGAGACCGCCCAGGTTCCACAGGGATACGGACCGTCAGGTATCCGAGGATTGGCAGGAGGCTGTGGTTCGAGTTTTTAGTTTAGTGGGGACACTAGATGACCTCATGGTGATATTTGCAGCGATCCTCCTGCACGCGGAAGTAGGAAGATGGTAGAGCTTGATGGTCCAGGTGCACGACGAGGCATCACTCCTCTAGACGGACTTTTAGAGACTCTTCCGCTCAGAGTTCGTCTCAGCCACCCTTCGTGCGGTGCACATCCAGGAGCTACTATAGCTGCGGCAGGGCAGCATGACGGTCGCCCAGTACTCAGCGAGATTTACCGACCTATCACGCTATTTGACAGACATGGTACGGGACCCATTCTTCTAGGCCCGGACCTTCGAGCAAGAACTGAGCCATGATATCAGGGCATCGATGATCTCCCTCAGCATTCCGACACAGGCAGGAGTACTAGAGCGAGCTCTTCTCATAGAGATATTTCTTTCTGAGCCTACACCAGCAGCGAGACCTACCGCAGGGTGGCACATAGCAGATTCATCTGCAACTGGAAGTCGACGGATGTCACAGGGGTCCAGGCAGACCAGACCATCAGGAGGACGACCTCAGGACACTGGCTCAGAGGTGTGGGGCACACGGCGCAGATCCAGCCTTCCGACGAGCAGACAGTGCTATGCATGCAGCGGGCAGTTCCACATAGCTCGTGACTGCCCAACCTACCGTGCAGAGGAGCAGCAGATGGTTGAGGGGCCACCTAGGTAGAGGCAGAGGGTCAACCGGGGTGGTCTGCAGAGAGTAGGCGGACGAGCCAGGGGAGCTTTCCAAGCAGGAGGTGGTGGGCGACGCTTTGAGGCTTTACCACCCCCACCACCAGAAGGTCCACCCCGACCACAGGGAGCTGGCGGGCAGAGGCAGGCTCAGCTTCAGGCAGCGGAGGCCTATGACCACGGCGCGCCAGAGATGATTTGAGGTACTATCTGTGTCTACTCCACCCTTTTTGAAGTTCTTATAGACACAGGAGCGAGTCATTCTTTTATTGTCATTGCCCTTTTTCAGAGCTCAGAGATTTCGACGGAGCCTTTGGCTCGATCCTTACGGCTAGAGACTCCTACGAGAGCAGACTCGATGATTACGCACTGGTGTCGGTAGTGTGATCTTACTCTAGGAGGTGATAACTTCGGCTGGGATCTTTTTTATAGTGGCGTCGAGGCCTTACGACGTCATCTTGGGCATGGATTGGTTATCCACAGTCCATGCTCAGATTGACTGTACTAGGCGCAAGGTGCAGTGTGTTCGCTCCGATGGGAGCAGGTTCACCTTCACCGGTGAGAACGGATCCTTTGTAGTGCAGGATGGACTCACACAGAGGAGAGGACATCCCATCAGTCATCAGTTGGCTAGCCTCATCCTAGGATCAGTTGATGCGCGGAGTCCAAGTTTTCCTATAGTGGTGGATCAGTATGCGAACGTTTTTCCTGACGACATTCCAGGACTACCTCCTCACAGATAGGTAGACTTTTTTATTGACCTATACCCTGGGACAGTCCCGATATCCACTTTAGCATATCGGATGGCTCCCGCTGAACTTCGAGAGCTATGGGTACAGTTGGAGGACTTGTAGGCAAGGGATTCATCTGACCCAGTGTTTCACCCTGGGCTTCCACGATATTGTTTGCCAAGAAGGCGGATGAGAGCTTGCGACTGTTTGTCGACTATTGTCGCCTGAACCAGGTGACCGTGAGGAACAAGTATCCGCTACCGAGGATTGAATACCTCTTCGATCAGCTCAAGGGATCACAGTGGTTCTCAAAGATAGACCTTAGATCAAGCTATCATCATCTCAGAGTTTGAGATGAAGACGTGCAGAAGACGGTCTTCAGATGTCGGTATGGCCACTATGAGTTCTTAGTTAATCCAATCGGCGTAACCAATGCTCCAGTGGTATTCTTGAGTCTCATGAACATGATATTTCAGACATACCTCGATCGATTTGTCATGGTCTTGATCGATGACATATTGATATACTCGACCACTGATGAGGAGCACGCCTACCACTTATGGGTTGTACTGGACACACTCCAAGAGCACCAGCTTTATGGAAAGCTCTTGAAGTGTCAGTTATGGATACGTGAGATCCACTTCTTGGGACACTTCATCTCTGAGGCGGGATTTGTAGTGGATCCTGCGAAGATCGAGGTAGTGCTAGCTTGGGAGCCACCCAATAGCGTGACGGAGGTGCAAAGTTTATTGGGGCTAGCTGGGTACTACCGGAGGTTTGTGCCAGACTTCTCCAGAGGAGCTGCACCACTCTCAGCTTTGACGAAGAAGGGGAAACCCTTCATGTGGTCAGACAGATGTCAGAAGAGATTTCAGGTGCTGATACAGAGATTGACCAGCGCACCTATATTGAGGCTACCGGAGGATGGAGTAGGGTACGTAGTCTACTACGATGCATCAGGGACCAGACTCGGATGTGTCCTGATGCAGGAGTGGGCAGGGATCGCCTATGGATCACATCAGTTTAGACAGCATGAGCAGAACTACGCTACCCATGACCTGGAGTTAACAGCAGTGGTCTTCGCTCTTAAGATGTGGCGACACTATCTGATGGGCAAGCGCTTTACAGTATACACTTACCACTAGAGTCTCAAGTACATCTTCTCTCCGAAGGACCTGAATCTGAGATAGCAGCGATGGATCGAGTTCCTCTAGGACTATTAATTTGAGATAGTCTATACTCCTGGAAAGGGGAACATAGTAGCCGATGCTCGCAGCAGGAGGACGGGAATTCAGCTACTCAGAGAGGCGACGAAGCAGCTATCCACTTTGTAGATATCTATCGTGGATAGAGATGGAGCAGCCTTTCTTCAGTCACTCCTCCACTACTGTAGCGGGTCATAGAGGCACAGTGTGGGGACGCTGACTATGAGACGCGATGTGCATAGATATCCTCAGGAAAATAACATGATGGATTCTCTATAGTAGGAGAGCACAACGTCCTTTTCAGAGGATGTACCATGGTACCAGCTACTTTACAGGAGGAGGTGCAGAGGGATTTTCATACTTCCCCTTTAGCGGTACATCCAAGAGTGGTGAATATATACCTGGATCTCAGACGACAGCATTGGTGGTCGTGTATGAAGAAGGCTATAGTTGAGTTCGTTTCTCGATGCCTCATCTGTCACCAGGTGAAGGCGGAGCACCAGGTACCAGCAGGCTTGGTGCAGCCCTTGGAGGTCCCAAAGTTCAAGTGGGACGTGATATATATGGATTTAGTGACTATACTTCCACGTACTTCCAGAGGTCATGACTCCATTTGGGTGATTGTCGACCGACTCACCAAGTCGGCCCACTTCTTACCCATCAGAGAGCAGGGCTCAGTGGAGAGCTTGGGGAGCCTCTATGTTCAGGAGATCGTATGGATTCATGGTGTGCCATCATCTATCATCTCTGATCGAGATGCTCGTTTCACTTCCAGGCTTTGGAAGGGGTTGCAGGAGGCATTCGGGACGCAACTACGGCTGATCACCGCCTTTCACCCTCAAACGGATGGCCATATGGAGAGGACCATTCAGACTCTCGAGGAAATGTTCCATGCATGTTTCCTCGACTTTGGTCGTAGCTGGGAGGACCACCTACCCTTAGTGGAGTTTGCGTACAACAACAGCTACCACTCCACCATCAGGATGGCACCATACGAGGCATTGTACAGATGACCTTGCAGATCACCTCTGTGCTGGATAGAACCTGGGGAGTTAGCACTTTTGGGACTAGAGATGGTCCAGGCCATGACAGAGAAGGTCCAGGTCATCCAGGAGCGGATGAGGATAGCTCAGAGCCGGCATAAGTCTTATGCTGATAGGATGTAGAGACCACTAGAGTTCGAGGATGGCGACCACATTTTCTTGTAGGTCTCACCTCGACGTGGATTACGGAGATTTGGTCGGGGTGGAAAGTTATCTTCGCACTTCATCGGACCATTCCAGGTCCTCAGAAGGATAGGCAAGGTGGATTACCACCTGGCTCTACCACCTCAGTTACACCGGGTGCACGATGTCTTCCACGTATCTCAGCTGAGGAGATACGTGCACGATCTGGCGCATATCATAAACCATGGGGAGTTGGACATTGATGATGGGGCGACTTTTGCTGAGGTCCTAGTGGAGATCGAGGATTGATAAGAGCGGGTCCTATGTGGATGGTCGATACCTCTAGTGCGCATCAGATGGAAGTATAGGAACCTCCAGGAGAGCACTTGGGAGCAGGAGGCTCAGATGCGTGTTCAGTACCCTCATTTGTTCCCCTAGTTTGTGATGTATCTTTATGGGGACGTAAAGCCTTGAGGTGGGAGTAATTTAAAGACCTGTAAATTTCAATGGAAATTTGTTCTTAATTTTCTTTGGGATTTTACGAGTATGCAGTTTCTGATGGAACCTGATTCTGAAGCCCGGTGTGCCCGGAATCATGTCCCAAAGTTTAGCTCGGGTACGTTCAGTGAACGAACGATCAGGTTTTCCTAACTTTTGAACCGGTGCTCGAAATCGAAATCCGAGGACACTGATTAAACCCCAGCGCCGGAAATTGCTTAAGAAAACCTTTTCCGGAGCTGCATTTAATCGGGTGAGGTTATTAATTAAATAGGTTAACTAAATAATAAAATAAAATATGGTGCTACAAATTTTATTTCTATTCTAAGTAGTGATAACCTAGGCATGGTGGTTGGAGTGGTACCCACTAATATCCTAACTCCACTAGGAATGATATTAGTGAGGTGGGGCCTACACGAGCCCAACCCCCTTTATTTCCTTTTAACCTTCCACGTGCATTTAATTTTGTAACTCACCCGCAACCCCTTTTTAATGGAAAGTAAACCCTTAAATTAATTTGAATTTTTAACACTCTTAAATTAAGACAATTACTTGAATGAGATCTTGTGAATATCAAATTATTGGCTTGTGTGTGTTAATAAAATAAGACAATGACTTATTTTATTGGGTTGTTGTTTCGTTGTGCGGAAAAGATAGGACTCTTGCGCTCTTGAGGAATATCTTCATCCTCATCGAAGAACGCGAAGAATGTCGAGTCTTCGACGAAGAACTCCATCACCGAAAGGGAATTGTCGTGATCTCTCCTCCCTTCTCTGCAGCCAGCAAGAGATACCTTCTTCGGAGAATGATGACGCGCTGCATCTTTCTTCAGGCCAACGTTGATGATGCTTATGGAGCATCGATCCGCGACGCCATCTTCCGCGACACCGTCTTCCGCAACGTTGTCTTCCGCGACATCCTTTTCCCGTGACGAACCTCGTTCGACGACTTCATCGAGGTAGGGGTTTGGAATTTTGTTCATGATTATTCCTTACATTCTTCATCTTTTATTTTGGGCCGCCTGTTATCATTTTAATTAGAGGAGGTCGGACCGCACGAACACGGCCGACCCTCCCTCCCCTTTGATGTTGTTCGTTGCAGCTCGAAAGAAGGCGGCGCGGTGCAACGGCACCACACGAAAACATAGAGGAATGTAGCGAAGAAGTGTGGCACCATCATGCCCTGCCGTTGAGACCGAAAGAATCCACGGCCGGAGTCGGGCCGCGGCAAAGGGGCGTGGCCCCGTCGCGCCGTGCCAGAGAACCACGAAAAGACCACGGCAGGAGCGGGGCCGTGGTGGAGGGGCGCGGCGTCGTCGCACCGCGCCGGTCGGACCAAGGCCGCGGCCTTTGGCCGCGGCGGTGGAGGAGAGGGCGGCTGGAGCCGCCGGCCGCCGGTGCATAGGGGGCGGGACCGGCTGGTCCCGCGCAACACTCAGGCCGGCCGTTACGGCCAGCATGATCCTAAAACCGGGGGTCGTAACCACCTGATGGAAAAAAGGAGCGGCCCCCACATGGGGGTCGCGGTTTCTCAATCAGGGGGCTAGCACGCCCCCCCCCCCCCCCCCCCCCCTTCTGCGACGGCTCAGCCAGCACTGAGCTGTCAATGTGGGTCGCGCCCGCGCCAGGCCAACCGGCCACCCAGGTCGCACCGGCTGCACCGGGCCGGGCCACGCCGGTTGCATTGGGTCGTGCCCACCGGACCCAGCTGCGCCTTAATGGGCTGGACCCGGACCTGGTTCGGGCCGTCCCAGGGGGTCTTGGGTCGGGTTGGTCCGATCCAAAAACCCCCTATTTTCGGACATTTCTGTTCAAACGCCCGTATCGTGGGCTACGGAACTCTGATCGACGCACCGTCAGTTTTGATGCGATCCTTGGATCGATACGGTCATTTTGGTATATTACCCTCAAGGTTTTGGAGAACTTTGTGTATGGCTGGGTTGGTTCGAGCACGAAACCAACCGGGCCCTTGGAGCGGAAACGCTTATAACTTGAGCTCCGAACGTCCAATTGACATGCCGTCGACTTCGTTGGAATCCTCTTAGTGAGACGGACCTTTTGGCTTACTCCTCTTGAGGTTTGGATGTAGTTGCAGTGTGTTCAGGTTGGTTTTGACTTAAAAACCCATAGGGCCCTTGGAACGAAAAAGCCAATAACTCTCAGACCGGGTGTATGTTTGGCGCGCAGTCTCTCTCATTGAGTTCCTCTTGTCGAGACGGAACATTGGGATATATAAACTCCGGACTACGTGTTAGTTGATGTATCGACCCCCTTGCCCTGTGGAGCGGACCCTCCCGGAATCGAGCATGCTGTGTGTGGGAACCCTAGAGCTGGCTGTGACTGCGACGACGACGACGATGACGACTGCACTGAAATCCTCCGTGGGTTCGGCAGCGATGAAAACTGCACTGAAATCCTCCGTGGGTTCGGCAGTGATGAAGACTTCACTAAGATCCTTCATGGGTTCGGCAGCGATGAAGACTGCACTAACATCCTCTGTGGGTTCGGCAGAGATGAAGACCGTACTGAAATCCTCCATGGGTTCGACGGCGATGACTACTGTTCTTCTATCCTACGTGGGTGTGGCAGTATTGAATCTGTTGTTTTATCCTACGTGGGTCTGGAAGAGTGGCTGGTCTGCATCCTATGTGGGTCCGACAGCTTATCTGGTTTTTATCCTACGTGGGTCCCAACTTAGATGAATCAGTGGCTACATCTGATCATCTCTATCACCTTACAAAGAAATATACCTGTGTGAGCTGAGTCTTGACTTTCAATCAATATCTTCGATATTATTGACATGTTTTCCTATGTGTATTGGGTTTTGTTATCTTGTGTGGATTGGGTTGTACTATCCTATGTGGGTGTGATCAAACTTGGGCTCGGATGTTGGAGCCGAACGGGAATAGATGACTTAGGTATATATATGGGCATATACCTAAGTAGTGTTGGTTGTTACTTCGCTATTGTATCTTTCCATTGTGGATTCTGGGAGACTTTCGGGGGTCTCGGGGTCCCTACTGAGTAGCGTATACTCACCCTTGCACGGGCTATGCACGCACTATATTGTGTTGGATGCAGACGACGGACAGCGCTAATCGTGGTTGAGGCTTGTGGAGAAAGTTGGTACCTAGAGGTGGACCACTGGGCGGGACGTACACAGAGCGGACGGCTGGACCCGAGGAGATGAGGAGGCTATTTGTACCCACCCTTTAGGTGGGACTTCCAGTGGACAGATCGACATTGCTGCTTTACTTTCAGTTTCTGTACTTCTTTCCAGTTGAACCTTACTTTCAGTTTTGGTTTGTATTCTGCCTCATTTACTTTCCTCTCTTACTATTGTACCCAGTTTTACTTAGTGTTTACTTCTGCTTTCTTACTCTGTGGTGATTGTTTACTTTATAAAAGCAATTTCTTCCCCTTTTTTTGGGATTTAGGCCTTGGTTCTAGTCACCATCCCCTGGCCTATGGGAGGCGGGCTTGGGGTAGTTATTACATGGGTCCCGAGGACGGGTCGTGACAGTTTCGATCATTTAAGAGCATTGGTTTCTTTGTTTTTCATGATCAGTTTACTTGTATACATGTACAAAAGGTCATATAAAGTGAGGGTAATTATCCAAAATTGAGAACATATATGTTATTAATGATATTAAATAGATTAAATTGGTCTCATATATCATTTTTTATGGAATGACGATGAATCATTATATAAATAGTTAATGATAATCATTTGGGTTTATTTTGGTAGTTGTTTATCATAATGAACTCATTTTGTTTTATAAATTAATATCTTGTGTAAAAAATGATTCTATAACATTAAAAAAGATATAATACATATATCATAATCTGGACCAACCAAATAAAAATTTCTTGACTAGAATTGAAGATGTTTTTGTAAATTGAAAACTTCTTCATCCTTTAATGTGATAAATAAACACATCAGAGACAATGTTTTCATTTTTAGTATAAAATGAGGTGGAAAGAGAGATGGTGATGAATTATTCCATTACCATAATAAAATTACAGTATATATAAGGTAATAGTTTTATAATATCATTTTTATTATTGGATGTGATTAGAGAAAAATAAAATAAAGTAACTTGAAAAGAAATTAAAAGGAAAGGAACAGGGTTTTACCTCTTGATTCCTTCTTCTTGAGAACCTCACTAGGGGACTAGTTTTGGAATTTTATTAAGAAAAAAAGCTCCTAGAAGTGGGGGATGGGATTGGTAAGAAATTGTTTTATAATTTTGAAAACTATCATGTCTTTAGAGGTGTGATCAGAATAGGCGGTGAGGGGTGGTATTTATGGTGGAAGAGGGGGTGTTTTCTCATTATTTTACTCAATATTTTATTGTTTTTCTCAAGACAAGAAAACTTTATAATTATTGAGACTAAATACAATTATTTGTGCATGTTAATTAGATCTAATGGTCACTTACGACATCCATGACTCAAGCATGGCTCAAAAATTTATTTATTTACTTACACTATAAATTATCATATTTTACTATTCACCAAAAATTCAAGTAGTTTTGAAAAATCCCAAAAATTCACCTGAATCTTTTTTCAAGGTTTATAATTCAAAAATGTACTCCATTTTCTGAAAATAATTTTCCAAATGTGATAAATTTTATTTTTAATTAAAATCATCATTTACATAAAAAATACATATTTTAAAATTATAACTACTTTTATATCACTTTGAAAATTTAACAAAGGTCTCACAAAATTATATTATAATCATAATAAATAAAAATACTAATTTATGAATACGTTTTATGAAATTAAATTTTCTTTTAAATTAATAAATTAGTCATATAATTGTAATTAAATATTTCTAACTTACAAAAATACCAACAATTAATTAATAATTTTAAAAATAATTTTATTTACTCATATTATGATATAATTATATAATAATTTCCCTTATAATATAGATAAATTTTATTTATACACTCATTAGTGAGGAAACTATTCAATTATCTGGTTTACTTTCATAATGGCCATGTTACTCTTCCAAAGGTCAAGTTAAAATTCCTTTGTTATAGGTTCCTTGACTTCTAGAAATGAATTTTATTTCATTAATTCTTCATTTATAATGTTTTCTATTGTGGTATTTGTGTTATTTTATGTGATTATACTATATGATATAATTATAAGAAGGGAATTTCCATTGATATAATTCAGGTTTGTTACATATCATAATGATTTATAGTGAATTTTCATCTAATATGATATAATACTTATATATAAAATGTATAGATCACTATAGTTGGTTCAGATTAGGGTTTAGTTAAAATTTATAGATTTGGATCATATAAATTTGGTGAAGAATTTTTGGGTAAGTCTATGTATAGGAAAAAATCCTAATTGTTACTAGTTTATAAAATTTTATGACTATCCTATCAATGCATCCCTGTTTGAATAATATAACTGGATGTGGTTTTCTAATAATAAATATTAGGGTAATAAACTCAAAACTAATGTCACGAATCATCCCCTGGGGCCCGTGTAGTGACTACCCCAAGCCCGCCTTCAATAGGCCAGCGGCTGGCAACTAGCACCGAAAGACAAATCCCCTAAAATCAGGAAGGCATTGCCTTTATATCCTATAACACACAAAACTAAGCAGACAAAAAGATACAAACACAAGAAAACTATATAGCAAAAAGAGAGATGAATGTAATATGGGTCGGAATACAAGCTCAATAGTAAAAGTACAAGTACAATTGAAATACAATACAACTGAAGAAAGAGAAAGACAGCTACTGGGTCATCCTCTGAGGTTCTTACCTGAAAGGTTGGTACAGATCTCCTCCTCAGCACTCCACATCTGTATGTCTCCTCTGTGTATCAACACGTCGTATGGTCCACCTCTGGGCATTGTCCAGTCTTGGTACCCTCATCCCCAATCAGCATTGTCAGTCGTCTACACCAAACACAATAAGGTACGAGCAAAGCTCCTACATGGATGAGTATAACGATACTCAGTAGGGACCCTGAGACCCTCAAGGTTTCACAAAATCCACAAAGGATAAACCACATTGCATGAAATCAACTGAAAAACCTACTTAGATAAATGCCAATACATATACCTAAGATATCAAGTATGCCCATCTCAATCATGAGGAAACACAGAGTCCAACTCAAAATCCCAAGCTCAACTGTTCCACAAAGGAAGGAGTACCACGAAGGTAATTACCACACAGGTATGCCACACAGAAGAATACCACCAAGGTATTACCAAAAAGGAAAGTACCACACAGGTACGGACTCAGCTCACACCAGGTATATCTTAGGTACAGTAGTAAATATTATTATATGTAACTACTGAACCATCTTACTCTGTTAAGAGGAAGACCCATGAAAGATCCTAAATCATCATCAGACCCACAGAGGATCGTAGTACATCATCAGTCCCACACTGGATCCTAGTACCACGTCAGACCCACACAATATCCTAGTACATCGTCAAACCCACACATGATCCTAGTACATCTCCAGTACATTGTCAGACACACACAGGATCCGAGTACATCGTCAGTAAGTCATCAGACCCACACAGGATCCTAGTACATTGTCAATATGTCATCAGACCCACATAAGATCCTAGTACATCATCATTACGTCGTCTGACCCACACAGGATCCTAGTACATCATCAGTACAGCGTCATACCCACAGAGGATCCTAGTAAATTGTTAGTACGTCGTCAGACACACACAGGATCCTAGTACATCATCAGTACGTCGTCAGAACCACACAAGATTTTAGTACATCGTCAGAATGTTATCAGACCCACACAGGATCCTAGTACATCGTCAGTACGTCTTCAGACCCACACAGGATCCTAGTTCATTGTCAGTACATCGTCAAACCCACACATGATCCTAGTACATTGTCATTATGTTGTCATACCCACACAGTATCCTAGTACATTGTCTGACCCTCACAAGATCCTAGTAAATCGTCAGTATATCGTCAGACCCACACTGGATCCTATTACATAGTCAGTACATCGTCAAACCCACACAGGATCATAGTACATCATCAGTACGTCGTCATACCCACACAAGATCCTAGTACAACTTCAGTACGTCGTCAGACCCACACTGGATCCCAGTACATCATCAGTATGTCGTCAGACCCACACAAGATCCTTGTACATCTTCAGTACGTTGTCATACCCATACAGTATCCTAGTACATCGTCAGTACGTCATCAGACCCACACAAGAACCTAGTACATCATTTGTATGTCGTCAGACCCACACAAGATCCTAGTACATCTTCAGTACGTCATCACACCCAGACATGATCCTAGTACATGGTTAGTACGTCATCACACCCACACAAGATCCTAGTACATCATCAGTACGTTGTTAAACCCACACAGGATCCCATTACATCATCAGTACCTCATCAGACCCACACAAGATCCTAGTACATTGTCAGTACATTCTCAGACCCACACAGGATCCTAGTAAATCTTTATTACGTCATCAAACCCACACAGAATCCTAGTACATCGTCACAACCAGCTAGAGGATTCTCTCACTATGCTCGCTCGTCCTCGGGAGGGTCTGCTCATCAAGCCACTAGTTGATACTCCAACTAACATGAAGAACCATGAATAAGCATCCCAAAGGACCGCCACATCATAGGGGTCTCAACGCAATAGACGGGGTTTCAAAAGAAAACTCGGTGCCAAAGTTATGGCCAAAAAAGAAAAAATCGGTCGAAGTTGGTCCGGGTCCGGTTCGACCCGGCCCGTGCTGGGAGGCCTGGCCTAGCGGCGGGGCAGTGTGCGAGCTGCGGTGCAGTGCGGGGCCAAGGTGCGTCGCGGGGGCCACGGGGCTGCGCAGGGGCCACGGGGAAGGGCGCGCGCCGCGGTGCGGCGCAGGGGCCTCGGTGCAGTGGTCCTCTCTGCGCAGCATGGTCCTGTGTCACACATTCTCCGGCGGCCGGCTCGGCCGGCTTTCCTCCCTTCACCATCGCGGCACAAGCCACAGTTCTCTTCCGTCGGGCGGCGTGGTTGCACTAACGCCTTCATCGTATCCGGTCGTGGTGTCGGCTGCCGTTCTCATGCCCCACCGATGTTGGTTGTCATCCTTCTCCATCTCAAAGAACATAATAATTAATCACAAGAATTATGGAGAGGTTGGGACATGGTTGTTTGGCCTTCACTCTCCACATTAGAGAGGTAGCAAGCAGCTATAATTTCTACTTGATTTATGAAGAATTGTCAATAATGTGTAAGGGGGTAAAATTCAAACAACCACCCTACCTTGAAGGTTCATTGATGTTGTCATGATATATAATTCGAAGATTTCGACATTCATCGCATCTTCCACATGCCTCTGATCCCAGGCTCGTTTGTCAGTTCGTCGGATAATCGTTCTTCGATGGAGGTTGTTCTTCATTGGAGAGAAGATATCCAAGCTCTCCCCTTCTCCTTCGCCAACTAAATCCTCTCAAAGTAAAGAGGTTCCAATATAATTTAAATTGGGTAGATTGATTATGTTGGCATGTTGTCATAATTAATTGGCTCGGTTAATTGAATCAATTAAATGAAAAGTGTTGGAATAATTAATGTTTGAGGGATTCCATGGGTTAAATCTTCATTAATGAGGGAGTTCAAGGGGTTTCTACCACAAAGAGGGTTTGGGTGGTCCCCTCCACTAGAAATTCAAAATGGGGGTTTTAGGCTCGGTGATCCCCACCTTTATAACAAACATAATGGAGGTTTTACTTCAGGTGGTCCACACCTTTATAACATCCACATGGGAGGGTTCAATAAATAAAAATGGTAAACATTTTTATTTTATTTTATTCATTCACAAAAAACACAAAAACTAACTTCCAACCTCGACCAACTGCCGTTGAGGTGAAGGTATCTTGAAGAGAATATTGGCGCTGCGAGTTCAACGATGTCCTTGGATTTCAATTCCGAGCACCGGTTCAAGAGTTACAAAAACCCGCTCACACGTTTACTGAACATACCCAAAAAAATCAGAAATTCATTCTGGGCACACCGGGCCTTAGAATCACGCACCGTCAATTTTTGCGGACTCGTAAAATTACCATATAATAAAAAAAATTACATAGAATTTCTGGGTCTTTACATTCTCCCCACCATAGGGCTTTGAATCCCCGAAATCCAAAACACAAAACTAGGAAAACAAGTTGGGGTACTGAGCAGATATCTGAGCCTCCTGCACCCATATTCTCTCTTGGAGGTTCACATGCTGCCATCGAACGCACACCAGAGTTATCAACCACCCACGACGGACCCGCTCAGGTCGATCTTCAATCTCCATTGGAACCTCCGTAAATGTCTCCCCTTCATCAACGTCCAACTCACCATGGTCGATGATCTGAGAAGGGTTGTGCACGTATCTCCTCAGATGGGAAACGTTGAAGAAGTCGTGCACCCGGTGCAACTGAGGGGGAAGTGCTAAGCGGTAATCCACATCGCCAACTCTGTTGAGGACTTGGAAGGGTCCAATTAACCTTGAAGATAACTTGCATCCTCAGACAAATCTCTGTAAACCTCATCAGGGTGATACCCGTAGAAAGATGTGGTTACCATACTCAAACTCCAGAGGTCTCTGTCTCCTATCAGAATAAGACTTCTGCCTGCTCTCTACAGTCTTCATCTACTCCTAGATGATCTTCACTTTCTCTGTGGTATCTTGTTCCATCTCTGGTCCCACGAGTGTTGACTCCCCTGGGTCAGTCCATCACAAATTTGATCTGCAAGGTCATCTGTACAATGCCTCAAAAGGTGTCATCCCAATAGTGGAGTGATAGCTATTGTTGTACGCAAACTCCATCAATGGAAATTGATCCTCCCAGATGCGACTGAAGTCGAGGATGCAAGCACGCAGCATGTCCTCGAGGGTCTGAGTGGTCCGCTCAGTCTGGCCATCCGTCTGAGGATGGAAGGCGGTGATCAAATGAAGCTACATCCTGAAATCCTCCTACAACCTCTTCCATAGATAGGAAGTAAAACATACATCATGATCGGAGACAATCGATGAGGGTAATCCATGTAGCCGCATAATCTCTTGCACATAGAGGCGTCTGAAGCACTCTACTGAACCCTTCTCTCTGATCTGTAGGAAGTGGGCTGACTTGGTGAGTCGGTCGACAATCACCTAGATAGAATCATGACCTCTGGATGTATGTGGAAGTCCTGTCACGAAGTCCATGGATATCCCATCCCACTTCAACTTTGGAACCTCTAAAGGATGAACCAAGCTTGTTGGTACCTGATACTCCGCCTTCACTTGGTGAAAAGTGAGGCACTGAGAGAGAAACTCTACTACTGATTTCTTCTTTCCCAGCTACTAGTGTTGCCGTCGGAGATCCTGGAACATCTCTTCCACTCCTGGATGTACCGCTAGTGGGGAAGTGTGGAAATCCCTCAACACTTACTCAAGAAGCAACACTGGTACCATGATATTTCCTCTGGAAAAGATAGCGTGCTCCCCACCTTCAGAAATTCCATGAGGTGTCTTTCCTATGGATATCTAAGCATGTCGAGCCTCGCAGTCAATGTCCCCACGTTGCTCCTCCCCGAATCGTTGAAGAAGTGGGGGAGTGATTGTAAGAGACTAAAGAAAATCTGCTCCATCCTGATCTATAAAGGATATCTACAAAGTGGAAAGCTACTCTGTCTCCTCACCTAGTAGTTGTATACCAGATCTCTTGATGAGTGCATCTTCTACAACGTTCCCCCTCCCAGGAGTATAGACTATCTCGAAGTCATAGTCCATGAAGAACTCGAGCCAATGTCATTGTCTCAAGTTCAGATCCTTTTACAAGAAGATATACCTAAGACTCTTATGATCTGAGTAGACTATAAAACATTCTCCCATCAAGTAATGTCACCACAGCTTCAAGAAGAAGACCACTACTACTAACTCCAACTCATGTGTAGCGTAGTTCTTTTCAATCTGTCTCAACTATTGATAACCATACATGACCACTTCTCACTCCTACATCAGGACACATCTGAGTCGGGTCCTTGGTGCATCTCTGTAGACTACGTACCCAACACCCCCCTCTTGAAGCCTCAAGATAGGGGTACTAGTCAGTATTTTCTTCAGCTCCTGAAAACTCGGCTGGCATCTCTCCGACCACACGAAGGGTTTCCCCTACTTCGTTAGTGCTGATAAGGGTGCTGCAACTCTGGAGAAATCCGGTATAAACCTCTGGTAGTATCCAGCAAAACCCAAAAATCTTCGTACCTCTGTCACACTCCTGGGTGGCTCCCAAGAAAGTAAAGCCTTAATCATTACTGGATCCACCACAACTCCAGCCTCCGAGACGACAGGTCCCAAAAAGTGAACCTCTTGGATCCATAATTGGAACTTCAAGAGCTTACCATAATGATAGTTCTCTCAGAGTGTGTCCAGTACTACCTACAAATGATATTCATTCTCCTCCTCAGTAGCTGAGTAAATCATAATTTCATCAATGAAGACCACCACAAGCGATCAAGGTATGTCTGAAAGATCATGTTCATGAGTCTCATGAACACTGATGGAATGTTGGTTATACCGAATGGCATAACCAAGAAATCGTAATGGCCGTACTAAAATCTGAAAGCTATCTTCTACACATCCTCATTTCACACTCTGAGCTGGTGATAGTATAATCTGAGGTCTATCTTTGAGAACCACCATTCTCCCTTCAGCTGATCAAAGAGGTCGTCAATCTTCGGGAGTGGGTACTTGTTCTTCAAGGTCACTTGGTTCAGGTGCCGATAGTCAAGACAAAGTCTCAAGCTCCCATCCGCCTTCTTGGCAAACAAAATTGGGGCTGCCCAAGGAGAAACATTGGGCCGAATGAATACCTTCCCCTATAAGTCCTCCAGTTGTACTAGCAGCTCACGAAGCTCCACGGGAGCCATCCGATATGCAGGTGTAGATATCGGTGATGTCCCGGGGTACAATTAAATGTAAAATTACACCTATCTGCGATAAGGTAGACCCAGAACATCATTAGGGAATACATCCACGTACTGGTCCACCACTACAAGATAGCTTGGACTCCCCACATAAATTTCTCCAAGGGTAAGGCTAGCCAACTGATGAGTGATCGGTTGTAATATCCTTCGTATAAGTCTGTTCTATGATGCAAAGGCTCCCCTATCGCCAGTGAAGGTAAACCTAGTCACATCCGAGCAGACACACCACACTTTGCGCCTAATACAGTCAATCTGATCATGGACTGTAGATAATCAGTCCATACCCAAGATGATGTCGTAAGGCCTCGACGCCACTACTAGGAGATCCCAACCGAAGCTCTAGCCTCCTAGAGTAAGCTGACACTACCGGAACCAGTGTGTAATCATTGAATCCTTTCCTGTAGAAGTCTCTAGCCGTAAGTATCAAACCAATGGCTCCATCAGAATCTCCGAGCTCTGAACGAGGGTAGTGGAAATAAAAGAATGATTGGCACGTGTCAGGCAGTCACGAGCCATGTGACCCTACCCACCGCATTTGAAACACTGCATGTTATCTGCAAGATTGGCTCTGTCTCTGGTAGCCCGCACAACCGATCCGGAGTCATGCGGTCGTCCACCAGTAGGTCTATTCCTCTTGGACCTATGTGACATCTGTCTGATTCCAGCTATAGAAGACTCCGCTACATGACGTCCGGTGGTGGGGCTCGCTGCTGGCGATTTCTCAGCAAAAAAACTCTCCACTAAGAGGGCTCGCTCTAACACCCCCACCTGCATCGGGATGTTGAGAGAAATCATCAAAGCACTGATCTCCTTCCTGAGTCCCTACTCAAAGGTCTGGGCCCTGAAGAATGGGTCTCTCACAATATCAGTGCAGTAGCATGAGTGGTTAGTGAACCTCACTGAGTACTGACCCACAGTCATGTTGCCCTGATGCAGTTGAAGAAGATCATGTATGCGCACTGCCCAAAGAGTCACTGGGACAAACTCTGCCCAAAATAGGCTCTTAAAGTCTTCCCAGAGAAGTGTCACCTTGTCATGAACTTAGAGCATCAAGCTCCACCATCTGCTTGTTGCTGCCTGTAGACGGAGGGTAGCAAGGATCACCATGAGATCAGCTGGGGTCCCTACCAGTCAGAAGAATCACACTACAGCCTCCAACCAATCCTCAAATGCATGTGGGTCCATCTCTCCACTAAAAATGGGTGGCCTCTAGTGCTGGAACCCGTGCAACGTTCTCAAGCAATGTGCACCCTCTGTTGTTGGGGTTGGTGGAATCGGTGGACCAATGGGTAATGGTACCACCGGTGCCTCCAATGGTGTCTCTATTTGAAGAGGGCCCTACATCGAGGCCTTGTCGCTCAGTGGGATATCAGAGCGTACTATATCTAAAACCCTAGCAGGATGTCTGTGTGGAGGCATCCTAAAAAGAAACTGGTGCTCCACGGTCAATAAGTTATACCTGGGGATCTGACTCAAAGAGTTCATAAAGAAGACTCTTGAACACACACATGCAATTAGTTTTTTCGTGCAGTAAGTCAGAAATCAGAATTCAGGGTCCTGGTGTATGGATACGCCAGTCACCGCACTGAAACTGGATTCCCTAAACTGATAACCACACTCACTACACTTAACACTATTACCATTAAAAAGATCAGAGTCTAATGTTCTATGGTAGAACTGACTCCTCTGATACCAATTTGTCATGACCCGTCTCCCGGGGCCCATGCCTTGACTACCCCAAGCATGCCTTCTATAGGCCAGGGGCTGGAGACTTGCACCGAAAGGCGTATCCCCTAAAACCAGGAAGGCATTGCCTTTATATCATGCAAACACATGCAACCAAGCACACAGCAATATAAAAACACAAGTAAACTGTATAGAAAAAAGAGTGCTGAAAGTAAGAGGGGTCGAATACAAGCACAATAGTAAAGGTACAAGTAAAACTGAAATACAATACAACTGAAGAAAGAGAAAGACATATTCTGGGTCATCCTTCGAGGTTCCTACCTTAAGGGTAGTTACATATCGCCTCCTCATCACTCCATGTCTGCCCATCTTTTCTGCGTACCGACACGCCGTATGGTCCACCTCTGGGCACCGTCCAGTCCTGGTACCCTCATCCCCAGTCAGCATTGTCCATCGTCTGCATCAAACACAACAAGGTGAGGGAATAGGTCGTGCAGGGGTGAGTATAACGATACTTAGTAGGGACCTTGAGACCCTCAAGGTCTCACAAAATACAAAAAAGGATAAACCACGTTGAATGAAATCAACTGAAAACCCTACTTAGGTATATGCCAATACATATACCTAAGATATCAAGTATTCTCATCTCAATCATAAAGAAACATACAGTCCAACTCAAAATCCCAAGCTCAACTATTCCAAAAAGGAATGAGTACCACGAAGGTAAGTACCACACAAGTACGCCACACTGAATAATACCACCACGATTATTACCAGAATGGAAAGTACCACACAAGTACGGACTCAGCTCACACCAGATATATCTTATGTACAGTAGTAAAGATGATTAGATGTAACTACTGAATCATCTTACTCTGTTAAGAGGCAGACCCACAAGGGATCCTAAACCTTCACCAGACCCACAAAGGATCGTAGTACATCTTCAGAACCACACAGGATCCTGGTACCTTGTCAGACCCACACAGGATCCTAGTACAATGTCAGACCCTCACAAGATCCTAGTAAATCGTCAGACCCACACAGGATCCTAGTAAATTGTCAGTACGTCATCCGACCCACACAAGATCCTAGTACATTGTCAGTACATCGTCAGACCCACACAGGATCCTAGTACATCGTCAGTACGTCGTGAGACCCAAACAGGATCCTAGTACATGGTCAGTATGTCATCAGACCCACACAGGATTCTAGTACATCGTTAGTATGTCGTCAGACCCACACAGAATCCTAGTACATCTTCAGTATGTCGTCAGACCCACACAATATCCTAGTACATCTTCAGTACATCGTCAGACACACACAGGATCCTAGTACATTGTCAGTACATCGTCAGACCCACACAGGATCCTAGTACATCGTCAGTACATCATCAGACCCACATAGGACCCTAGTACATCGTTAGAACATTGTTAGACCCACACAGGATCCTAGTACATCGTCAGTACGTCATCAAACCCACATAGAATCCTAGTACATCTTCATTATGTCGTTAGACCCACACAGACCATAGTTTGATTCCAAGGTATTACCACAAAGTAAAGTACCACAGAGGTACGAACTCAGCTCACACCTGGTATATCTTACTTACAGTAGTAAAGATGATTATATGTAACAAATGAATCATCTTACTCTGTTAAGAGGCAGACCCACAAAGGATCCTAAATCATCATCAGACCCACAGAGGATCCTAGTACATCGTCAGACCCACACAGGATCCTAGTACCACGTCAGACCCACACAAAATCCTAATACATCGTCAAACCCACATAGGATCCTAGTACATCGTCAGTACATCATCAAACACACAAAATATCTGATTACATCATCATTACATCGTCAGGCCCACACAGGATCCCAGTATATTGTCAGTATGTCATCAGACCCACACCGGATCCTATTACATCATCATTACATCATCTGACCCACACAGGATCCTAGTACATCATCAGTACATCGTCAGACCCACAGAGGATCCCAGTACATTGTCAGTACGTCGTCAGACCCATAGAGGATCCTAGTAAATCTTCAGTACGTCGTCAGACCCTCACAAGATCCTAGTACATCGTCAGAACATCATCAGAGCCACACAGGATCCTAGTACATCGCCAGTACGTCGTCAGACCCACATAGGATCCTAGTTCATTTTCAGTATATCGTCAAACCCACACTAGATCCTGGTACATTGTCAGTATGTTGTCAGACCCACACAGGATCCTAGTACATCGTCAGTACGTCGTCATAACCACACAGGATACTAGTACATCGTCATTACGTCATCATACCCACACAGGATCCTAGTACATCCTCAGTACATCGTCAGACCAACACAGGATCCTAGTACATCGTCACAGCCAGCTACAGGATTCCCACACTAATCTTGCTCGTCCTCTAGAGGGTCCGCTTCTTAAGACACTGGTTGATACTCAAATTTCCATGAATTACCACGAAGAAGAATCCCAAAGGATCACCACATCATAGGGGTTTCAAACCAATAGACGGTGTGTCAAAAATATAGATTAAATTGGGTAGATTAATTATATTGGCACATTGGAATAATTAATTGGCTCAATTAATTGACTCAATTAAATGAAAACTGTTGGCATAATTAATGTTGTAGGGATTCTATGGGTTAACTCTTCATTAATGAGGGAGTTCAAAAGGTTTCTCCCATTAAGAGGGTTCGGGTGGTCCCCCCCCCCACTATAAATTCATAATCAGGGTTTTTGGATTAGTGGTCCCCACCTCCATAACAAACATGTGGGAGGTTTTATTTTAGGTGGTCCCCACATTGATAACATCCACATGGGAGGTTTCAACAAATAAAAATGTTAAACTTTTTTATTTTATTTTATTCTTTCATGAAAAACACAAATACAAACTTTCACCCCGACCAACTGTCGTCGAGGTGAAAGTATCCTTAAGAGAATATCGGTGCTATGAATTCAACAGTGTCCTCATATTTCAATTTCAAGCACCAGTTCAAAAGTTACAAAAACTCACTCACACATTTACTGATTGTACCTGAAAAAAAAGGTCAGAAATTCATTCCAGGAACACCGGGCCTTGGAATCACGCGCCGTCGATTTTTGCGGAATCGTAAAATTCCTAAATAATTAAAAACATTACATAGAAATCCTGGGTCTTTACAACTAATTGGTTGAATATATCTCAACAATCATTCTAGCATAAGGTGATTGTTCCCTTAAAGTGCACCAGGATTGACACTTTTTTGGGATATGCTTGGGAGAACTCGCATATTCTTTTTAAACCATTATAAAAAACACGAATAGATTAAAACCAATTATGAAATAGGTTAAAAAAAGTTTCATAGATTTTAAATAAGGTTTCCTTATTTTTACATTCTATAAATTAATTTTCATGATCTCTCACTATGGTTTTTATTTCTCACACTATGGACTTTGGTTTTAGAAAATGGTTGGATCTAAGAGGATTCATGTCAATGCTGAATTATTTAGATAATGGAATTATTCTACACATGATAATCTAAATGAAATATGAAATATAAGGTTAAACCTTTTAATTATTCTTAATCAACTATCACAATATATGATTAATAACATAAACACTAGTGATTTTATTAACTTGTTAAATAATACGTAGATGGACTTTTATAAAAGCTCATGTGGTAATGAAAATGGAGGGAAAAGGTTAAATGTTATTCATGTTAACAATGTGGGAAGAAGAACCAAAGAGAATATCTTAAATGAATGGTAATCTATTTTTTATGTTAAAATTAATGTCATTGAGAAAAAAATTGACAAATAATTTAATGTATTACATGTGGGAAACATGGGAATTATTCGATTCAATGCCTTAATACATGGGTTAACTCCAAGATCAATGAATGATCTATATTATGAAAAATTTTAAATTTAAATGATTAAAGTGTTTATATATTGGGATTTAAAAATTTAATTATAAAAGTGTTTTATCTTTGATAATTTGGATATAATATCCATTAAATATATAACGACTATTGGATAGTAGTTTTTCTTTAAACATTTAAAATAATATTTTGAAGGGTATTGATATACTAGAAAAGTGATATAATAGTAACGACATATTTTTTGAAAAGATTTAATTGAGGGATAGATTACCCATAATATGTTCTTGATGCTAAGATAATAATGTTTACTTAGGATAAAGAGATGATTTATTTTGATAAATTAAATTTGATAGTATTGATGAACTTTGAATTGATTAGTGATTTAATTTAAACATTTTTTATATTATCTTTGGATAAGTTTACCATATTTTCTGATTTATAGAATTTATTAAATAGTTAGTGATTTTATATGATAAATAAGGATATAATTAATTTTTGGAAGCATGTATGGTTTCATTGATACTTTATGGTGATTTGGGATATTACCATGTTTTGGGAGAATATATGATCAAGTTGTTCACATATTTGGTTTGTGATATCAAGAGCCATTATATGTTGTTCGGGGGATTTAATTTAAATTCATTTTTGAAATTTAGTTAACTTAATTCTAAATTTTTTATTTTTTATTTTCTCCTGATTATTTTGAAAGGGTTTAAGATTAACTTCTTATGAAATGGTTTAAGTTGAAATTTTGGTATAATTGATAGAGTTTAAAGTGTGATTTATCCATATTGGATAACCTATTCTAATAACTTTGGTTTTGGTTAATATCTAGATAAATGAGGAATGAAATTTCATTTTCTTATATATTATATTATTTTTTAAACATTAATTTTGGTGTTTCAATAATGAAAAATTCATCCTGAATATTCATTTCTTGGAGTAAGGGATGAAGTAGAAATTCATCAACATACAACCAAAAGATCAAATTGTTATTATGGAATATAAAGAAATCATTTATGTTTAATTTATAGTTTAAAATACCTTTATAGGAAAATAATTCCACTGGTTTAGGAAAAAGATATTAAAATAAAAAAAATTATCCTTTTACATTTATTTCATATTAATTGATGGACTTTTCACCCCTCACTAATTTATTATTCTTTGGTCATTAACTATCTCAGGACCATTGCTCTTTCGTTCTCTATTAATTGTTAAAAATTATTTTTATCCTCCATGTATTTACTTTTAGTTCCCACCAATGTTCTCCTTATATTGTAGAATGATTATTTATTATTTTAGGTAACCATTATGTTTCTCACTTCCCCATTTCAAAGGAAGTTTTATTATCCCTATGTACAATGTGGGTTTCAACAAAATTATTTTCAAATATTAAACCTTTTATGAATGAGATAAAATTTTGAGTACACAATTTATTTATGGAGGGGATAATGTAACTCCTAAAATACATATTTCAATATAATAAAGGGCTTGATATCTTTCTTAACACACAACACTAAGATTTAATCCAATAGTGATATATCATAAAAATATTACAATAACCTAGTTATTGAATTTGTGGGTATAAATATGATTAAATAAATTATGAAATAAATTTATAATGATACCACTATAAAAAATTATTGATTAATGATTAAAAATAAGCACTAATTTTTATTAATTTCATTTTGTGCTTTAAATATTCATTTTCATTCAATGTAATTTTTATTTCATTTTATGTTAGGAAATTATAATTAATTTCATTCACTTTTAGAAGTTATACATTATAATATAAACATAATTTTTTATATAATATTATAAAAATTAATTGAGGGTGAAATTTGTTGAATTTTTTTGAAATGGTTGATTTTTTAGTGGAAGTGAAAAGCACCAATTTTTTATATAATATCAATTGTTTTCATTTAAAAAGTAATTTAAAAGTCCTCTTATGTACTAAATTTAGTCTTAAATTGAAATTTTATCCATTTTAGTTCAAATAATCTAATTAATTTATTTTTGAATAAGAAAGTTTAATGATTTTTATATAAGTTAATATTTATGCATAAAAAACATTTTTCTAAAAACGGTTTTTTATATTTATGGAATTTATATTAAATTTTATTTTTTCCACTTCAAGGAGTTGAATCTTGAAAAATGGAACTCATATACAGAATAAATAGGATTAAAGTTTTTAAAATTTTCCATTTATTTTTTGTTATTATGTACAGTAACCTTATTAAATATTTGTCACCTCTATAAGAGTAAAATAGGTAAAATAGGTTTTAAAATATGGGATATTAATTTAAAATAATTATAACCCATGTATTTATCCAATTGTATGGGTTTTATTTTTCTATACTAATACAATTTTCAAATATATTAAAACATAATTCTATTTTTTATTTTGGTATAACCTTTATATTATTTTTAGAAAAGAAAAATACAAAATGCCACTCTATTGACTTTAATATCACCAACAATTTCTACATAAGGGTAAAAAGTGGTTACGTTTGGTTATAAATATTTATTTGAAATATTAATTAATTTCTTCATATTTTTTTTATTTTTAGATATTGAATAATTACCTTAAATTCTTATGGAATGCTGACAAGATAATTATTCAATTAACAGAAAAATAAAAAAATAATTTTAATAAAATTAAAAGTATTAAAATATCGGTGAATTATTTTTTTACAAAACTTTTGTAGATAAATATAAAATATTAGGGTTTTTAAGGTTTATATTCAAATAAAATTGCTATCTTGATCAATTTAAAGTCAATTTTAATAAATAATACAAAAAATGACATTAATGAGATTTTATAATAAACAATACTAAATTAAATTATTACAATTTTTAAAAATATTATCATCATCCAATTAAATGGGATATAGTTTAAAATATCATACATGGTCCATTTATGGGTCACTTGTCTTTTTATAATAATATTATTGACCATTTAAATGAAAAAACAATTGATATTTGGGTAATTGTAAAAATGATTAATGGAGGGTTAAAAAAATATATAAGGGATAAAACATCACATAAACTTCTATAAATATAATTTTATGGGAGGATTTATACTTATACTCATAATTTGTTCAAAATAATTCAATTTATAACCACATTAACCGGAAAATTAATTTATAGTAATTTAATACTTTATGTAATTCCAAGAGTACCCATGTCCCCACTTATAAAGGGGAACCTCTTCTACTATCTTAATTTCATCTTTTGAGCCTTATATAGAAAACAATACCTATCATAATAACTTTATATATTCCTTCTCTATGCCCTAGAGAAACATTCATTTCTGAAAGACCATCCTTTCAAGGATTAAGGTGTAATCCAAAATAGGTTTCTTAACAAAGAGGACTAACCCTTAACAAAGTATTATCAACTTTATTTTTATTTTACCAATTTTAAATATATTTTCTCATTATAATAAAGTTAGTTCAGTATATTCAATATAATAATTTTTTATCATTATGATTTAACAACCATTATTCACCTCCTTTCAATCATATTGGAAATTAAAACATCACTCGTGCATACATTCGGACTACTGCCTCCACGAAGCGATGCATTACATTTTCCATTACCACATTAAATTTATGGTTTTAATGATGTAATTAATTATTATATATGATTAATATTATATTATTATGGTTATTTAAAGGTGAATTATTATTTACCTTTCTTTCTCTCTATTCATTTAAAAATGGAAACATCACTCATGTGTATGTATGGATTATCATCTCCACGAAGTGATGTAATTCATTTTTCATCACCACTTTATACGAATATTTATAAAATTGTATATAATTATAACATTTTGTAAAAATTAAATGAATAAAATTATATATATATTGTAACCATGATCAACGTGTAAGTACTTGTACTTATGAACTGAAACATGCATGAAAAACGAATAAGTTATCATTCATAACAGTGATTTTCATAGAGTTTTAATAAAAGGGTGATATGATGTTACAAGTAAATAATATATGGTAGTATATATATGATTATGGTTATTGAATAAATTTATAATAAATATATATTTATTATATAAGAGGTTGAAACATGTACAAATAAAGGAGACACTTGAGGTTAGGGATTCTCCTCTCACTTTTTATTTTTATGAGACATATTCCATATTCACAAATTGTTTCCCTTTTTTGGTATATATACTGACCATTAATTTATATTATGATGTTTTTAGGGAAAAATTAATTTAAAAATTCATATATGGTTCTCACTTTAATGATGTTTTGACTAAATGTGGTATGGTTTTATAGTCTCAAATTTTCTTCTTTGAGACATATGTTATGTTTATATGCCTATATTAGTTTACAAGGTGTAATTATTACACCTTGAAATTTTATATCATAAATTGTTTTATTTTCATGAAATTTAATGTTTAATTTTATTTTATTAATATGTGTTTCTTAAAATTCAAAACATACAAAAGTAGTGAGCGATTTATGTTTTAATCACATTTTAATCTAGATTATTAATCCTTGAATTTATGTTGAAGAAATTTTATAATATTTATCTAATAAATCCCTTTATATTTCTTCTCCACTATTTATACATGGAATTTTCAATTAATAGTGAAGTTTTACTTTCTTTGGTACATCAAATGATATTGAATTGTTTTTGGGAAAAATAGACTTTATTTCCTCTTTGGTTAGGAATCATCAATGCCCATGTTTTCTTTAAAAAATGATGATCTTTTACAACTATCTCATAAATATTTAAAGTATTTTTTACCCATTTATAAATTTTTAAAAAAACATATGGAATTTATTTTCATTTATCAAATGAGTAAGTTTTGACTTTTTACCAAAAATGTGAAAGGAATCTTCATTTTTGCATACATGACATGAACGCAATTTCCCAGCATTATTACAACTGAATAAATTGAATCTTATTTTAAATGTTTCCATGGTTATTTTCAAATAAAAATTTTTCCATATTTTTTTAAATTTTATATATTTTAAGAAGTGATTTGAAAATGAAAATTTTCTTTTTGTCAAGAAATATTTTAGTAATCTTTTAAAGGAATTTTCAACTATAAAAAATCCTTTGATATTAATTTTGATTTACTAGGGATATGATACAATGATACAATATTTATTCTTTATCTAATGAATTTATGATTATGATGTTGAGAATTTTATGACACCCATTTATTTTCCCCTAGCTAATCCGTGATGAAATGGTGAAATATATTTTGAAACCCCTTTACTTTCCACAGGTTGTGTTATTATGAAATGAATATTGTTTTATAGTTCTATAGAACACATATATATTATTTTAATTATGTGAATAATGGACCTAAAATTCTATATCTCTCTAATTCATTGGGTAAATATGGATATCTCTTGTGATAATATAGACAGAAATGAAGAGTGAACTTAGTTGAGTACGGGACTCTGTCCTCTATGATGTTCTTGGGATTAAACCACGACTAGGGATATGATGGACTGCAAAGTGAACCCAATTGATACACAAGGATTTTTTGTGGATCCCAAGTCAATTAATTTCTTATTTTCCTAAGAATTCAGTATTGTGCGTACCCTGGGGATGATCTAATGAAGGCCTCTCACACACACTTTCTTCTTATTATCACTATTATAAAGTAGCTAATATAAAACTATCTTATATACCAATATAAATGGGTGGCATGATTCTAAAAATACCTGAAATATAATATATATATATATATATATATGATAATGAATGAAAATAACATAAAGGAAAATAAATAAAACACACAATGAAATTAGTAGAAGAAATTTTTTCTCTTGGGGTTTTATAGTGATGTTATCATTTTTATTTAAAAATAGGTATCATTTTTTATTAAATATAGATATCAATAACTATAACTCTAAACACTCTCATTAAAATGGTATTACCCAACACCAATATTTCTTCATGATAAACTATTGAAAACTAGATCTATACCAAAGAAAATATCCATATGATTTTAAAAATCTATTGGGATAGATTGATTTTACCAAATGTTTTATGAATACATTGGTATATGGGTGTTAATATTGGTTTTTTCCAATAGTTTTATGAATTTTTTGGAATTTATAAATGGTATACCAAATGTTTTAAAAAACTATTGGTATATCTTCTTAATCCCAACTATTTTTAAAAACCGTTGGGATAGAAAACACAAAAATAATCAGTGTGACCCTCCTACTTCAAGAAGTGAGATCTCTCTGTATTTTTTCATCGTCACGAGCCTATGTCTGTATTTTTCTATAGTTGCAAACATCTTTCTTCCATAATAAGATCTGTCTGTAGTTTCTTCTAAACAATATAACTCTTCCACTTCAAATTGGTATGTGGTAACTGAGTTACATCTTTTTTCTCTATTTATTTGGGAATTTTTATTCTATTTCACTACAATATTGATTCAAGTCTCTCCTTTGGGTGATCATACTTGATGGTGAAATGTTTTTAAAGGCTTTAAGTAAATTTACACCTCTTTAAAGTGTTTGTTTCAATAAAATTATTTCATTTTTAATTAAATGTTTTTTATTTCATTACAAATTGATTTTTATTGAATGTATTGATATATGTAATGATTCGAAAGAATTTAAATGTTTCTCTTTTGAATTTAATTTTTTAAATTTAATATTTTTCTTTTTAGGAATTTAATTAATACCATTTAGACCTTTTTAAATGGATTTAATAGTGTGTTCTAGATTCTGATTTGATTTCATATTTTATGGAGTGAAAACTATGTTTGAAACAGGAAATTGATTTAATGTGAGGTGTTGAAATTGATCTATTTTAAAACGTTTTTTCTAATGAATTTGAAACATTTGAGTGAAAATAGTGTGTGTTTTTTTCCTTTATATAATTAATGAATTGATATTTGAAAATTTATTTGATAGAAATTGATTACATTGGAAAAGGTTAATGATTTGAAAGGTGAAGATTCATGTTTTTTGTGGGGTCTTTGAAATGTTTTCAATTTTTTGTCAGATAGAAATCAGTTTGTAAATAATTTTTTAAGTCATATTTTATTAAAAGTAAAAGCACTTGAGATTCTAAACCACATTTTAGCATTAAATACCTCTTTAGAACTTTTTTTTAAATGTTTGGTTATGAAATAACATGTTAATTATTCCATTTATTTGTTTACCCATTATATGGGTTTTTTTGGGACTACATGATGCTAGTTTCTCACCAAGTGAGGGAGGGTCATTTCTTATGTCTTGGTGTTAATACATGCTTACTTATTCATCATCATCACTTCTTCATTTGTCATTGGAACCTTGGTATTAAGCAGTAGTTTTAAATTTTTATTTCTCTAGAGGGTTCACTTGACACTAGTGGAACTCCCATAATACTAGGAAATAGGGTATGGTGAGCTATTCCATCACAATTAGTCTTGTATAGACTAGTTGGATGACTTGTGGATTGGGCATAAAATATGTCAACAATAGATTGATTATAGAAAACTACAATATAAATAGATGTGTCTCGCATTGGGAATCCCATTATAGATCCCATGAAATATTATATGAATGAATGAGACACACCTATATCAAAAAATGAAATATATAGTGTATAAAAAATAATAAGAATACCTGAAACTATTAAAATTCCATCAACATAATCATCTAGAGCTTGATCAACCACATATACATTCCCATAATATGATCTATGATGCCCCCTAGGCTCATGATTCACTCGATTCTCCAATTGTTGAGGGGTCTTCACCTCCTTAGTTATTCCACCAACTCCACAGCCCAAAATTATTATGTTTATGTAAGAATCATTTTCAAAAAAAATCATTAGATAAATTGTGTTTCTAGACTTGAGACAATTTTAGTGAAAAACTAGATAGTCCATTAAATAGTGTCCTTTTCACCCATAGTTATACCACTTAGTAGGTTCATGTCCCATGAAGGGCCTCAAAGAATCATTGATATTCTCTTAATATTCACCACTAACCTAGAATCAATCATCATACTTCATTTTATTTTTACCAAAATAAGAAACAAGGGGTAATCTAGAGAAAACACCAGATCATCTACTAAAATATGGAAGAATAAATATAGTTCATTCATCCTCATGTCCCTTCTCTATCATCATGTCCCTTTAAATAATTTCAATATAGTCCATCAGATCAAATTTCACTACTTGTAATGTCAACATTGGATAATGGGTGATCTCAAATATCCTATCCTTTTTTACCTCATTCTAAGAATGAAGATATTAAAAGAAATCAACTCAGTGAATCATGTTGAATATTAATACACTAACTTCTTTCCCAATATAACCTCCATGAATAGATAAGAATTATCCATAATAAGAATATTAGGGAAGAAAATCTCAAAGAGGTTATTCAAGGTCACCCATGATATCCCTTCATGCTTACCATCCGGAATCACAATTTCCTCCCACCTTCTATCATTACCCTAAAGCATAAATGTCAAAATATTATGATTTTGACAATTTCTAGTCTCTAACAATTCTGAGAACCAATTTTTCATTCATATTCAACCCTATATATCCTAGGGGAATTTGATGACCTAAAAATCTAGAGGATGTTAGAGTTGTGTTTCTTGAGTGTAATTAACCATATCTATCTCACCCCTGCATGATTTTCCACCCTGAATATGTACATGGAAAAAAGTGACCCAACAATATTGATTCTAATGCATGAGTTGATTGAGAAAATATACGATTATTCTTATCAACATCCTCATGTACAATAGGTCGTGCAACTGTGACTTCCAATAGTATGAAATCATTCTATTACACTCCCCTTACCCACTACATGTGACCACTATGAGGATTCATTTTATGAAATTCAATTCCAAGACATAGATAAATCCCACATTCAAAAAATAATTATGATAATAAAAAACATGCACAAACAAGGGGTTACAACAATGTTCAACTGAAGAGGCTATATTGGACTCCATGATGTAAGTTCTTGATCTTACTCAAAGGAATAATTCCTTCATTTAGAGGAGGTATACTTTGATGAAAATTTACAAGAAACCTACATGATATATTATGTAACAACCTGAACTCAATCACCTTGTCCTATCCAGAATTCCACATGACCTTAGGCATGCCTCCCCTTATGCTAAATGATACTTACTAGTAGTGAGGGACTAAAGTAGAACTATAAGGATAATATACTCTCAATTAGAGTAAAAATAATATTTAAATAACTAATCACATGAACCAAATACAATCTGAGTTAGAATAAAACCAATAATAAACCTATAGTATGAATGAATGCGGAAACAACACACTTAGTAGTCCCATCTTGAACAAGATACTCATCTTTGACCAGGATGATCATGTACCAAATGGAATGAAAAATAAAAGTATTAGGGTCTCTACTCCCACTCCAATCCACATATCATCTCAGTATGTAGACTCATAAAAATATATCCCACTAGATGAAAAAAAGTCCCCAACTCAACTAGTAATTACAAAAAGTAAGGGGTGATCAGGTTCCTAAGTGACATGGTCACCCAAGAAGGGTGTGAGTTCAACTCAGTAGGACACCACCAATTTGGTTCGATTTCGTACAAGTAAATGTAGTATTTTTTTCATGTGATATGAATAGATAAAAAAATGAATCAGTCAACAAATAATGTTGTAATCATATCCAAAGATCACAAAGGTACACATAAGAAAACACAACGACATACTGAGAATTTTTACACTCACCAAGAATCAATGAAACACGTTCATACCTTCTTTACCTCCATAAAAAAAAATAACCAAAGATGTCTCACAAATCATACCTTTAGAAGATAGTTCAATAACATGGTCGACTCATCCCATATGGTGGGATAGACCATGTAAATGCTGACTGTGCATCTGTGTCACGACCAGTCCCCCAGGGCCCGTGTCGTAACTACCCCAATCCCGCCTTCCAAAGGCCAGGGCCTGGCGACTAGTACCAAAGGTGTATATCCCAATAACTGGGAAGGCATTGCCTTTATAAAAGTAGACAAACACCAATCAGATTACAAGAGGAAGCAAACACTAAGTAAAACAGAAAACAAAAGTAGTGATGAAAGTAAAGGGGCCGGAAATACAAGCCCAACTGTAAAGTACAAGGTAAAAGACAAAATAGCTGGAAGGTGTCATGCAGCTCCTGGATCGTCCACCAAGGATCCTACCTGAAGGGTAGGTACAGATAGCGCAGCTCCTAGATCGTCCACCACGGATCCTACCTGAAGGGTAGGTACAGATATCCTCCACAATGCTCTCGCCAGTCAACCTCCTCCGAGTGTCGTCTCATCGTGAAGTTCACCACCAGATAATGTCTCATCGTGAGGTCCACCTCCAGGTACCATCCAGTCCTCGAACACTCGGCCTCTGTCTTCGCTTCTCGTCGTCTGCAACCAACACAACGAGGTGCGGGCATAGCCCGTGTAGGGGTGAGTATAACGATACTCAGTAGGGACCCCGAGACCCTCAAGGTCTCACTAAATCCAACAAGGATAACCACAAAGAATATCTCAACAGATAACCTCTACCTAGGTATATGCCCATACATATACCCAAGTTATCAAGTAACCCATCTCAATCATGAGGAAACACAAAGATTATGAAATCAACGGATAACCACTACCCAGGTATATGCTCATACATATACCTAAGTTATCAAGTGACCCATCTCAATCATGAGGTAAACACAAAGGTCATAGACTCAGCTCAAACCAGGATTTTCATTATCGAAACTGTAACTGCTGAAGAGCTCCGTCTCTGGGAGTACAGTGATCATGTCACGTCTCTGAGGTACTGCTCACCAGCCTATGACTGCTGAGGTACTCCTCCTGTCGAGTACCGCGGGTCTTCCACCACACACAGTAGTGCTCCTCCGCCATGGCTCTGCCACCTCACATAGTAGTGCTCCCCCTCATAGCCAACAGAGGTACTCCTCCTGTCGAGTACCGCGGGTCTGCCACCTTACACAGTAGTGCTCCTCCGCCATGGGTCTGCCACCTCACAATGTAGTGCTCCCCACTAGGCTATGCTAGTCACTCTGAATCGAATCGGACAAGCAGTCATTAGGTCACAGCCAGCTACACGGTCTCCGTACGCTCGTCTCTGAGAGGGTCCGCTCCACGAGCAACAGGTCGATACTCCAAGTATCACAAGTCCCACAAAGAAGTATCTCAAAGGACTGCCTTGTCATAGGGGTCTCAACGCAATAGACGGCGTGTCAATTGGACGCTCGGTCTATGAGTTATTAGCCTTTTCGTCCCAGGGCCCCGGTTGGTTTCGTGTGTGAACCAACACAGCCGTATCTCAACTGTACCCCGAACTCTCATAGGGTATACCCATAGGGACCGTTTCTCAACGTTACCACTGACGCCGCTGACGGTTCGTCAAACGGACGTCCGGTCTAAAAGATATCATCTTTTTCGTTCCAGGGGCCCGGTTGGATTTTGGGTGCAATCCAACCCGTCCACTATCCAACTGTATCCAAAACTCAAACGAATTATGCCAAAAGTTCCATCTGATCAAGAGGAAATCAACGAGACAGACAGCGCGTCAATCGGACGCCTGGTCTGTGAGTTATTGACTTTTCCGTTCCAGGGGCCCGGTTAGTTTTGTGAGCGAACCAACCCAACTGCACTCTGATGGAATCCAATCCTCGAGCGGAGTAAGACAAAAGTTCTGTCTTATCAAGAGGAATCTAACAAAGTCGACGACACGTCAATCGGACGTCCGGAGCTCAAGTTACGAGCATTTCCGCTCCGAGGGCCCGGTTGGTTTCGTGTACGAACCAACCCAGCCGAACCCAAAGTATTCTGAAACCTTGAGTGCGATTTGTCAAAACGACCATCTCAGTCCAATGATCACATCGCCGCTGACAGTGTGCCGATCAGAGGTCTGTAGCCTAGGATATGGGCAAAAGACCGAAAAGGTTTGAAAAGGGGGGGTCTGGGCCCGGACCGACCCGGACCAACCCGCCCTGGGTCGGCCTGAACAGGGTCGACCCGACCCCGGTCCGGGTCCGACCCGGCCAGCGTGGCCCGGCCCGGCCTGGGCGTGGCCCAACCCAGCCTGCGCGGGCGCGGCCCGGTCGCCAGGCGGCTCGGCCGTAACGGCCGAGCGGTCCACCAGGGCCCCCCCCCCTGAATGGTCCGCGACCCCGCGTGGGGGGCCGCCTCTCACCAGCGGACGCGGCCGGGCTACCACGTCCCGCCTTCGCCAGTCCCGTGCAGTCGCGGGATGGCCGAACCGCCGTCGCGGCTTCAGCCGCGGCGGTTCTCCACGGCGGCGCGCCGGGCGCAGCCGCCTTCCGCCGCTGTGTCGGCGTGGCGTCCCGGCGGGTTGCTCCGCGGACCACCGGACAAGTTCTGGTGGTCTGAAATTCACGTTGTCTTCGCCAAAGGCCCTCCCGGGGTTCGTCCTTCATTGCGAGGACCTCACATCACTCGTGCGACTTTTTTTGTCGACGTTCTCCATTTCACACACCAAGAACGAAAGGGGCGGTGGGTTCGGACTTGTTCATTGGTCTTCACCCATCGTGTTAGCGGTTTTAAAAATCTCACAAAAAAATTTTAATCATACGCCGCGGGTATATATCACAAGATTTTAAATGAATCAAACCCCTACAGTTTTCCCGCAAACAAGAATTCCCAACCCGCAACATATTCTTCGCGGATCAACTTGAGGTTTAGTTGATCCGCGTTCTTTGATTTAGAAGGAAGTAACATGGGGTTCCATAACATTCACAAACAATTCCATACTTGGATATTTGACGTCGCACATTGGGTGTCGCGGAGAACGGCATCGCGGGGTCGGACGTAGATTCTGTGGACGTCTGGGTGCGTCCGAAGAGGAAACGACGTCTCCTCACTTGTTGCTATGATGAAGAAGGAAGGTACATTGTCATTGGTGATGATCACCGCGGTCGGCAACTTCTCCCTTGTCCTGGAGGAAGATGAAGACGGAATAATCCGGGTCGCCGAGTCTTCTAAGTCGAAGGGTCTATGTTCTTCGTCGGAGAAGAACCGTTCTTCACGTTCTTCAACGTGGAAGATGAACTTCTATCTCCTCCCATTCCCCACACAACCATCCAACCCCTAATAAAATAAGACTCTTCTTATTTTATTACCCATCTCATGAATTTTCAAAACATTTCAAAATGTTGAATTAACTTAACTTAATTAATCTTGATCTTGTCAAAATTAAATGAAGTAGAGTTGGCATCATTAATGAGAGGATATGCCACAAGGGGGGTTGGAGTGAGTTATGGAAGATGAGAGATCACCCACTTTAATAGGGGAGTTAGAGGAGGTTTCAGGAATGTGAAGGGGTGGGGTTCGTGTGGGCCCCACCTCACATTTAACCTCTCTTAGGTGGTTAGGTTCACTCAACCCCCATCCTTAGGATTTAACCACATTAAAGAAATAAAATTAGTTGCACAAATTTTATTTCTCGGATGTCTTTATCCACAAATCTAAAAAACTTGTCCCAAGAAAACGCAACTATTGAAAAGGTCTTATTAAGAAATTACCGGTACTGCGGTTTCATCGGTGCCCTCGTACTTCGATTCTAAGCACCGGTTCAATAGTCAGAAAAACCCACTCGTTCATTCACTGAACGTACCCGAGCTAAACTTCGGAAATTGATTCTGGGCACACCGGACCTCGGAATCAGGCGCCGTCAGAAACTGCATTCTTGTAAAATCCCAAAAAAATTTAAGAAAATATTTCCCTTGAATTTTAAGGGTCTTTAAATTACTCCCACCTTAGGTATTTATTCCCCCGTAAAGCTATAACACAAACTAGGGATACAAAAGCGGTACTGAGCACATATCTGAGCCTTTCGCTCCCATGTGCTCACCTGGAGGTTCACGTACTGCCAGTGAAAGAACACCCAAGGAATCGACCATCCTCATAGGATCGGCTCCTGTTGATCCTCAACCTCTACTGGAACCCCGCAAAATTCACCCCATTGCCAAAGTCAAGTTCCCCATGGTCGATGACATGTGTCGGGTCAAGCACGTATCTCCTCAGTTGAGATACGTGGAAGTCGTCGTGCACCCGGTGCGACTGAGGTGGATGGGTCAAGCGATAAACCACCTCGCCTACCCAGCTAAGGACCTGGAAAGGTCCGCTAAACCTCAGAGATTACTTGCTTCCTTGGCCACATCTCTGTAAACCTCATAGAGGTGATACCCGTATAAGGACGTGGTCGTCATCCTTGAACTCTAGAGGCTTCCTGTCAGCTCTGTGCAGTCTCATCTGCCGTGATCTATAGGCGATCACTGCCCACTCCTACATCAGGACACACCTGAGTCTGGTCCCTAAAGCGTCACAGTGAACTATGTAACCAACGTACATAGGTTGGGCACACCGGTCAACCCAACTCTTGAAAGCTTTGCTGGAAGTGGCACTGCAACTCTGGAAAATTCTAGCACAAAGGTAAGTTTGGCCATCTACTGAGTGATCGAATGTTCCCTCTTATGCATGATTCCATCCTGTGCAGCCTGGGTTTTCCTTTTCGCCGACCAAGGAAAACCCCATCCCAACTTTTTAGATAAACCACAACCTTTTTGCCTAATACAGTCAACCCACGTATGAACTGTGGATCTAATCTATACTCAGACCAACATCGTAAGGCCTCGACGCTGCCACCAAGAGATTCCAACCGAAACTCTTTCCTCGTGGGTCAGATCACACTGTCGGCGTAAGTGTGATTATCGAGTCTCCTCCCAAGGTATCTCCAGACGTGAGGGTCAAGTCTACGGATTACCGAAAACTCTAGGTCTAGGAGAATATTTGTGGAAGGAAGGAATGATTCGTATCAATGTATGTTACTACGGCAGCTAATAGTGGACACAGACTACCCCTCGAATCATTCTTAGAGCCATTGGGTCACTCTCCTTGACCCCAATGCAGCTACTCTCTTCCCCTTCCATCCATCTCCCTGAGCCTGGCGGGGATAACAATGGCGGGTGGTTGTAACATGTTGAAATGTACACCACCACATGCTGCTCTCCTAGCTCTGCTTCCACATCCGTTGCTCTGCAGATTCATCTGTCCTTAACATTTCTTTTTTATTTAAACATTCGCACGCCCAAGTCTCTGAGACTGGCACCATCTCGCTGTGTTCTAACTTCTATAATTCTCTAGCTGTATTCGTTCAGCCAAATAACATTCAACCTCAAAGTTCTCTCTAGAACCCTAACACGAGTAGGAATGCATAGATGAAAAAGTACTGGCTTGAATATCCATAAACACACCATGCTCAGAGGTCCGAGCTCTAGAAAACTCTCTGCTACCTCTTCAAGCCATTCCTCAGCCGCCTGTGAGTCAGGTTCGCCTCGGAACTTGAGGGTATCTGATGTTGGAACACGTACAAGGTAGTAAGCCTACACGTGTCACCTATCGGTACCGCCGGTTGTAACTACTGACCAACAGGTAGTGATGTATTGCTGACACACTACCCAAAGGCACTATCTTAGGCATCGGTCCACATACCGAAGCCTCATCACTATGTGGACCATCCTCATGTTCATTCACTGGAAGAAAAAAACTAGTATCCAAGTCCACTATCCACTCCACTGATGTCTCAGCTAGGCGGAAAACTCTAGCAATCGCCTCCAGCCAGTCCTTTGCTGTCTGGGAATCTGTCTCGCCTCGTAACCTCAGAGGTCGCTGCTGCTGGAACTTGTGCAACGTGCTTTGCCAGTGTGCACAGTTCGCTAGTAAGGCTGGTGGCATCTGCTACCCAACAAGTGGTGGTGTTACTGGTACACCACCCGAGGGTGCCAACATAGTAAAAAGGGCCTCGCACCGGAGCCTCGCCGCTCGGTGGGCCGTCATCAAGTACTCTCTTGGAACTCCAACTGACTGTCTGTGTGGAGACATCCTGAACAGATATGACACGGTCAACGATTTATACCTGGTGAGATGGCCTTTTTTGAGCTGACTTTAAAACTTTTGGAAACACACACGCAATCAGTGTTTTCGTGCACAAAGTCGTAAATCAGTTGTCAGGGTCCTGGTGTACGGATACGTCGGCCACCGCACCAACACTGGACTCCCTAAACTAAATACCACACTCAGTACCCTTAACACTATTGCTTAATAGAAAAGAAAATATCATAGTTATAAGTCATGCAGTAGAACCCACTCCTCTGATACCAATTTGTCACGACCCGTCCCCCGGGGCCCGTGTCGTAACTACCCCAAGCCCGCCTTCCAAAGGCCAGGGGCTGGAGACTAGCACCAAAGGTGTATATCCCGATAACTAGGAATTCATTGCCTTTATAAAATTAAACAAACACCAATAAGAGTACAAGAGGAAGCAAACACTAAGTAAAACTGGAAACAAAAGTAGTGCTGAAAGTAAAGGGGCCGGAAATACAAGCCCAACTGTAAAGTACAAGGTAAAAGAAAAAATAGCCGGAAGGTGTCACGTAGCTCTTGGATCGTCCACCAAGTATCCTACCTGAAGTGTAGGTACAGATAGCGCAGCTCCTGGATCGTCCACCACGGATCCTACCTGAAGGGTAGGTACAGATATCCTCCACAATGCTCTCACCCATCAACCTCCTTCGAGTGTCGTCTCGTCGTGAAGTCCACCACCAGATAATGTCTCGTCGTGAGGTCCACCTCTAGGTACCATCTAGTCCTCGAACACTTGGCATATGTCTGTGTTGCCCGTCGTCTGCAACCAACACAACGAGGTGCGGGCATAGCCCGTGCAGGGGTGAGTATAACGATACTCAATAGGGACCCTGAGACCCTCAAGGTCTCACTAAATCAAAAAAGGATAACCACAAAGAATATCTCAACAGATAACCTCTACCTAGGTATATGCCCATACATATACCCAGGTTATCATGTAACCCATCTCAATCATGAGGAAACACAAAGATTATGAAATCAACGGATAACCACTACCCAGGTATATGCCCATACATATACCTAAGCTATCAAGTGACCCATCTCAATAATGAGGTAAACACAAAGGTCATAGACTCATCTCAAACCAAGATTTTCATTATCGAAACCGTAACTGCTGAATAGCTCCGTCTCTGGGAGTACAGTGATCCTATCACGTCTCCGAGGTACTGCTCACCAACCTATGACTACTAAGGTACTCTTCCAGTCGAGTACCGCGGGTCAGCCACCTCACATAGTAGTGCTCCCCCTCATAGCCTACAGAGTTACTCCTCCTGTCGAGTACCGCGGGTCTGCCACCTCACACAGTAGTGCTCCTCCGCCATGGGTCTGCCACCTCACAAAGTAGTGCTCCCCACTGGGCTATGCTAGTCACTCTGAATTGAATTGGACAAGCAGTCATCAGGTCACATCCAGCTACACGGTCTCCATACTCCGTACGCTCGTCTCTGGGAGGGTCCGCTCCACGAGCAACAGGTCGATACTCCAAGTATCACAAGTCTCACGAAGAAGTATCTCAAAGTACTGCCCCATCATAGGGGTCTCAACGCAATAAACGGCGCGTCAATCGGACGCTTGGTCTGTGAGTTATTAGCCTTTTCATCCTAGGGCCTCGGTTGGTTTCATGTGCGAACCAACACGGAAAAATCTCAACTGTACCCCGAACTCTCATAGGGTATACCCATAGGGACCGTTTCTCAACGTGACCACCGACGCCACTGACGGTTTGTCAAACGAACGTCCGGTCTGAAAGATATCATCTTTTCCATTCCAGGGGCCCGGTTGGATTTCAGGTGCAATCCAACCCGCCCACTATCCAACTATATCCAAAACTCAAGGGAATTATGCCAAAAGATCCTTCTCATCAAGAGGAAATCAACGAGACAGACGGCGCGTCAATCGGACGCCCGGTATGTGAGTTATTGGCTTTTTCATTCCATGGGCCCGGTTGGTTTCGTGAGCGAACCAACCCGACCGCACTCCGACAGCATCCAAAACTCCAGCGGAGTAAGCCAAAAGTTCTGTCTCATCAAGAGGAATCTAAAAAAGTCGACGGCACGTCAATCGGACGTCCAGAGCTCAAGTTACGAGCGTTTCCGCTCTGAGGGCCCGGTTTGTTTCGTGTACGAACCAACCCGGCCGAACTCAAAGTATTCCTAAACCTTGAGTTTGATATTTCAAAACGACTGTCTCGGTCCAAGGATCGCATCGCCGCTGACAGTGCATCGATCGGAGGTCCGTAGCCCAGGATATGGGCAAAAGACCGAAAAGGCCCGAAAACGGGGGGTCTGGGCCCGGACCGACCCGGCCCAACCCCCCTGGGTCGGCCCCAACCGGGTCGACCCGACCCGGGTCCGGGTCCGACGCGGCCTGGCCTGGCCTGGGTGGCCCAGCCCAGCCTGGGTGCCACACGGCCCGGCCGGCGCAGGCGCGGCCCGGTCGCCAGGCGGCTCGGTCGTAACGGCCAAGCGGTGTGCCAGCCCCCCCCCCCCCTGAATGGTCTGCGGCCCCGCTTGGGGGCTGCCTATCGCCAGCGGACGCGGCCGGGCTGCCGCGCCCCGCCTTCGCCGGTCCCGCGCGGTCGCGGGATGGCCGGCCCGCCGCCGCGGCTTCAGCCACGATGGTTCTCCACGGGGGCGCGCTGGGCGCTGCCGCCTTCCGCCGCCGGCGTCGCCGTGCCGGCGTTGCGCACCGGCGGGTTGCTCCGCGGACCACTGGATGAGTTCCGGTGGTCGGAAATTCACGCCGTCTCCACCAAAGGCCCTCCCAGGGTCCGTCCTTCACTGCGAGGACCTCACATCTCCTTTGTGGCTTGTTTTGTCGACGTTCGCTGTTTCGCACACCAAGAACGAAAGGGGCGGTGGGTTTGGACTTGTTCATTGGTCTGCACCCACCACGTTAGCAGTTTTAAAAATCTCACAACAAAAGTTTAATCATACGCCGCGGGTATAAATCACAAGATTTTAAATGAATCAAACCCCTACAGTTTTCCCGCAAACAAGAATTCCCAACCCGCAACATATTCTTCACGGATCAACTTGATGTTTAGTTGATCCGCGTTCTTTGATTTAGAAGGAAGTAACATGGGGTTCATTAACATTCACAAACAATTCCCTACTTGGATATTTGACGTTGCACATCGGGTGTCGTGAAGAACAGCGTCACGGGGTCAAATGTAGATTCTGTGGACGTCTGGGTGCGTCCGAAGAGGAAACGACGTCTCCTCACTTGTTGCTATGATGAAGAAGGAAGGTACGTTGTCGTTGGCGATGATCAATGTGGTCGGCGACTTCTCCCTTGTCATGGAGGAAGATGAAGACGGAAGAATCCAGGTCGCCGAGTCTTCTAAGTCGAAGGGTCGATGTTCTTCATCGGAGAATAATCGTTCTTCACGTTCTTCAATGTGGAAGATGAACTTCTATCTCCTCCCCTTCCCCACACAACCATCCAACCCCTAATAAAATAAGACTCTTCTTATTTTATTACCCATCTCATAAATTTTCAAAACATTTCAAAATGTTGAATTAACTTAACTTAATTAATCTTGAGCTTGTCAAAATTAAATGAAGTAGAGTTCGCATCATTAATGAGAGGATGTGTCACAAGGGGGGTTGGAGTGAGTTATGGAAGATGAGAGATCACCCACTTTAATGGGGGAGTTAGAGGAGGTTTAAGGAATGTGAAGGGGTGGGGTTCATGTGGGCCTCACCTCACATTTAACCTCTCTTAGGTGGTTAGGTTCACCCAACCTCTATCCTTAGGATTTAACCACATTAAAGAAATAAAATTAGTTGCACAAATTTTATATCTCGGATGTCTTTATCCACAAAACTAAACAACTCGTCCTGAGAAAACGCAACTTTGGAAAAGGTCTTCTTAAGCAATTACCGGCACTGCGGTTTCATCGGTTCCCTTGGATTTCGATTCCGAGCACTGGTTCAATAGTTAGAAAAACCCGCTCGTTCGTTCACTGAACGTACCTGAGCTAAACTTCGGAAATTGATTCCGGGCACACCGGGCCTCGGAATCAGGCGCCGTCAGAAACTACATTCTTGTAAAATCCCAAAGAAAATTAAGATAAAATTTCCCTTGAATTTTACAGGTCTTTACAATCTGAAACATCTCTATCGAGAGGGATATTTCAAATATATAAACCAATAACCAGCCTCATGACACATTCCCTCATGATGGATGTGTTCAAAAAGAAGTTCGAGATATCATGTTGTTTGGGATAACCCATGTATGTGTCAACAAAATTCTCACACATTACTCTATGGGGAAATAGTCCATGTGGCTCAACCTATATGCACAACTATAGAAAAAAGATGAATAACACATTAAATTTTTGATACAAATGATAGATCAAATATCACCTCATGATAAAAAATGAGATATAAATGAAAGATAAAACACAACAAAAAAACCAAGAAATAATCATAGTTATTCCAAATACACATGTGATAAAACATCAAGAATAGGTCCTTAGGGATACACACACACACCATTAGTGATCAGACATCAAAATGGATCTCATAGGAACCACACAGACACACACACACACCATATAATCAAACATCAATACTAGTTTTACAATCCCCACATTCACACCATGTGATAAACTATAAACATTGGTCTCACAGGTACAAACACACACACAGACCCTGTGAACCCCTGACTATCGGTGGCTAGGAAATAATATAGAATGAATGTTCCATCATGTCCCTTGGAATTGTGCAAAAAAATTATGCATATTCCTTAAAATTGTTAATACATGTAAATAATAAAAAAAATGCATGCAATTAGGTCTATCATTTTAATTTGTTAGGTCAATTGTTTATTATAACATGATGGGCGTTCTGCTTAGTTTTCCATGTTTTCATGAATATCATCACCAACCACTCAAGGCTGTTGTGATTTCATATCAAATACTAGTAAAAAATCATAAAATATAGGGTCAAGTATAAAGAAAACACTACCTCAAATGAATCCAGCAACCATCCAAGAAAATCCCATCTATGTTTTCCAACTCACTGATGTATATTAGGTCACCATGAATCAACACAAGGTCCTACTCATTCCCAAGTTCCCCAAATTAATTAATTATAAATAAATTATAATCAAATAATTTTTAAAAACAACACTCACATTTTATGTCAAAAGGATTACTTTTTGAATAAATTACTATATATCAATTCCTAGATAGAACTACAACCAACATTCCACGAAAGGTTTATAGCATACTCCTAAATTTTTCTATGGAAAACCCTTATCATGAGAAAAGAAGACATAGTCCAATTCAATATAATTAATTTTTAAATTCTAGAAGAGTTCAACTATGTAGTATACATTCACCAAAAAAACGTGCGATAGCATATAGATCTCATCTCATGTTCTCCTCTATTTAGGATGAGTGAAAACACCATAATTTTTTTCATTCCATGATACTTAGGAGAATCATCAAAAATACCAAAAATGGAAATTCCCAAAATCAAAAAAAATGGGTAAATAATAATGAATATTGAGGAATAAATAATATCCATACTTTTCTATTTGTTGAATCACACCCAAAATTCTTCGAATTTGACGATAAATAAGACAGTTAGGCTCCAACTAATCCCTCTCAAGTGAATACCAATCACTCAAAGAAACAGAGGGCCAATACACTCTATTAAATTAATAAAAAAGAAAGTTTTCCATATTTCATGATGTGACTCCTATCATTACACTATAAAATTTAAGTTTATAATCACAAACACTCTCTTTACATCCTAAAACCTTTTAATCCACCACAACAATCCACTTAATGAAGTAAATACACTATTCATGGGGTATTTGAAATATTGTAACATTTCTCAGTAATGATGGTCCCATGTACACTCATATAATGACCTCATAAACCTCTATTTTATCATTTTATCATTGATCCCTATCCCAAAACTCCATTTTGGGATAATCGAACACTCAAAAATTACTCTAATTTCTAGTCCTAAAAACTAACAATTTAGAAAAGTGAGGTTCTATATTACCTAAGAAATTCCAACCAATAATGATGTGGGATATTACAATATCCCCACCAAATTTGTCACCTCCCATGAGATGTTTTTGTGTTATATGAATCAAGACTCTTGACTAACCACTTTATCACTTATAATAAGTGATCTATAGTCCATGATCAAATAAAAATTGTCTACCTCAGAATTGTTCTCTTTTCAAAATTCCCATCACACTTTCTAGTATGACTCCAAGCATGAACACCAAAAGATGAGCCAAAAGATCACTCTCACCCAAATTCGATACCACAATCACTGAAATTGTCAAGCACAACACACTATAGTGTCCTAAACTGATTCCTCTTGAAGAACCATAGAGATCCCCACCATAGGAATCATTATATGAGACAAGATTCTATAACTCCAATGGAATGCCCAGTGCTATTCAGTTCTATCTCACATTATCAATAAAAGATGCAGGTGAATCTTAAATACTGAAACCTCATTCCTATTTTTGATCTGAACCAATGATTCACTACCAACAAATGATACTTGAAAACAATGAACTTCCTTGAAAGGAACTAGATTATTATTACAAAACATAATCATACTTGATAGTTGGATCTCAATGTAGTTACAACCCACATAATTTAAGTTCATACAAAATATTAGTTAGTTCAATTCCCATGAATAGACATAATATAAAAGATATGGATAGAGGAGATAGAGCACATAATCATAGGAAGAGACTTCCTAGGGTGTTGGGTATTTTTAGGTGTTTGTGTTTTTATTTTAGTGTGATTTTGTATATTGTTTGCATGAGTTTTTTTTTAAATTACGTGCATTGTATTGTTGGCATGAGTGTTGTTTTTGAATTCTATATTTTCAGGTGTTATATAATCATTTTATATTGCCTTTTTTGTATTTTGAGGTGTTGAATTATGTATATTATAGAGGAGAGGCAAGAGGGGAGGTAGGCTGCTGTTGAATTCTATACATTACAGAGGGGAGGAAAGAGGGATGTTTTTTGTTGAATTTTGGAGTATTATATACCAATGGTTAATAAACCACTGGTATAGAGAAATAAATCATTTATACCAATGGTTTATCTCAACCATTGGAAAAACACTATACCAAGGGTTCAAAAGCTATTGGTATAGATTTACAAAATTAATTATTCCAAAGGTTATTAAAATACATTGGTAAACCTATATACTAATGGTTTATAAACTATTCGCATAGGTTTTAGATTTAATATTTACCAAAATTTAGAAACTGTTGGTAATTCTCTATTGTAATGGTTTTATTTAAACCATAGGGATATTGTATTTTTTATTACTCTATACCAACGGTTACTCTGAAACTGTTGGTATAGGGCTATCCACATGCCTTATCATCCAATGATTTTCTAGCTTATCACAATGGTTTTAAACCATTGGGATATCCTTCCTTTCCAGCAGTGTTGGAGTAATCTATTCCACATCAATACTCAATCCAAACTCAATTGTTCAAATGAATTATATATTAATGAGACGAAAGATTATCGAATAAGGAGGAAGAATACAATTGTTGAGAAAGTGGGTGACCGCCCACCAAAATAATTTTATCCACTATTTATGTATTATAATAATACATGATAAAACATTAAAGTGTAACAAAATCAAACACCACCACATCCCCCCTCGAACAACAGTGATGGTTAGTTCTCTACAAACATGGTAATAAAAGAAGCAGGGTGGGCGAAACTGTAAATCGAAAAGAAAATAAAAGGTAAGGAATAAGAAGGAAATTAAACTAATATACATTAAAAATATTATGAAATATTATGGATATAAAAAATCACCTTTTCTATCTAAAAAATGACTAAACATTGAAATGTAAGTTGAGGTACATATTAATAGGGAAATAAGTGATAAATTTTGGATCCAAAATATTTCATCTGAAAGTGTTGAATTTTTATGCCCACGTAATCGATGAATTTGGAAAAGTTTCCTTTAATAAGGTTGATCTTATATCTCTTACTAATTCCTCCAAAAAATTTCAACTTGATTGGGAAACAATTGAACAAGTTATTGTTTAACCACTCTGGAAAATTAATGTTGATAGACTGACTATTCATATTCCCATGTTGCAAGTTACTCTGTATTTATAGAATTTATTATGGAAAAATATCACGTTTTAATAGAAGATAAAAATGTTACCTGGCTTATTTTCAGTATCCATGTGTTATTTTAGCTCATTCGGGCATGTTGTTTATGATATATGGGTCCATAATTAAATACTTAGATCTCTGTACAGTTTTTGAGGCCCGAACTTGTGATCTAGTTTTGGCCAATAAATTAATTTCCTAAACATTAGTTAAAGTTAAATTAAAATAATACCAATAAATCTTGAATCCTAAAAATTTAATTTCACAATTTCAATTAGTGTAGAAAATTTTAAAATCGAAATACTGAAATTAATTAAAAAAGTAAAAGTAAATTTTTCCCCATTTTTCCAAATAATCTCAAAATACTACTAAAAGATAAAAATATGATAATTTCACATAAAATAAAACTATGGTGGGATTAGGAATATTTAATTATAGTATGAAATATATGAAAAAATTATCTTCATCACTCTCTCACATTTAACCATTAATCTCCTGGGAAAACAGCTTATATTGTGGTCAAAATAAACTTCACAAAATATAAATGACCACATTTCTCAATTATCACATATAAGAAAACATAATGACTCATAAATTGATAAAAATTTAATAACTCATAAAAAATAATAATAATTTATCCAATCTCATATTAATCCTTATGTTTATGCAATACCTACCTATATGGAAAAATATTTTTCTTTTAACTCAAGTGGTTTTTTAAAGTTTTTATCACTACGAAGAACATATATGATCACCATAGGATTGTTTTTATCCTAATATATTCACTTAATAAAGTCATAAATGTTTCAATCATGATAAATTCTTAACATATTTTTCTAAGGTAGAGGGTTGGGATATTTTAAATGTAAAAACATAAGAGGTGGAATGGGGAGGGTTAAGCTCTAAAGTGAAGTAAATGCATGAAAATATTTGTGCTCAAGAATTATGTTCTCCTTAATTATATTGAAAATTAATCACCTATAAAAACCTCTTGATTTACTTAAGAAGTTCACACATGGAATATAATCAACAATGATAAATTTATGCCCTCTTTTCCTTCATTTGTGTCATTTTTTCATCTTGAATTCAGATCTAGAATTTCTCTTCAGAATCAAATTTTTGTGGGAAAAAAGAGGAAGATTTTGATTGTCAAATATTGGTGAACTCCATTCCAAAAATTTTAGTGATATTTTAATCACCCATATATCATTACATCATGAAATATTTTCTACCAAATTAGCAATAAAAATGTCAATACTTTTTGTTCTTAGAAAAACTTTAGGAAAGATAAATACTTCTCATATTCTCCCTCCCCCACACTTGAGTTCAATAATAATCATGCATTTAACTCCTAGATAAGGTATTAAATGAAAAAATGGATTATAATGTTTCTTAATATCAAGGTATTTCATGGTTGTTAGGGAATTAATGATAGTCATATGTAAAGGTAGTATAAACTGAGGTTTAAATATAAAAAGGGATTTCAAATTGGTGCCTCAATCATACTAAACACAATCCATGAACACTAATAATTTTGAAAAATATAAAAAAAATATATAGATCACACAACATGTATTAAGACTCTTAAGAAAAATTGAAATGTAAATAATATGTCAAAAATGTTTAGAAACCTATCCGGTTGGGAATGATTTTTAATTTGGAAAGCATTAGGGCACATGAGTTTCTCAATAAATAAAATTGCATTAAATGAAAATATTTGAAGTTAGTAAAAAAAATAAATTCATCAATAATTTAATTCCTAAAATAATCAAATCAAGAAAGTTTTCAAAAAGAAAAAAATTATAATTTTCTAAATTATTTGATTCAAATTAATATTCCTAAAAACACAACAAAAATTAAAAAAACATGAAAAATATAGAAAAATAAAAACATGAAAAATTGGAAGATCACAATGAATTATTAAAAATATATTGAAATCCCCCATAATTAATCCATTTACTACCCTATTTTTAGTTATATTTAGATAAAAATTTTCATGTAGTATTTTAATTTGGAACCAACCCAAATAAATAAAAGGATACATACAATAAGATTTATTTTTCAAGTGGTAGCCTTGAGTCTTTCTCCTAGATTCTACAGCTTTAATCCTAAAATAATAAAGATAAAACATGATAAAAATAAATAAAAAAATAAGATATGGTGGAAAGAAAATGGATAATACATGGTTTAACCCTCAAATGGGTTCTAGGTTTTTACTACCCCGAGTCAGGATGTTGCAATGGTTTAACACCAATCCGAAGTTGGATGACATTTCTTACTTAGAAACCATTAGAAAATATTTCTTCCAATGATCATTATCTTGAAATAGTTTGAGGTGAAACCATGGAAATATTTCAATATCACCTCCTAAATTCCAATTTGATACATCTTAAAAAATTTGTGATGGAGAAAGAATAGGCTCTCCTCTTCTTTGGTCATGACCTTTTTAGCCTCTTCATTAACTTTATCCAGGGAATACATGGGTGAATATACTACATCTAGAATTTTATAGAGAGGAAAGATAATTTAAATTTCATTTGTAAGGGAATTAAACCAATTATAATCAATAAATAAATTTTTTTTATTTGTTTAAAATAGATTGAATGTTGATTTATTCAGGAAAGACCATTGCATATTCGGTCTCAGTAGGTGAATCACCATTATCTTCTTACAAGGAAGTAAACTGGTATAGAGAAGGTGATTATTCTTTTAAAAATATGTAAGGATCACTTAAATTTTATTATTCAACAAAATATAACCAATTTTATTCAAAATCATGTTGTTCTCCCACGATATTATTAGTTGGCATGACTTCTTCTAGAACCTCTTCAAGAAATAGCCCAGGAGAGATGATTGGATATTCAAGTTTCATATAATATTATAATTTTGGTTCAAAATTTTAGGTGGAATATAGTTCACTATCCTAATATTTTCTTTCTTTCTATTTCATCCATAAAACTTTTACCTCTTCAACTTCAGTTTCCATCGATGCTACCATCTTTCTTATTTTTTCAATAATTTTGAAATTCTCATGAATCTTCAAAGAATATCGTTTTATTTTTTGGGAATTTTCTAACATATTAATCTTAAAATATTCCTCCCTATTGGAAAATTAAATACTATTTCATTCATAATAAAAATTACTAATGCAATCCATAACCTCATCAAAATAATGAAATGTAATGAATCTCTTTTTTTAGTTTTTAAAATTTATAATTGTTTTGTTTTTTTTTTTGAAAAATAGTGTGTGAGAGCTCTTAGCCTCCCTATAAATAGATATTAATTTATCTTGGAGATTTTTCATGTATACCTGGTCAATTAATTTCTTATTTTCCTAAGAGTACATTATAGTTCACACCTTAGGGTCGATCTTGTGGAGTCCGCTCAAATGTACTAACTTCCTATTTTCACTCTTGTAAACTAACTAATATAAAACTAACTTATATATTAATATAATTGGGGTGTTTTATTCTGGAAATATATAGAATATAATATATATATATATATATATATAATATAGAATATAAATGAGAATAAAAAAAACACACAAAGAAATTAGGAAAGAAAAACATTTCTCTCTGCGTTTCCTAGTGATGTTATCTTGATTATTTAAAAATATGAATAAATATTTCATTAAATTTAGATATCAAGAGAAATTACTCTAAATCCTATCATTTTAATGGTATTACCATAAATTGATACCATTATATGTATAATTAATCTCTTCAACATTGATACCCAATTGAAGCTCTATCATTTGAATGAATTTAATATCAAAGAGAAGTAAAATTATTGAACAAGGAGGAAGAATATAGTCGTAGAGAATGTGGGGAGACCTCTCACCATAATCATTTTAACCAATATTTAATTATTAGAATAAAAAATGATAAAATAGTAATGTTCAATAAAATCAAACACCCCCCCCCCCCTAAACAATAGTGAGGGTTAGTTCTCCACAACATGATGATAAAAGAACCATGATAGAAAAAATCAAAATTTAAAATAAAATAAAAGGTAAGGAATAAGAGGGGAAAAATTAATATATAAAAATATTAAGAAATATTATATGAAAAAACACCTTTTCCCATTGAAAAATGGATATCCTTTGTATTAGAAGATGAGATACATATTTATAGGGAAAGAAGTGAGAAAATTTAACTCAAAATATTTCCTAAAAAGGTTTTGAAATTTCATATCAAATTAATGGATGAATTGGGAAATGTTTCCTTAATTAAGTTTTTTAGATATTTCTTATTATTTCTTCCACAAATTACCAACTTGATTTGAAAAAACATTAAGGAGTTATTTCTAATTCACTCTGGAAAATTAATCTGGACATACTGACTATTATTATTCCAATGAGAAAAGGTTTCATGTATACATGGAATTTATTAAGGTATTATATCACATGTTAATAGAGTATAAAATTTTTACCTATCTTCACTTAGGTATCAATGTTAAATGTGAGCTCATTCGGTCCAATCATTTTGTAGATGTGGTCCCATTATTAAAAGTATCTAAATCTATGCATAGTTTTCATGGATAAACATGTGAGTTATTTTTGAGCCTTCTAATGATGGATTGAGTTTTTTCCCATTAGATGAAATGAATCATAATATTTTTGGAAGCATATTATAAGACCTATAAATTTTAAATCGGTGTATAAAAAGTAATTGTTTAAATACAAAAAATATTTGAAATTGTTAAAATCACAATTTAATCCATTTTTTAAATTAAGATCAAAATACTACTAAAACCTAAAAAAGTGATAATTTCCAATAAAATAACACTATTGTGAGATTAAAAACATTGAATTACATAATGAAATATGTGAAAATGTTAACTTCATGCCAATTCACCGTGATAGTTATGGAAATGGGCCTCGTTTGAGGAAATGTTTTCACATTGTTATGTGTTTTCCATAAACTTATGTTGTATTCCAATGTTATAGTGTCATGGATCATGTACATTGATTTTTTTAGGATTCATATCCAATGAACTTCTGGTATTTATTCCAGGAATCTTGATTAGGATCTATGATATGTTGGGCATGGTTTTAAAATGTTATGTGCATGTTCTTATACCCTTATACTCATGTTATGCTTAAATGATTGTTGATATCTCCATTTTTACCATTACCAACAATATTATATCACCCTTTATTATGTTTCAATTTACAAATTCATAAAGAAATATTTTATGTTTTATATGTATAAGAATGGTGTTAGTTGTAAACACCCTAGTACAAGATGCTGTAGATATATTATGAACAAGTTTTTATATATATTTGTTTCTAAAGACAATAAACCTATATTATTTTGGAATGTATCGTAATACTATGTATTTAATATTCATGGATTAATAAAAAATATATATGTATGAAAAGTATGGGTCTCTATATTTTAAGCCTCTAATAAGGATTCAAATGTTCTTCAAAATTGTAAGAATTCGATCACTTTGTATTAAATAAAAACACTGAAAATCAATTAATTAAACTTTCAGAAACATATGTTGATGTTTTTAATCATAAAAACACCATGATATAGATAGGAACAATTATGTCTCCCTTTATTATGCTCAAAAAAAATTAGACCAAAAAATATAAATTAAAAAAATAATAAGAGTAAAGAAGATAATAATGATATTCGTTATTTTGAAATCATATTAAATAATCTTAAATACAAATTTACAGTGGCCCATATTCTAGTAAAGGTAATATAAAAAACAAAAAACATAAATGTATAAACTTCTCCTTCAAAAAATCATACAATATCACATTTTTGAAAAAATATCCCACTTTTAAAAGTAAATTTTTCACATCATTTCTCCATATTTTATGTCTAATAAAAAAAATCTCCCCTTTTGAATTTTTTTTTAAAAATTTATTCCCCTTTGTGAATAACTAAATTTTATTACACATTGGGATGATGAAAAATAGAAAATATGATGAATATGGAGAAACTGAAGGTTTAATAGAGAGAAAACAATAACGATATTCAAAACACCACATAACTTTAAAATACCCTTTTAAAATTATCATTTTAGAGAGAGACAAAAGATAAAATATGAACAAAAATTGAAAATTATGAATAAAAGATAAATAAAAAAAGATTAAAGGAGTAAAATAAAACTAGTGCCTACCTTGGAGAAGAAGCTCAGTCTATTAAAGTGTTATGTTTTCACCGTTGAGATATCTTTGAGAAGATAGTCCTTTAAATGTGAAAGCATTCATTTTAAAAAGCATTTCATAGTATTTTATTTAAAAACTCATAAAAAAGGTTATAAAGGTAGGTTTATATATAATATTATTTTTTATTATTAATCTTCAATTAATAGTGATAAAAATTCTTTTTTAAAATTAAACAGAGTATATAGAAAATATTAATATAAGATTATAAAAAAATTAAAACAAATTTTTACATCTTGAAAAAATATTATAAAAATAATATACATACAAAAAAAAGATTTTGATATTATGAAAATTAAATAAAACCATTTGTAAAGTAAAAAATTTAATTTGAAAACAAAATATGTCTCTTAAAAAATAAAATGAAAAAAATAAAATAATTCTCCCCTCAAATTATATCAATGGTTAGATAAATGGACCATCTTCAAGATATTTAAAAAATATAAAACAAGAAAAAAATGTTTTAAAAAGATTAAAAATGAGAACCATATTTCTAAAAAATAATTTTTAAAAAATATCTCAAGATAACTATAGAAAAAATGATTAGATTTGTAAGTAAACCATTCCAAATTAACATTTAATGAATTATAAATGATTAAGGGATATAGGTTTAGTAAAAATATTAGTGATTTTATACTTAACCCTAACAAATTCTAATAAGATAACACGTTTTTGGAAGTGATCTCTTGATAAATGGTACATAAGTTCAATTTGTATTTTTTGATAATATTGGATTTTATTTTTAGAGATTTTGATAAAAATAGTGTAATCACTCTTTACAGTGATATGTTTATATATAAGCCCTAAATATAAGAGAGTGTATTGAATCTATATTATTTTGGCACACCAACTATTGATGGCAATGTATTCCGCTTGAGATATAGAAAGCGAAACTGAGTTATGGTATTTAATAATCCGTGTGACTAGGGACTTTCTAAGTAGGTGGAATGTCCCACTTGTACATTTATTATATAGTTGGAATCTTCCAAAATCATCATTGGAAAAATAAGTTGATTCAAAAGAGGTTCCTTTTGGATAAAACAAATTGATAATTTTGGTTCCTTCTAAATACCAAAAAATCCTTTTGATAGATTTAAAATGAGATTCTTTTGGATTTAATAGAAATTCAGGACAAAGACATATAGTTATCATGATATTCAATTGGATTATAGTAAGGTAAATTATGTTACCAATCATATGTATATAAAGCTTGTGGTTGAACATCTTACTATAGTCATCCATTGTTAGCTTAAATATTGTACTCATAGGAGTGATAATTTCCTTAGTGTGATCCATGCTAAAAAAATTATGAGATCACTAGTTTATTTTCATAGATTTAGAAAAGTACCATAATTTAGTTAAGAAATTTTAAAACCAATAATGATTTTTTTGGAGTTTTTTTGTAATTTATTATTATTTTATGTTTTAAAAATTACAAACCCTCTTATTATTTTATGTGAAAAACTATTTTTAAAAAATTTCTATATTTTTGTGTTATATCTTATATTGTATTGGTAGTATTTTAATATGATCAAATTTCATAAAAACATAAAAAAATTATAAAAATATTTATTAAACTATGAATAAGTATAAGTAAAACTATATCATATTTAATTTTTATCCACTACTTTATTCATGGTTTTGGTTTCAAGAATGATTTTCTATTTAAACTGAATTATAGTTTTATTTCTCTATTTAATTATAACATGAGTTATATATCTTGGATTCTCATACAAATTATTCAGTTGGATATACAAAAAATTTATATTATTTTAATTAAAATAAATGGAAATCTAAATTTGTTTTTTATGTGGTGTAAAATTTTCCCAAGGATCATGAAATAGTTCTTGAATTCTAGATTTTCTAGAATTAAAAATATTTTTATATCAGCTATATATCAAAAAATAAATAGTACAATCAGACGCCATTTATGGAATAAAAAAGATAATACATATATCTACCTTTTATTCAACTACATTGATGTCTAAAAAATTTGGTTATACACTTAAAAAGACTCCAAATATCTACAACTATATAATAATTTATTTGTATTTTAATAATGATGTTTTTCTCTATATTTTCCTAATATATTATGATATAAATTTCATATTGATGATTTATTTGATACATTGGAAGGATATCTAAATTATAAAAATTTAATTATTCTTTATAAAATTCTAATTTTTATGGTTTTATGGGATAAAAAATATCTAAATTACATATTAGGTTGTATAGATATTTTAGGTCCCTCCATTATCAGCTTGTTGTAATTCTTAAAAAAACCTACCATGCTTTCATATAAGCTTACTATGAATCATGAAATCACCTTACTATTTAGTAATTTTAAACCTATTGTGATCCTTCCTATACTTTCCATATGCGATAAACAACCTACTATAAACCTACTATCCACCCACATATTCTTCATCCACAATGGAAGTGCATCACCTTCTTTATACATGTTGTAGTGATTGAGATAATGAATAACCTTTTATAGGAGTTCCTTTTTCTTCTTCAAGTTACATATCTATAACATATACAAGGGATGTATCTCATTATTTCTGATATATAGTGTTATGAAATCCTATTTACATCACTCAAACAGAGCCTCACCTCATCTACTCCTTGAAATCTATAATGAACATGAGGAGGCACGCCATTTAGACCACTTATCCTTATTTCAAAAGTATAGTCATGTCATGCCTTCAAGTTGATTCTCACTTTCTCCAAATAAATTAATCCCAAGCATATAGTGACCACACGGTAAGTATAGTTAACACGCTATAATTATTCATAGTCATTATGGTGACTATACAATATATAAAGTGATTGCATGTTATATATATTCATTGCTTGTTTTTATTAATCCAGTACGCATTGTAAATTTCTCACAGTCGGTATACTGACTATAAGGGCACTTCAACTAACCATTCCATCGTTGGAAAAATAACTGTAGGTACATTTGAAATGCATGGTGAGTTTATCAATTTAATTATTTTTGTTAAAATATAAATTTTTTAAATATGCCCTATTTTCCATAATTTTCTATTATATAAATAAATACATGTTTATTTTAATTATTTTAAGTGATTTTTAATTTCTAAAATTAATATATATTATATATAAATCAGTTTTAGTGTTTCAGAAATATATTAAATATATTTAAATATTTTTTAAATTTATTCATTATTCTTACATAACATGTACAACATGTATTAGGAATATTTAATATTTTATATCCAAAGTAATTCCCATGAATTATTATTTTCTAAAATTATTTTTTAATGAAATATAATTTATTATAAATTATATTTTGGTATTGATGTAATATAATTTAATTTTAAATATTTACACATTGTATTAAATTATAATGTATTTAAAATTTTATTTAAAACAATCAAAATACCTTATTATTGTTATGGGATTTCTTTTTCTTCCTATTAGTATTTAATAGGTAATTCAAATCGGTTAAAATAAATCTTCAATTTTTTAATTCAAATGATTATCATTATGATTATTTAGATGAAGATTTTACATCTACTGGATAATTATATATTTTGAATTTGAATTTCTTTAACTGGTTAATGTTTGGTTTTTTAGTCTCTACATATTCTATTTAAAGACCTTGGTACATAATTAAAAGAAAAATATTAAGACAAATGAAAAGAACAACAACCTTTTGGGAACCAATACTTGATGATGAACATTGACGTCATGTGAGATCAATGTTTTGTATATTGAACTGTCACTCAAGATGAATGAAAAAATCTACGACTATAACTTCCATGATGATAGACATACACATTTCTCAAGAACCAATACATTTTCTATCTTTTCTATATTCAAATTTATTTTGGTTGCATGATTCTAAAACACTATCATATCTCTTTTATGTACACTGTGTTTCTATGTTTTTGTTTTTATATAAAAAAACATTTCTTCTTCTATTATTTGGGTTGCGACTTCTGGATTCTAAAGTAAGGATCGTTTGGATTTGGATTCCCAAAGTATAAATTCATTTTTATATTTGGTTTGTGAATCCTCATATAAAAGTCATCATGTCATGGTTATCCATCCACTTTATAGAAAAGTATTATGTAATTGGGTTATGATTCCCCTTTAAAAATATATTAGTGCACAATGTATCTCTCATCGAGTAAAGATGTATAAAACTAGAGTTGGTAAAATTTAGACTCAAACATTATAGAAATTATTTGGGTTCATTCTCTATTTCCACTACAAATTAACTCTTTTAATTAACACTAAAAATTATTTTAAATAAATAATATATTTGATTATAATTTTTAATCTATTATATTAACTCCCCTCTACACCATCATCAATTACCCATTCCGACCTAAAAATTGGTATCAAAGGTTAACCTTCTTAAGGATATTTTTTCTTAGTTAATCTTTTCTCCATTACCAAACAATTGGTACCAAAACTTCTTTCTTTTTGAATTTATCCATTCCTTTTATAGAGTCTATTGTTTATATTTTATTATACTAACCTATAATTAAACCTCATAGTCTATGGAAAAGATATTTAATACGTCCTGAGTGAATGTAAACGATACTTGGATCCCTCGGAATCCACCACACATGGATGATATAAATTATGGTTACTGGAAATCCAGAATGGAGGCATAACTCGAAAAATTAAGCGTTGAACATTGGTAAATCATGGAAAAATCCTACACTCTACCAAAATATGACCCAGAAACTCTTATAGGAAATGACACTGGTATATATGTTAAAAATTATAGGGTTTTTAATATCTAATATTGTGTTATTAGAAGAATTATTTTTCATAATGTATCTTCTTATAATAAAAATCATGATATTTGGATGATTATACAAGTCACTTGCCTTGGCTCAAAAAATTTTATTTAAAATAATCTTTGAATTGTTTGAGTATAGTTCCAAAACATCAAGATGGTTGAAAAATAAATATTAAACAAAATGTTCAACCAATTCACAAGAAACATGAATATAATAAATTTCATTAGAGAAGCATTAGGGAACCCCGTACTTGCTGAACGATTCCTATGAGCACTACCCAAGAAATGGTATGTAAATAAGTATTTAATTGATGAAATAAATTAATTCAATAAATAAACATTCAGTGAACTTATTTATTCACTAATTTGGTATCAACAAGAACTTAAGAACATTGTCGAAGAGGAGACAACCAAAAGAAAAGGTGTATAGTTTAAATTAGTGAAAAAAAAATCTACTAACTCTTCTAATTATAATGTATAGGATACTTGAAATGAATATATGGATTAGGTTATTACTATAGTCTATAAATGAATAAAATGTAATGGATTTAAAAAATGATTTAGAAGAAACCCTTAAAATCATAAACACATGGGTGATAGTAAAGGAAGTAAGAATTTTAATACATTAGATGTAACTTGTATAGAGTGTAGAAAGAAAGGGAATATCAAACCTGGCTGACCAAAACTGAAGAAAAAAATTTAAATTTAAAAATAAATAAATAAATTAATTGACAACTATTTGGATTTGAACTGAATAATTGGATTCTGGTGAACAATCTAGAAATTATAAAGAATCTATTAACTTGTGCTTCATAGATTCAATGAATGAGGTTAGTGATTCTAGATTTTATTCTAGATGTTTGTATTTTGACTATTATTCTCAAAATATGATTTTTTCTAGATTAAATGACTAAATTGTAATATTAATAAAATATGTTTTCAAAAATGTTGATTTATATAATAAACTAAAGTAAATAATGAAAAACATGTTTCTAAAAAACATTCTTTTATAAGAGAATAAAAACATAATAATAACTACATCTTCTTATCATTCTACAATTTATGATAATTTTAAATCTTTCCAAATTTTGAAAGAAAAACTAATAAAGGAATTGAATATTCATTAGAGACTTTTGTATTTTTCTTTCAAGGTCATGAAAAATATCTAAAAATTATGTCTTTAAAAAAAATATGGTATTGGATATGATAGGATATTATCTCAAATTTATAAAAATAATTTCATGAAAATAAAAAAATGGTTGTGCTTATACTGTTACATGTTTTAAATGCGGCATGTAAGGTCATTATTCAAATGATAGTTCTCTTATATTCAAACAATATTTTGGATTTTTAAGAACTCATATTTATAAATATTTTTTATCTAGATTACCATATAATACTTTTTTAAACTCTTTGTGGATACCTAAAATTTTGTATTAATAATCCATTTAGACTCTAAGTAGCTTGGGTACCAAAAGTGTCAACTAATTTATGTTTATAGGAAAAATGAATTGGATTTCCTAAGAATGACATATGGTACTTAGAAAGTGTATGATCTAGGCATATGACTAGATAAACATAAAATTTTCCACTTCCAACACATATTATTAAGGAACTTTACAGTTGGATAAAATTCCAAAGGCAATGTAAAAGATTTTTATAATGTTCATATTTTTAATTCTACTTTAATTTCTAATGTTTTATCTGTTTGATAATTAAAACATAATTTAAAATTATATATGGAAGTTATATTTAAAACCAATAATTGTTTGGTTTTTAAATATGATTCTTTATTATTTTATTCCAAACATAAGGAAAATATTTATATTATCGATTTTTCTGAACTAACTATTCCACATGTTAATTGTTTGAAAGATTTGAATAATTGTAGAATTATTTGGAATTGATGATTAGGTCATGTGAATTTCCTAATGTTACATAATCTCTCTAAACATGATAATTTTTTATAGTTGACTACCTTGAAGAAAGAATAACATTATTTTTTGTGAAGCCTGTATTAAAGGGAAACAACATAGAGTCTCTTTCAGAATTATCAATCAAATTAGTACCAATAGACCTATAATTTTAGTAAATATTGATCTATTTGGTTCTACTAAAATTTATATTCTTTGAGGAAAGAAATATACCTTATTTATTTTTTAGTATTAGAGTATATTTACATGGGTTTACTTTCTTTCTCTTAAAAATAACACTTTATCTTGATTTATCGATTTCTATAATTTAGTTAAAAATGAAAAAGGTTGTATGATTGTATTTTTTATTAATAATAAAGGAGTTCAATTTTATAATTTATAACTTGAATAATTTTTTGAAATTAATTGTTATTTTCATTTTTTTCTTTTATTATAACACTATATAAAAATAGTGTTGTAGAACAGAAAAATATAACTCATATAAAAATGGAAATAACTATATTAAGTTAATATAATTTCACTTGATATATTTTGACTGAATATATTAATTATACTTATTATATTTCAAATATATTTAATATTTGAACATTTTTGAAGAAAAATCTTTCTAAGTTACTTAAAAATAAAAATTCTAAATTTTGTAATTTTAGAGTTTTTTGTTTTAATATTTTTATTTTAAATTCAACATATAATTTAGATAAGTTTTGATGCTAAATGTGATGAAGTTTTTTTTCTTGGTTATTATAACAATAGTATATTTTATATGGTTTATAATAAAATAAATATGGTTATTGAAAAATCGTTCAAGTTATGTTTGATGAAAATAATGTAATTTTCTTTATTCTAGTTATTTTGTTGATGAGTTTAGAGATTTTTATTTTGGTGAAAATAACACCCATGATAAGGATGAATCAAATGTGGTGGATCATAATCCTTCAAGAACTTATCCAATATTTTGGAACATTCATAAATATCATCTTCTTATAAATATTATTGTTAATATTTATTATGGTATTAAAACTAGAAATTGTTTGTTAAATTTTTGTTTCAATTATTCTTTTATTTTTGATTTTATGTCTAATAATATAAATAATGCTTTAAATGATTCTAAATAGTTTTTTTCTAATCACTATGAAATTAATCAGTTTTCTAGAAATAATTTCTGTAATTTAGTTAAACCACCAAAACATAAGAATGTAATAGGTATTTAATGGATTTATAGAAATGAAATGGATGAATCTAGAAAATTTATTAAAAATAAAGAAATACTTGTTGGTCAAGGATATTATTAGATAGAAGACATATATTTTGATGAATAATTTTTGCCTACTTATATAATTGAATCTATTATAATTTTATTATATTTTTATTATTTTCATGTATTTAAATTATTTTAAATTGACGTGAAAAGTGCATTTTTAAATGGTTTTATTTAAGAAGAATTTTATGCTTCTTAACCAATAGTTTTGAAAATTGAAATTTCTAAATAATTTTTTTATGTTTTCTAAAGATTTATATAGTCTTAACTATGAACCTCATTCATGGTATGATAGAATTATAATATATTTTTTAAAAATGATTTTTCTAAAGTTATAGTGGATCCAAAACTTTAGATCTCACTTTATCTAGCACTAACTTTTATCAGTGCTAAACATAAAGCATTGATAAAAGGGTATAATTTATCAATACTAGATATGCTAAAGGTAACTTTTATTAAAACTAATAATAGTATACCCTTTATCACACATTTTTTATCACTTATAAAGGTGAATCATTATTAGTGCTTTTCTTTTCAATGATAAATATTTTTCATAAAAATTATTATTAATATATATAAAATTATCATATTTATATTCAAAAATTGATGTTTTTATATACATCAATTAAAAAATGTGTGTATAGAATTAATATACATATGATATATAAATATATATTTTTTATTAATTAGAATAATTTTATAAATAAAAATAATGTATTGTTTATAAGTGATATTTCAACTTATATATTTATATCAATGTCTATGTGTATACAAGTTTGTGACTTATGTTTTGTGTGTGTGTGTGTTTTGTATATGTATATATATAGATGTTGTATGTGTACAGATGTATGTATGTATATCTATATGTGTACTTGTATTTGGGATGTACATATATATATAACATGAGTACATGTGTTTCTATAACATATACTTATTTCAAATTGGATGTATATTTTTTTCATTTTTTATATAATATTTTTTGGAATTTTTTTATTTCTTATAAAAAATTATATTTTACTAAGTATTATTTTTAATATGGTTTTAATTTATATGATATTAATTTATTAAATTTTATTTATTAAGTTATAATATTTTTAAAATGAATGGAATTTATAAACTTAAGTCATTTAAATTCATTTTTATGGTTTCAATCATTTTTATACATGTTTACAATTCATGTAGTTAATCTTATTTGAATTCATTTTTTAAAGTACTTTTTTCAATTAAATTCTATCTATGATTTTTAATATTTCTTTCATTTAATATTTTTTTATTTATTTTGAATATTTATTGATTTTTATATTTTTTGGAATTTAATCATTTTTTAATATTTATTTATACAAAAATTTATTTACTATAAATGTAATATTTTAAATATTTTTGTAATTGGGGGGAACGATGTAGATTTGGGATCAAGATCCAACCCTAGGAGGTGATGGTTATTTCTAGGGTTTCTCTGTAACCATGGTTCTTCTATGCTACTTGGGATTCAATCTTCTTTATAGAGGGCCTTCGGAACGGGCTAAAGATACTTCTACTGTGATCTTCAACCCCTCACTTGGTTCCTTTGTAGACCAAGGTGGCTTAGAAATAGGAAAGATATCTGATTAAATTGGATGTCATCTATTATATCTATTTAAGGATGAGAATTCTAGAAGGATTTGGAATAGGGGAAATTTTTCCCATGTCATTGACAATGAGGATTTCATAATAGAATTGATAAAATTAGGTAAAAATTCTACAGTTTCTCGATTAATTATTCCATAAGGTTCTAATTCATGTAGTATTTAGGACCTAGATAGTCTTTTATCCTCTATTTGGGGTTTTAATTCTTGAATATGTATATCTATGGTACATGGTTAGTTTCATCTTATTTTCCCTTCTGAGTAGTTGAAATCGAATGATTGGGGGTTTGGATCTATTTCCTTATAGTTGGGTTATCTGAATATCTACGAATTGGATTATAACTTCAATACTCAGGAACATAGAAATTATTATGTATAGGTATGGTTAAGAATTTATATCCTTAACCGGATCATTTCACATCCAGGAATCCTTTATGATATTGTGCTTTCTATTGGTGTTCCAAAAAAATGGATAAATAAACTGATAACATTATACTTGGTCATTGTGTGTGTGTTAGAGGAATCTTACATCTCCATAACTCTTGTCAAAAAGTTCTGCCTCTCAAATATTAAGGTTGAATTCTCTTTGAGAATTGTGTATAAAGAGGTCCCAGATTTTTATCTTGATAGTAAGGTTATTGGTAATAAGAAATCTAACTGCATGAATAATCATTCTTGTGACTTTTTTCTTTTGAGTGGAAATAAGGAAACAGATTTTTGTAAGAAGAGAAATATATTTATCAATTCCAATGATGTGTAGAGACTGGGCAGGTTCATCCTACTGGATAGGCTCCAGGTGCCTCTCAACATGATGTCACAAATGTTGAAGGTTATCTTATTGGACAAGATCTGGGACAAGGTCATCCTTTTGGGTAGGATCTGAGTGTCTCTCAACTTAGTGTTACAATTTCTGATCACCTTCATATTTATCACTAGTATGTGAGTTAGAGTCTATTTGATGTCACTAAAACATTAATGTTCCCTTGTGATTTTTAAGTACATGGTTCTGAGGATGGTTTTCCAAAACTAGATCTTCATTCAAGTCCTTTAATTTCAAGGGCCGACATTGCAAAAGAAAATGAATCCATGGGGAATATACTTTATGTAGGGACCTCTTTCAAATATTCTCTTTATGTTGAGTTTTAAAGGGAATATGTTGAATCTAGTCACAGTCAATCTGGTGTTGAACAATCTTCTCAAGCTGAAGTGGATTCAGAGTTATTGATAGAGAAGTTATTGGATACTTTTAAAGGTAATGGGAAATATAAATTTTTTCTTACATTACAAGAAAAATTAAAATTGTTCTATACCTTCTTATCTTGGAGGTTATTTGAAAATTTATAGACCAACTATCCATTTGGACTTAGCATCAGTTTAGTATGTTGGTAAAAATCCAAAGACTATTGCCTCAGTGAAGTTTGTTGACAATAATATTGTTGTTGCTATTAAAACTTCAGGACTTAACCAAGTTATGTTGCCTCTATCTATGCTTGAACCAAATTATATTTCAATGAGTTTCAAGGATAATAAGAACCTTATTATAGGGATTATCATTCCTGGTGGTATTGAACATAAGATATCTATCACAGATCCCCCTTGTTACTCTAGTTATGGGGAAGTCTGTCTCCAATAGGGAGGTGACAAGCTCAATGTGAAAGACTATGAATGATCCTGATTCTATTCATGATGCTGATTTTTGGAGTTCTCTTAGGGCATGGTGTATTAGAACTTTTGTTGACTCTAGAAATACAAGTAAATTCTCATCCTCAAGGATGAGAAGGAGGGTTAATATGCATAACTCATTTGAGTTTCTTGACTCTGAAAATCATGAGGAAAATGAGTAGTGAAGCGTTGGTACCTTGGAAGTTAAAATGGTCAGAGTTGAATCCATTGATGAACCCCTAAGAAGATGGAGGTGGACCATGGTAGCAGGATAATATTTGGAGGGGATGACATCTATGAGTTCGGGTGGACAATTTTGTCATCATTGAATGTCTACTCAATATCAAGTTGGATAATTATCTTTGTTTTTGACAACTATTATCTCTTTTATACCTTACCTCCCTTTTTTAACTCTATTTTTTAAATAAACTGGTTAGAGTATTTGGCCTTACCCTTTCCTATTAAAAAATTATATGTTAATAATTTATATTAATAATATCTATTCATTTTTCTTTATTAAGTTATAACATTTAAAATATGTTTGAAATTTATATAATTTATTTATTTAATGAATTGTTTACTAATTTTTTAATTTTAATATTTAATTGTAAAATTAAAAATACATAGACTTTATTTTAAAATGTATTTATAAAATTATAAATATATATATATATATATATATAAAATTATAATCAATATATTTAAATAATATATATTTATTATATTCATTATATATATTATATATATCTTAATATATCAATAATTATATAAATATATTTATATTTATATAGAAATATTTTTAAATATATTTATTTAAAGTTATAATTATAAATATATATATTAAAATAATGAAAAAATTATAATAAATATATTTAAATGATATATATATTCATTATATATATATATGGTGATTGTGGGTATAATTACATTAAACACATGCACACACACAGGCCTAAATGGCAGGTCATAGCCCACCCCCCTCCCCCAACGCACACACAAGGGATTACCCACCCAACAAGATTCTTTTATTACAAAATATTTTAAGCCCGAAATCCCAATGGGCATGAAGCCCATTTCATTTTTGGCCCATGGACCATTTTTTGAATAATAACCCAGCTACTATAGTATGGCTACAGTTCCACCACTGGTACATTACTTGTTGTAGTATCCACCGCTACTATAGTGTCCCCTGTCACTGTTGTTGTCTCGCCCACTGCTGTTATAGTACCCATTGCTACTACAATGCCTCTGGTGAATAGTTTCACCACTATAGTTCCCACCAACAAACATTTCATTTTTGTCTAAATAGATAGGGATCTCATTACAGGGCCTTATAGGCTCAGGGGTATTGAACCCTAATACATCATAGAATCCCAACTATACGGGCAGTCCCAGGGATATTAAACCCTAATACATCACAAAATACCAGTGATAATGGCCCAAAAGACCCAATATACTCATCCTTCACCTCATGAACCTCCACCCATCTTACAGTCGCCCAAAGTGTAGCTTCCTTCAGACTGTCATCCGTTTACCCCTCCGCCTCCTTTCCTTCACTGAATATCCTCCATATGTTCATTTCAACCCTAAACCATCGCTTGAGTCCTCGACCATTCAACCTAACCACATCTTAGACCTGTCGAATCCTCCCATAATCTAATGCCAACCTCTATTTGAGGAGGTCCATATGTCTCTAAACACCAGCACATGTTGCGTGCTAGTCATTTCCACACACTCCAACATTGTTTCTTTCCACTATTCTTTGGAACTACCGCATCACAGTCCAAAGCCACCACCATAATCAAAATCACGCCAACACCCAGATCTGGGTTAGAATGCATGGGCTTAGATAGGTTTTTGGAACCCTATGATTCTTAGAAACATATCCACCTGCATTGGTGCTCTGATTAAATTAGATGAAAATACCATTGAATTCAGTCTTAGATATTATTAAATGCTAATGGTGGATGTTGATTTGATGAAACCTCTTCCAAATAATTCTATAATTGTTGTCAATGGAAATATGTTTGAGGTTAATTTTCAGTATAAATAAGTTCCCCATTTCTGTGAATTATATAAGGTGATTGGTCATATGGTATCAGATTGCATACATGTACAAAATCTACAGGTGAAGAAAATAGGTCCCCCCCAAAAAAGGAGGTAGTAAGGCTAAGGTCTTAGTACCAAAAACTCCAATTCCATCACAAAATGAAAAGGTTGAAATCCGGGTTCTTGGATCCAATGTTTAATGTAGGAATGAAAGATGTGGGTGTCAAGGGAGGGCAATATTAGGGTTTGAATGAATCATGACCTAAGGCAGCTGAAATTATATATAAATTAGTTTTGAACAAGCCTAGTTATAATGATGGCATTTCCTAGGGACATAAGTCTGTGTTTGACAGTCCTAATGTTTCTTGGGCATCCTTGGTCTTCAGTGATGGAATTGACTCTAATAATGAAGAATCTGAAAAAGAGATTGTTTTTCAGACTGATATTGATGTGCAGTTGAGGCATGAGAGAAGCCTGGCTACATCTCTTGACTGTAAGTGTAATAAAAATTTGAGATTGATTCCATCATTTTAACTAGGTGCACAAAAGGCACTTCCAATAGTGAGGGACAATTGGATGGAGCTAAGAAATATCCTTTGGTTTTGATCCCCTATTTCAATTAAATCTCCCTTGATAAATAAAGATGGATTGACATCCTTTGATCATGGCAGGACTTTCAATGCATTTGTGGTCACACCTATCACCGGAAGCCAATTAAATGAGAACATTTCACCCAACTCTTCTAAAGAATTTGAAGTGTGAGGAAAGGAGGAAAAAAATAGCATGGATTACTTGTCTGATGGCTCTCAAGTACGGTCACTTAGCTTTATTGACATCCTAAATAGGTCCAATAGTAAGGAGGTGTTTCATAAAGAATTTGGTAATGCTCATCGAGGTGAAGAAACTGAGATGGTAAATTCATTTTTAGGCATAGGTCGAGTGGAAGATCCTACCCCACCATATTTTATTGATAAAAAGACCTAATAGCAGACTAAAACATAGTGGATGGGACATCACCCAAGAGGTAGGGGTAGTGGTTGATCCCATAGATGAGTATTTTTTGTTGTGAAGTAGCTTGTCACTTTCTTACATTCCCCACCTCATTTTGTACTTTGTCTTTATATTATTTTCAATAAATTTCGGAAACATGGGCTAGCCAACGGTTCATGATGACTTGGTATATTTATATATTAATAAATATATACAAAATTGTATCGATGCCTCTAATTATATAAATATATATAATTATATAAATATATTTATAATTATATACAAATATTTTAAAAAAATATTTAAAATTATAATTATAAATAAATATTTATAAATTTAAATTATAATAAAATTACAATAAATATATTTATTTTATTTATAATTATATATTTATATATTAATATATATATATATAATTTTCAGATATATTTATAATTATATTCAAATACTTATAAATATATTTATTTATAATAATTATTATAAATATAAATCTATAACTATATTTAGAAATATATATTTACAAGTATTTTAATATTTTTTTAATTATATAAATAATTATTGCTTCATATTTATATATAATTATATATATTTTTATATAATTATATATATTTATATTTATTAATATTTATTTATAATTACATTTATAAATACATATTTACAATTCTTTAACATTTACAATTAAATAAATATTTATTTATAATTATATAGATTAATATTTTTTATAATTATATACACTTAAATTTTTTACTTATATTAATTATTTTATTAAAATTAGGTCTTTATCAGTGTTAAGAAAGAGTACATAAATATCAATTTTGTTAGATCTTATTATTATAGCATAGATAAAACCACTCTTTATTAGTGTTTTTTTAAACAATCATAAAACCCTATCTAATCATTCAAATATAACCCTAAAAGAGTTCTCCTCACTTGCATCATTCAATCTATCACAGAACTTAATCTATGTTTCCACTCTTCATTGATCATCATGTATGAATCTTCACTTATAAAAGCCAAGGTATGTGATCGCTTGTGATCTGTTTCCCCCCCCCCCCCGAACATTATTTTTCCTTTAAATTTTATAAAATTATTTGAACCATGTGCATGAGAGATATTATTTTTCTTCGACCTACTTTTGAAATTTTATACACAATCCCCCTCGCCTTGAGTCATTGTTGGTTAACCCTCTCCCTTTTCTTTATGTTCATTTCACTCATTCACCGATATTTCTCACTCTTGTTGCATGGATCTCTTATTTGTGCACCCCAAAGACCCTTCCCACTTATCATGTAATTTGGTGACTGAAAATCATAAGAAGCATTTTTTCAGTGCACAGATGGTAATCATCTCTATGTTCTAGGTATCCCTCCTACTCTTATAGATTAAAATCAACCAATTATGTCCATTTTCTTCCATTACCAGGAATAAGAACCCCAATCATTTTAATTTCTCATGTTTTTTTTTAATTTTTATAGGAACTACGGAATGTGTTTAATTTAGCTTGTATGATTTGTTCTATTTTTTATATTTATAGCACTTGATAAAATGTATTTCACAATAATTCTTTTTCTTAAACATATACTCTTTATTTATATGTTTTATTGTTTGTTTTAAGTTTGATCTTAATAATTTTATCTTGTTAAGGAATTCATGATTTTTTTAGATTTTTTTAATATTTTTAATATTTTTTAACATTTTTCTTATATTTTTTTATGGATATGGATTTTTATATATTTTACACTTGTGATACGGCCTAAACACATGGGTTATGAAAATGGATAGTGAATGAACATAAGTACATGTGATATTGATAGTGCATAAGAGGCTTGCATGTGATATGATTTGTGTGTAAGTAAATTTCAAGTAAGACTATTGAAGTGCATTTTAAGAATCTAGTATTACACCATACATGTCAATTGGAAATTATTATTATGATATCAACATATTTCAGGTCATTTCAAGACCTTATACGTGGTTTTATGTAGAATGAACTATCATGTACACAATAACTTGATATTATGATATAACCAGAACATGGGTGGTTTCAATTGCTTACATGTTGTTAGAAGTTTATATTACATCACAAACTAACACATATTACATTTCTACCAATGGTGTTTGATTATGTTGACAAAAGATATTTCATTTCTCCAACACCAATTTAGCAAAAAAATTAATCCAGCACAATGAGCATTGTGATGCTCGACTACTCTACAATTTTTTAAATCCAACATCCTACACTAAATGATGAGTATTTAAAACTGGTTATATTCTTGATATTGTTATTCATTCACTAAAAATTAATCATACATAATGTTTAAATATTTTTTATTTGTGCTAAAATAATTTTTTAGTTCATGAAAATGATATCTTATTTGTACAGTTCTTCACTAAGATGAATATTAATTTTTTTTCATTTTTTTAATTAAGGAATTAAATGAATACTACATAGATATAAATATATATACATTATTACATATCATCACAAAATTATGTGTGAATATATGTAATAGGATGATTAGTAACTGTATTTATAAATTCATACATGTGTGTGTAAAAAGGGTTGTTCAAGAACTTAAATTCTATATCTTGACTTGGTTTTTAAATGTTGTTATTAAAAATGGGATACTACATTTGGTAATTTCAAAATCTAGTGGTCCTTTCAAATTTAAATGACCCTGTTGGATTGTTTAACTTTCATGCCTTGTTTTATAAAAGGTGATTTAATTATTTAAATCCTTGTAATGATGATTGTGGTGGTTTTTTAAGCCTCTTGGGTTGTTTAAATTTTTTTACTTTGATTTAAGAAATGTAATTTTTTAAAGTGGCATGTGGTGTTTAATGAATTTAATTTCTTAGCATGGGTTTTTGAAAGGACCCTTTGATAAAATGTGAACTATTTAAAATAGGAATGAAACATGGTAACCCTATCTCAAGAATTTTGGTTCATTTGATTTAAATTTGAGAGTGTATTTAGACATTGGGTTCTCAAGACCATGCATTGGGATCTATCAATTTTTTTATCATCTAAAAAAAGATCAGATTTGGATTCTAAGAATCCTATAAAGGAAGTACCACATAGCCATCCATGTACCAAATAAAGAAATAAATAAACACCAACTCCTCACTCTTATTGATTTCAATTGCTCGTTGCTTTTTCTAAATATTATATTTATATTTTATCATTTAATAAATCATCAAATTAATACTACGTGACATCTCTGTTTTTTAAAAAGTTGATAATTTAATTATATTATTTGTAACATTATAGATATTACATATTCCCTTTCGTCAATGATTTACACCACTATAAAATTATCTAAATACCCATCATTCAACTCTTACTATATTAGCACAATGACGTCATATAGCTGAAATGATTCTTTAAGAATAACCTTTTATGTGTTACAAGCTCTTACTTTCTTTGTATTATTAATTTTGTTAAATATTAATATTGTGGACCAAATAGGATGAATATGAATCGAAAATGGATAGATTCCCATTGTATGTCAACAGAGTATGATGATGAGGTGAGAGAGTTCATCAATTTTTCATAATTTCATGTGTGTGACCCTTGTCAAGTTTTTTTCTATGTTTACACTATTGTTATTCAATAGTAGTTAGTTTAGAGGATTTGGAAAAATAATTGATCTATCAGAAAATAGATATAATTTATTAAATATGGAATAAACATGGGTAAAAACTAAATGTATCTAGTGATTGGGATAAGAATATGTTTTATGGATCATTTGATATGATTACAAGTGTGAAAAATGATGAATACCATATTGAGGATGTGATTACAGGTGTGAATGATGATGAATATCATATTGAAGAAATTATAATGAATATTTAAGATGAACTTCATGATTTTCCAAAATTGATTGAGAAGTTAATTATATGTTCAATGACTCCATTGTATGCTGATTGTTCTAAATATATAGAATTTTTATCCATACTGAGGAAATATAATTTAAAAGATAGCAATTGATGGAGTAACCCAAGTTTTATTGAACTACTTTATCTCTTGAATGAAATTCTCCTTGAAGATAACGAGCCTATATTCAGAACATATGACACTAAATGAATTTTATGTTTAATTTTTTTGATCTCTAAAAGAATACATGCCCATCCAAATGACTATATATTATTTTCAAAGACTAAAAATCATATAAAAATATAAAGTGTAGTGCTTCTCGATATAATAATGATTAACCAATTCCTAAAAAAGTATTATGGTACATTCCAAAAATTCCAAGGTTTATGCGCCTATATGGTAGTTAGGAGAAAATAAAATAAAATTAATGTGGAATGTAGATATATGAATTTAATATGGTAAACATTATCACCTGATAAAATCTCCATAGTGGAAGAGAAATTATCACAAGTATCATAAATTTAGAAATGATCTAAGAAACCTTCTTCTTATTCTATCTATATATGGAGTGAATGATTTTGGTTTTCAATGCATCACTCATAGTACATGGTTGGTTATTTTGGTAAATTATAACTTTTCAATGTGGTTATGTATGAAAAAAAATAAATTATGTTATCTATTCTTATATAAAGACCAAAAAACTAGATAATGATATTGATGTTTATTTGTCTCAAAGGATAAAAGATTTTAAATTATTTTTGGATTCAGGTGTTATGTTGTGTGGTGATTTCATAAATTAATATTTTCCAATAAGATCCATGTCTTACAGCGCGATAAATGAAATTTCTTCTTGTAGAAATTTTTCAAGATATAGAATTAAAGGAAATCAAGGGTGTTACATTTTTGAACAAGGTAAACAATCAATTTGGTTAAAATATTTATCAAAGACTTTGTTTTTAGTACATCATAGATTTCTATCCCAGTGATATAGGTACTGATCTTGGATGACATAATTAGATGGGAGTTTAGAATAATGTATAAAACAATATCCACTAACTGACTATCAAATATTTAAGAAATTAAAACATATAAAAACTTCTTTTGGTAAACCATTTTCAAAAAAACAGACAAAAACATATAGGAAGAGATACCTTTTTTGGAATTACCATATTAGAATTGTTTATACACTATGAATTTTCTTAATGTTATGCATGTGGAAAAAAGTAGATGTGATAGTGTCATTGACACATTACTAAATACACCAAGAAAAACTATGGATAAATGTAAGGCTAGGTTAGATATGATTGACATGAGGATACAAGAAGTGTAGATTCTATTGAAGAGTGAATAACAAAAATTTTCTGCCTCCAACTACTTACACTCTTTCCATGAAAGAGATATATTAGATTTTTATATTCTGGAATGATGTAAAGGTTATAGAGGGGTATTCATCAAATTTTAAAAATATCAGGTGAGTAACTGATTTAATGTTAAAGGGTTTGAAATGACATGGCTATCATGTTTTGATGAAATATCTAATGCCTATAGATTTATATTTTATTTTTCCCTGGAATGTTTTTTAATGATTAACCAGGCTCTGTTTTTTTCAGAGCTCTGTTTATTCCCTCTAACATTCTTTTATATGATGGTTCACTTGATGGTTCACTTAGTAAGAGATATTTAACTATGTGGTCTTGTACATTATATATATATATATATATATATATATATATGTACTCCATTGAATGTTATATGAAGATTATAAGAGGTTATTATAAAAATTTAAGTAATCTAGAAGGTTGTATTTCATAGATATATATTATTGGGGAATCTATTTATTTTTTATTGAATACTTATAAGATGTGGAAGGCATTGGTCTATCTAAATTTTATCACATAGGATGGCTTATGGGTGAAGGAATTTCCATAATATATTTTTTTCATAATTACTATTATAGAGGAGTAGGCTCACATTTATTTTTTTAGAACAATTTAGAGGTTTAACCATATGTTGAAAGCCAAAAAATAATTATTAGGCATTTGAAACCACAAAGTGATGAAATATGGATATCAAATACACATAATAAACAATTTATAGGTTGGTTTTGAGACCATATTTTTTATGAGTAAACTAAAAATATGGATTTAATTTCAAAATGGGTTTGATGGATAGGCATAGGAATAAGTGTGCATGTATTATCCTATAATGGTTATGTAATTAATGGTTATAGGTTCTATATAAATTAAAATCCTGAATGCAGTACCATGAAATATAGTAAGTTACACTTGTGGATGAAGTGATGCATGTATTTGGCACCAAGGTAAGAAATATAATTTATGAAAATATTTCATACTTTATCATCATAAAAAAATATGGTTCTTGGATTATAAAACATTCCAAGTGAAAACATTACAATGAAAGTGGGTTGACACTATGAGTACAACTAAAATAGATGAATTTGGATTTTTGAAAGTGTATTTCTGTATGGATGGGTATAAAGAATAAAAATTTATAATTGAATTATAGGAAGTAAAATTATTTTATGTTCCAGATCATGAAAACTGAAATTAGTCAATTTTTTGTTATCAACTAAAACCACTGAAGGACCAAATGTCAATTAAACTGAGTATGACCCTTTCATTTAGACATTGCAATCATTTCATAGCATTTACAATGTTCAAAGGGTCTTATATGTTAGAGGAGACCACAATGAGGGGATTTGATACCCGATATATGGGTAAAATACCTTAAACCTTTAGAAAAGAGAGTTCAATAATTATGTTATAATTTTTCATGATACACACTATGTTACCTCATATTATTATCTTTTCAGTACTCAAGTTACATAATTAAAATTAAATTTTCAAAAATTATATAGAAAATTTATTATACACATTTCAATGATCTACAGGGACAACATATTGATGATGTTTAAGCTAAGAAAATGGTACATGGTGGATAACCTATGTCCCAAAAAAATAGGAGGATCGTAGCATGATTTTGTTAGAAGAAATTATTATGTTTTGTAACAAAGGCATCAAATTTGAGGATGGATGAAGTACACATGGCTAGATTTTTTACCCCAACAAGGCCATGTTCAGTAGTTACATTGGTCTCACCCCTCAAATACATGATCTAATTAATGTAGATTCATGAACCAATGTTGTGAACATGATTAAGTAACAAATTTAGGAAAATATTATGGTAAAAGTTATGATATAATTTCATTATTTTACTAAAATAATAATGAAACATTGATTTACTATTCATTATCCCTTACAGAATGCATTAGGATTAGATGAATCCCAGATGATATTTTTGTTACAGCTCATTAGAAAGTCTCATACAGGCTTTCAGATAATTCTAATAAAGTGTCATATCAAAGATGCTGAAGGGAAAATAAACCCATACCCAGTATAGATATATGTACACCTGATAAACAAAAAGTGTGAGATGTGTTTATTGGTTTTTTTGAGGAGAAATATTTTCAGGTAAATTGGGACTGGTAATATATTTCTTTAAAATATGTGTATTAATGACATTGATTAATATTTCTTAATTTATGAAACAATAAATATGTTCTAAAAATAAGAAATGTTTAGTAAAACAATCATACTGCTACTGTAAAGTAAGGATGGGGTATGCTTAAACTGAAAAACAGATGTACGTATTTTAAATATACAATAATATTTTAACATGACATGAAAAAAAAATATGTTCATTTGTTTATATACTTATTGATGAATCAAAATCTAAATCCACTTCCATCCTATTCCATGGGCTATGGATGAAGGAACATGTAATAATTATGGGATACTAAGAGATTAAAACACACAAATAGTGTGGGAAGAATGTCTAAGTATGACATAATAAAAATTCATTTTTATTTAAATCAGAATTGTATTACAATGATTGCTTATTTTCCTATATTTTTATATGAATTAGGAATATGAATCATCATTAGTTGTACACGATGAACAGATATTATATGTGGCCTTGATGTATATAGAATAGTATGTCTGTGGTAGTGGTGTGGGTTTTGGGGTGTCACTAAGAACATATTTTTAAAAAATAAATGAATAAGGGGATAAAGATAAGAAAATGGAATAGTTTCATACATGATTAGCTACTCTATACAAAAAAAATAACAATAATCACATTTTTTAGAAAATATTACTGGAAGTAATCAAGGAGAATAAAAAAAAATAACAACCACAATGTGAAGACACACCCTACCACCACCACCAACTAGATTTCAGGTGATCTAATTCCCTCAAAGGATTTTCACATAAGAGGAAATAATTATTTTTATAATTTTTTATCTGAAATTTTAATCAAGAAGACACTGATATGTTTTTCATACTAATATTATATAGGGTAAAAATGATTGTGATTTATATATTTCAACACTCAAACATATTCTTATTGTGAGTGGTACTGTATAAAATATCTAAGGATATATTTTATATAATAAACAACATTAAATAGGTCACGTGAGAGTGGGGATTCACATAGCTCATGAGCCAAGCATCGAGCTACCTATTACACTTGATGATGCATATATTCATATGGTAAAGATAGTTGTTGTAACTTTTGTATCCTGGTAATTAGAGCTTGTAAAAATACATTTTGATAAGGAGGTATTGATTTACAATTTATTTTTCATGAAAAAGATTAAACAATTAATGAAAATGATTAAACTGATGAATGTTATTTCAACCATACAATGTTATGGGGGTGAAATGGAAGGTTAAATCAAAAAAATATAAAGGATCAACCAATCAATTAGAAAAATCTATACAAAGTAGCTTTACCCACCCCTGTTAAAGATCCACATTTACTAAAAATAAAGGTTCATTAAGATACAACATTATAATGTGAGAATACAGCCAAAAATGATTATGAAGAATAGATTTATGAAAAGGTCATTATAGACTATAGTGGACATTATTACGTAAATGAAATACTTAATCATAAATGGTTATGATTCTCAATTGTAAATGTATACATGAGGTATGTTTTCATGATTTTGTTGTCCAATAGATAATCTAATATGTTAATTATGAATAAATACTATTCATAATTTTTGTAGTTACATATATTAATTCTATTTGAAGGGAAAACCATGTGAAAATAAATTTGGACTCATTAGTACTTACATAACTTCTAAATAACTATTCTCATTATAATCAAAAAAATATGGACTAATAGAGGAAAAACATGCCACGATGTTTGAAAGAAAACTTACAGAAGATAGAATCTTATTAATACCCATGAAGGAGGGGTAAAACTCTAAAATTTAATCATATCAAATATATTTTCATTAATTTCATTATTTATTACTTTTTCTATTAGTTATAATTAGTTAATCATTGAAGTCCATTTGGATACTCCAATGATATATTTTCTAGATTCAATGCATGGATACCCAACAAGATGACCACACATAAAGAAGTTTAACAATTTTTATCAAACTAAATGAAACATTTTATAAATAAAATTCAAGTTATACATTTTATATTATTTTTTAACGAATGTTATGTTATGGTAGGGATGTGTTTATATATCTTCACAATCATAAAATTATTATAGTACATGATCACTAAAAAATTATAGACTTCTAAAAATGGATAATTATTAGGTTATATATAATTCAATTAAACTACCAAAACATATTTCAAAACAAATTACATATATCTTTCAATGTTTTTATAGTTCTCCGAAAAAACTAATAGAAAATATCATGGCTATTATGTTTGAAAATTTATGTATAATATCATATTTCATCAATGATCTAGCATCCCCAAATATGTATTTACAATTATAACAAAAAATTCATTTAAAATATTAACTAATCCATTATTTATTTATATTTTTGAGTACTAAAAAAATACCAACAGTCCCTGTATTTACAAGATGAAATATTTGGATAGAAATTAATGGGCAGAATACATGGCGTTAGATTTTATAAGGACATCATGAAGATATGACTTACTACTATTTATTTAGTGAATTTTATCATCATTTTATCTTCTCTTTTAGTTAATTTTTCTATCATTTTTATCTTATACATATTTTGTTAATTTTCATAGAGATCATGAAGAAGGATGATACAATCATGATAAACTCATCTACTATGATTATTTACTCAATGAGGATAACGCACTCATGATGATGGTATTTTCTTTTTATTCTAAAATGCATTAAAAATTCTAGGTTATCATGAAAAAATATTGTTAGATAATCTCGAATGTTGAATGTATTAAAGAATACAAATACATGGTGTGATGTGTATAAATAAAACATGGATTAATCTGATACAAAGTATTCTATGTTTGAATTAATGTTTATGTTATTAGTTAAGAATTTAAATTTTAGTTCAAAACACATATTACGTTCTCAAAATCAAGAAAACACATTCATATTATTTTGTTACTTTAGGAAAATGATTCTTAGGAGATTTGTGACATGTATAAATTAGTTTCACCTTTATCCAATACATGTTGTGCCCAGTATCAAAGATATAGAAACATGTTCAAATATTCTCGTGCTCATGAAATATTGGTCTTTGTGGCTTCCACTAATATAATTTTGATAGGTAAATTGGTCAATAATGTATACAGAAATCATGAAATGATTAATTTGGACTAATTATTTAGTTACTTTTTTCATAATTTTATCAAAAAAAATTAAGTTTATTAATATTTCAAGTTAATTTCCTTGACTTATTATTTTCTATAATTATTATTTAATAGCATGGAATTTATTCCATCTTATTTTTTTGTATTTAATGTAACATAATTTAAGTTTTAATAAATATGAGTTGTGTTAAATTAAAATGTATTTAATATTTTATTTTAAACAGTCAAATTACCTTAGGATGATGATGGGATTTCATTAGCTTATTATTATTATTTAATGGGAAATACAAAAAAATTATTCGGTATTTAATTTTTTTACTTCACACTACTACAGATTTGGGTTGATCCAGAACTAACCTTTATCAGCATAAGGTAAAAGTGATGATATAGTAACCTTTATCAGCACTAGAAAAAGAACTTATAAAAGGTTCCTTATATTAATAAAAAAATAAATAATAAAATCCCCCCCCCCCTCATCAGTGCTTTTTATTTAGTGGGGATAAAGGGTTCCATTTATCAGTGCTAAAAAAGCACTGATAAAATCCACCTTTATCATTTTTTTCTAATGCTAATAAAGGTGGCCTTTATTAGTGCTAAAATCCACTGATAAAGGGTAATTTTATCAGTTTTAGTAAAAAGCACAGGTAAAATGTGCCTTTAATCAGTGCTAAAAAAACACAGATAAAATCTACCCTTTATCAGTGATTTTATTTTAAAGCTGAAAAATGTTTCCCTTTATGAGCTCGTTTTAGCTATAGCTGATAAAAATTATATTTCTTAAAAAATATTATTTCAAAAAAAATATCATTAAAAATAATATATTAATATAGAAATATATTTATATTGATATAAATATAATATATTTTATTAAATATTATTTATAAAATACTATATATGCATTTATACTTAATATATAAATATTTAGTGAAAATGTCTTATAAAATAATTTGAAAATTATATTAATTAATAATTTTCTAATTGTTATCATGTTTCAGTACTGGGAATGTTTATGATCTAAGAATGCTCTATCCTAAAAATTTATTAAATAAAATAAAAGTGCACACTAACACACAATACAAGTGGCACAAAACACCACCAAACACAATCACAGTAGATAAAAACCACCTAAAAGAATAAAAAAATGAAATTCCTAATATAAAGTAAATCTGAAACCCCAAAAAACATACAAAAACACCCTATTAATTGAGAACCCAACCCAAGAAAACATCATTCCATCAAAAAAATGGCCAAAACTTGAGAAGTCGTTCAGGTCTCAATCATTCTGCACCGCCTGAAAAAATTGATAGATGCCATAATCTCACATAGTCACTGTGAAATTTCCAAAAAAATATAGTATGTCTCTATTATCACTCCTAAGTTTATCCCACCCCACACCCCAAATTCAAAATCCCAGCCATTCCCCTCTGCACTCAAGTCAGCATCATAATGCATGGTCCCCGCTGGAGTAAGGAACCCCGCACAAACAATACTGATTTCTAGAAAAAATCACAAATCCAACTATAACATAGTCATAGTGATCCCCATTGATGGTCGGGGCCATCAATCAATATCATTGGGTGGAACCAATGGGGTCCCACAACCATCGCTCAGCTCCAATGGCTCCCAGAGGTACGACCATGAACTATCTCCCTATATTCCGGACGACATCACCCACTTGAAAGCTACCAGCTCCCCACCACGATCTTCAACAACACCTCACTCGTCATTGGACCCACATCACCAACCTCGCTCGCCAGAAAACCACCCACTTACAAGCAGACAGAGACTCAAGAAAAGCCACGTTCTGCCTTTTGAAAACCCCTGTGAACAATTTTAGATCCAACTTTAGATCAGGGACTCGATCCTCCTCAATAAAAGAAACATTGAGGTCCATACTAGAGACATCAAATTTCTACAGACAATGTTTGGAACCACATGCTATAGACATCTCAAAATTCCCAACAATTATTGTATCCCATTTGAGATCTCTAAGGAAATTTCCCTGAGATAGGATCTCTCCCTCAAGTTATAGTAATTTAGTAATAGTTGGATGATATAAAATTTAAAAAATTAATGGATGGAATAAGATATTTTGAAAACATGATTTGGACTTTAAATGACCATAACTGTTGATCTAAGTGTCTTCTTGAGATCGACCACATATCAAATCAATGCCGACAAAAATATCTATGCCATGTTTACTTGGGGGAACCATCTTTACTATTTTGATGAGGTCAAAAAAACCCAGAATGCCTCCAAAATTGGGGTTTTAGTTGGGATACATTAATTTTTTTATATTTGATGTGATTTTAACTTCATTTAAGAGGGTATTTTATTTATTTTTTAGTGGATAATGAATTTAATTCCAGTGATTACTTTTATATTGATATTAGGGTTTTGAAATTTTATCATTTTCCATATTTTTGTTTTATTTATAATTAAATGTATTTATATTTTCTTAAATTTACATATAATAAATCAATAGTACAAATACATATTGAAACATATTTACATAAAATTTTATTTTTTAGTATATACACCATACAAAAATAATTATTTATTATTGTTTTTATTTAAAATAAACAATTTCCCATTTTATTTACCTTATAAAATGTGTTAATATATATATATATAAGTAATGTTTATATATAAATATGTGTATATCAATAAAAATATATATTTCTTGTGTATATTATCATATATGTCAATAAATTCATATATGTAATTATCTGTGAATGTATGTGAAAAATATAAATTTGAAAATGTGTGTGTAAATATAAGTGTGTGTGTGTGTGTATTAGTATTGTGTAAATACATCATGTATAAATGTATTTCTATAAATAAATCATTATCATTATCATTAAATATAGTACATAAACATATTTATAGTAAATATTTATAAATAAATTATAACACATTTATATCTCAATATAAAATTATATGTGAATATGTATACATATATATATATGTGTGTGTGTGTGTGTATATATATAAATATATATACATATAAATATATATGTACTGTATATAATTTATGTCAAAATATACAATATATAAACATAATTTAAAAATTTATATATAAATAATTATAGAAATTTTATGGAATTAATTATTATCAAGTTTTTTTTGAAACAATATCTAACCATTTTTTACATTTATAAAAATATATAAATATATATATACTTATAAAAATGTATATATAAATTTTATATATACATATGTATGTATTAATAAATGGATATATATATATAGTGTAAATGGATATTAATATATAATATATTTAAATAATTATAAGTAAATATGTATATATATCACAAACACACACAAACATGTATTTTATAAATTTATTTAAAAATAATTATATAAATATATGAATAAAAAATATGCATGTAAATATATATATATAAATAAATTAAATAGTTCAAAAATATAAAATAAAAAAAATTGGTGTAGTGATAAAGGAATTCAAAATGAAAAAGGTAGATCCAAGGATTGAATCTAGGAATGTGAGTGGGTGAAAAGGTGGTTCGGAAATGTAAAAGTGCTAATAAAGGGGGGAGTGTAATACCCTCATATTTTGTGAATTTTTTTTTGAATTAATTTAATCATTTTGATATTTTTTATTTCATGCAACATTTAATATAATTTTTTATATTAAATAACTATTTTTGGTTTTTTTGCACTATATTCAAGACTTATATTAGTTTGTGCTTCACGCAACACTGAGTTGGCTTGCATTACAAGCAACACTGAGTTTCTATGAAACATAAATTTATTGTTATAATTATTTAAAAGATATAGTTGTAACATAGTCATTAAAATTAGTAATATTAATTATAATAACTAATTTTTAAATTCGATTTATAATTTTTTCATATAAATAAAACATATTGATAGTGAAATATATTTTTTTTGTAAAGTCCTTGTATGTTTAAAAATACTATTTTCTAAAAAGAACTTCTTTTTTATGTCCATCTATGAACAATAATAAAATTAATTTTAGACGCTTTTAGAGATTAAATTTGATAAAATAGACACCATTTTTTAAATCATGATATCAAAATTATCTTAGGGTGGATTTTTTGGATTTTTCTGAGAAACTTCATTTTTTGACAAATAGTAAAAAATACCGACTTTTAATTCAAAACTGCTTTTTCATCTGATTTATTTATATAGATATATTCTATTTTAAGTTTTTTTAAAAGTTATAATAGATAAATTATATATCTATTAATACAATTTAAGTTATTAGAATAATTTTTATATTATATTTAGATAAAAAATCTTAATGAACTTATGAACATTCTCACTTTAAAAACACGCTTTCTTGCCACGTCTACAAGATTAACATTAAACTTAATTTTTCCACTTATGTGAATTTAATTTAAAAAAATGGACATCCACATTTTTATTCAGTATGATATTTATATTCTAAAAATATTAACTTAATTTTAGACCAAAATAATTAGTGAAAGTGATTAATAATTATTACAGTGATCAAGGTAAAATTGAGATTAATGAGGGACTAAAACATAAACTTATGGTCCCAAATGATATATCCACTTGTCCAAAACCTATTTTATGGACATATTTTTTCCATAAACCTTCCATTATTGAGTTTGGATGGTTTTTAATGACTTTTTTGCTAAAAAATTTGTTACACCTAACTTGTTTTCAAAAATGCCAAGTGTCCATCCATTGTAAAATTCAACCACCTCTTGCACTTCCTCGCACCTATAAAGACACTTTGTATGTACCAAAATATGACCAAATATCTCCTCAAAACCCCTAAATTAAACTTATAATATTTAAATTGGTAATAAATACATTGAAGGAATCCCTTTGGTGAAAACTGAAAGGGGTTACATGAAAAAGAGGAAACATCCTACCTCAAGATCTTTAGTTATATAACATGTACCTTCATGCTTTCTATTTTGTATAATTATGATAATTTTGTTTAGAGGAGTGTGGAATACCGCCTCCTCAAAGTGATGTGAGTCGTCCACACCTTAAATGGAATGTATTAATGAAACATTTAGTGATGGTATATAATATATATTTGAAATAATAATTCTACTAAAATTATAATATATATATTAACACATATATTTTATTTAATTTCTTTCAATACAACAATTAAATGGAAACATAATTCATGCTTACGTACGGCCTACCATCTCCATGAACATTATATTACATTGTATACTTTTATCCTATATATATTATTATAAATACATATATAATTAATATTTATATGTTATTTATACCATGTTTTATATTTTTGAAGTTGGTAAATCATGATCTATGTAAGTTGATCAAGAATAACAAGTCAAAATATGTACAAAAAATAAAAGTGAATACTACCTAAAACATAACATTAACATGGAGTTGTTAATAAACATGTAATATAATGTCATAACCAAATCATAAATGTTATTTTATATAATATTATGGTTATTTTTAAAATTTATAATAAACTTATATATATTATACATGAGGTTTTCATGTGTATAACGAAATTTAAGACTACAGTTAAGTGAAATTCATCTCACTTTTTATTTCCATGAGATACAAGAAATATTAACCAATCTATTCATTTTTGTGGTGTATATACTTCCCTATAAAATTTTATATAATTAATTTACATTATTTAAATATTTTAAAATCTTTAAGTTTTTGTTATTATTTCATGGGGATCACTATTCTAAAGTTACTCAAGTAGTAAGGGTTATCTCAAATCTCTTTTATTTTCTGTGAGACACATGCAATGCTCACCTCAAAAATATTATATGTTATGTGTATAATAACCATAAATGTATTGTATGATTCCTTTACTAAAATTCATTGGTATTTAAATATCCATTTTATTTTCTTTCATTCATGGAGTTTGTGTTTCAAAAGATACCAAATTGGTAAAGTAATTTTGTCTGAATTTTCCTTCTTTGTGACACATATCATGTTGTGAACCTATATTTTTCTATGAGGTACATATACTACCTTTTTCATGTTAGATCATGAATATAATTATTTTAATGATATTTCAAGATTCATTTAATTTCACTTTCACACATGTGTATGATAATTCAAAGTTACCAAGTGGTAAGATCTTATTGAAACAATCTCATAGTTTATTGAGATTGTTTATGATTATGCTTCCATCAATGAAATAATATGATCCATCCCTCAAGATAACTCAAGAATATTTGTATACTCTATATATTCGTGATATATTCATGAATTGGTACCATTTTTTAACTATATGGTACTTTATATAATTAAGAAAATGGTTTTATGAAAATTTGACTTTATTTTTCATTTCGGTCGGAAATCTGTGTTCCTTCAAAACAATGTTTTCTAAAAAGGTTTTCAAAAATATTTTAATTTAAGAAGTGTTTCAAAATGTTTTCAATATTATTTTATATGTTTTTGAGGAAAATATTTTTGAAATTTTATCAATCTTATCTTATTTTTTTCAATTAAAATTGTTTTCAAAATAATTTCAATCCTTATTTTTAATTTTCCAAGTATTTTAAAAGAAAAAGTTTTACAAAATGTTTTCAAGATTTAATTATGACTTTTTAGGGTGTTTTTAAAGAAATTTTTTTTTTAAATATTTTTGAGGTTCTTTTATATGTTTTCAAAGATATTTTAAAAGAAAAAGGTTTTAAAATTATTTATGTTTTAAAAAGTATTTTTTAAAGAGGAAAAGATATTTATCTCAAGAAATTATTTAAATGAAATTGTAAAGATTTATTTATATGAAAAGGATTTTTGAAATGGTTTTTTGAAAATGATTTTCAAAGAAAGGATATTTTTTTAATAAATTCCTCAAGTGATCTTTCAAAATCCTTCTCCATCTAATATTTCATCCTTTGTTATAGTTTATGATTTATTGGGGACATGATGCAAGAATAAAATTCATATTCTTTATTTACGGGTTTATGAATTAACAGAATGATGTTTATGACACTTGTTTCTCTTCCTCATGTTATATGATTTTTAAACCCACTTCCTTTCATAGGCCATTCTTTGATGAAATGATTGTGAAACCTATATATTTTATATAGGTTATTTTGTGAGTAAATTTTTATAATACCCATTTAATTTCATGGGTTATAATATAATGTTTATGAAACCGATCTCGTTTTGTGAGTCATGATATAATGAAAGTTTTATTATCTTATGGAACTTGTTTGAATGGTTTTATTATTTTATGGGGGGATATATCTCTCTTTAATACATTAGGTAATGATAAATGTTTTATAATATCAAGAGGGTACATGGGTGGGAATCCCAAGCCAAAAACAAAAGGGAATTTCAAGTTCAAAATAAGAGGATAGAGGGAGGGTATCCCAAGCCTAAAACAAAAGGGCATCTTAAGCCTGAAAAAGGAGGTACTTGAGAAGGATTCCCAATAATGAAACAAGATGGCATCTTAAGCCCAAAACAAGAGGGTACAAGGGGGTTTATACCATGTCTGAAAGAATAGGGTGCACAAGAGGGCATCCCAAACCCAAAAAAAATATGTTACACAGGAGGGAATCCCAAGCCCAAAGTAGGTACACGAGTTATTATCCCAAGCCTCACATGTTATGAAGGTATTTTTAAGTAAACTTGATGTTGTATTTTTTATGTTTATGTATATTACCCATGTTCCATGTCTTATTCCGATGTTATTCTTTCATGGATTATTATATTGATTACCTTATGATTCATGTATTATGAACAAGAAATCTGTATGCCATGTCTCGTGCTTATTTTCTTCAACATGAAGGGTATGATCTAAAAATGATATGAAAATGTTCTCATACCCTTATATTCTTGTCATGCTTATGTGATTTATTTATTTACCCTTAATAAGAATTCACACTCACTCCTTTCTTATTTTTCCTTTCCCCATGTCATAAAGAATGTTTTTAAGTATAATTACTACATGGGGTGATCTTTTGGGGAAACATTGAATATATTTCACCAAGTTAGAATATTTTGTTCCATTTTCCAAAGAAACTAAACTATTATGGTCCTCGGGCATGTACTTTTCTAATATGATGAATATTTATCTAAATTTATGTGATATCCTTTTATATTAATCATTGGTCTCTATATTTTATATCAAAAGAAATGTTTAGTCAAACTTTGGAAACTAGGATGAGAAAACTTTAGTTATACCCCTAGGGATATTTCTATGGATATGTCTCAAGGTGTATCTAAGGTTAATTATAAGGATAATTTAAAGTTAGAAAATGTCTTGGAATTTTTTTAAAGGATAAATTGAGCAGTTTCTTAGCATCACATCCCTATCTGGATATTATAAGTGGATGTTTCTCTAGAACATATTTACCTAGGGGCAAAAACTAGAAAAAGGTGAATTAGTCCTAACTCGAGCATTACTTAGTACACGATAACAGGCCTTTCTTCACTCCTAGTTTGACACTCCCGAGGGTTATTCTTTGGAATTTCACAAACTCTTTATGAACCATTATAAATGATTTGAATATAATATGACTATGAATCACCTAGTATAAACATAAGGTGTCATGAATTAGAAATCAAGAGTCATTATTTAAACATCATATAAGTAATTTTTCATGATTATGTGTTTTTCTTCTATAATGTGTGTTCATAACCTTGTGCTTTTGGTTTTAGTCAATAGTGAGAACTAGAAGTAACATGTTTGACATTAAATGTTTCATATGGGGAAAGTATGAGAATTATCAAAATCTATTTCCCAAGTGGAAATATCATAAATAGAATTAGGAAGGTGGTAAAATTATTAGTTATACATCTGATGATAAATAGGGTGAAAATGACATGTGAAAGGTATGTGATGTTCTTACAGTATTTTTTACATTAAACATAAGAATCATGATTAGATTGACGTTAAGAAACCTTAAGACAATATTTATATTTCATATTCTAATAAATAGGTATTAAGGAATAATTTTATAAATCCTGAGTAATGGTTTAAGAATAAAGTTGTATGAATCAAGTATTTATGTTTTATAATTCAAAGATTATGTTATATTAATCATGAAATATATATGTATTTTTAGTACAAGTTTACATTAATTATTGAAAAGGATATGTTTAATGGTGATGAAGACATAGGAATTTGATTTAATGGAAAGGTTTTATTTTGATTAAGGGAAGGTAACCCATAATTTATGAAAGATGTAGAGAAAAAAAATATCTTTGATAAAGAGATGATTACTTTGGATATAGTAAATTGGATAGTATCAATGAAATTTAAACCAATTATGGAATTTTTGACAATGTAGTCTTTATCATCATGGATAAAGATTACAACTTCTTGTATTTATGGAATATATTCAGTAATATTTATAATAGGGAAGCATGCATGTCTTCCAAAGGGATTTATGGTAATTTAAGAAGTTACTAGGATCCAATATAATAAACTATGATGATATTCACAAGTTTGGAATATCAAAAACAATAAATACTCTATAGTACATGGGGTATCAATGTTAAGATTATTTTGTGAAATTATTTAAAAGTGTTGGATTTTTATCTTTCAGAATGGTTATAAGGATAACCATTTATAGAAAGATTAAGTTACACTTCAGATAATTTTTGTGAGATTAAAGTATTATCTCACCATATGAGGATTTATCCATATTGAATAATCTATTATAACATATTCATGTTGATGATAACTTATAAAAAATGGGATGGAATATCATGGATCACATGATCTGTTAGTGCTTTAAGAATGAAAAATTCGCCTTCTTTTTTAAAAAAGGTGTGAAGTAGATCAAGGAACAAAAAAGGGTGAGATTTTCCAGAAATAATAAAATTATATGTTTTCCTAAAAATTATTCAACATTAGGAAAATAATCTAGAAATAAAATGATGTTCTAATACCATAATTTTTGTTAAACTGATGGAATTTTAAATCATCATAGACTTATGACTTTAAGTCCCTAAACATTCCATTGATCATTCAATTGTTTGTTATTTATGACCTCAATCACTCCCTATAAATTTTTTCACTTTTACTCCAAATCCATATTTCCACTTTCCACCTATGTTCTCTTATGCAGAATCCTAGTTGTGCGTTACTTTATAAAACCCTTATGTTTTAAACATTCTTTTCTTAAATGAATTTTTAGTAAACATTTTTACTATTTGTGTTTATATGAGAGGAACTTTCATGTGTTAAACCTTTGATACCCAAATGAATTTTGAGGGACAAATTCCTTTTAAGGGATGTAGGATGTAACACCCCAATATTTTTTGAGATATTGTGATTGAATTAATTTAATATTTTTGATATTTTTCATTTTACAAAATAGTGAATAAAATTTTTGTTTATTAAATCACTATGTTTGGTTTTTTTACACTACATTCAAGAGTTATATTAGATTGTGCTACATGAAAAACCTCCTTGGCTTGTGTTACATGTAACACCATGTTTCTATGAAATATAATTTTATTATTATGATTATTTAAACAATATAGTTACAAACTAGATGTTAAACATAGTAATATTAATAGAAATATTTATTTTTTAAATTCTATTTATAATGTTTTCATATAAATAAAACATATTTATAATGAAAGATATATATATTTTTGGTAAAGTATTTATTTGTTTAAAAATACTATTTTCTTAAAAGATTTACTTTTTATGTCCTCCTGTGAATAATAATAAAATTAATTTTAGAAAATTTTAGATATTTAATTTGATAAAATAACATAATTTTTTAATTAAAAATTTCAAAATTATGGTATGGTGATTTTTTTATTTTACTGATAAACTTTATTTTTTGATGAATAGTGAAAATTTGCTGAATTTTAATTCAAAACTGGTTTTTTGTCTAGTTTATTTATATAGATAAATAATATTTAAAGTTTTTTTAAAATTTAAAATAGATAAATTATAAATCTATTAATTAAATTTAGGTCATTTGAGTCTTTTTTGTATTAAATTTAGATATAAAATATTAATGAACTTGTGAACATTCTCACTTTAAAAACACGCTTTCTCGCCACGTTTACGTGATTAACATTAAACATAATTTTTCCTCTTCTGTGAATTGAATTTTGAAAAATGGATATACACAGTTATAATCATTATGATATTTATATTCTAAAAATATCAAATTTATTTTTTTCCAAAATGATTAGTGAAGGTTATTAAAATTAATTACAACAATGTTGGTAAAATTAAACTTAATGAGAGACTAAACATTAAACTTAAGGGAACAAATGATGTATAAACTAGTCCAATACCAATTTTGTGAAAATATTTCTTCCATGACCCTTAAATTTTTTATTTTTTTATTTATGGATTTTGTTAGGTAAAACCATGGTTACACCAAACTTGTTTTTAAAAATGCAATGTGCGTCACCTCCCTCCCTTATAAAAGGTCACCAACTCTCCAATTTCCCCACACTTATCAACCCAATATTTATAGACCAAGATCTATATAAATATATCCTCAAAATATCTTCCCTCAATATTAAAGTCTCTCCTTGTGAATTAATCTATTCAAGTAATCCCTTGGGTGAAAACCAAAAAGAGTTACCCAAATAAGAGGTAAAATCCTTCCTCAAGATCATTAGTTTTATTTTCATTATCCACCACTTCAATTATTATTATTCCATGATTATTTAATAACACTATTATTCTCAATATACTGATATTTTTTTGTTATAATGGTTCTACCTACACTTACACACACTTCCATCTAGTGGGTAATGAACTTATTGTTCATGTTTATGGAAAACTACCGCCACACAAAATGATGTTGTTCATTTTTACTTTACCACCAATCATGGATTTGAATTATGATGGATGATATATTTTTATATTTTATATAGAATATTTATGAAGTATTTATTCTTATGTAATTATTATATAACACATACTTTTATGCTTTCCATTTTGTGTGTGTATGATAATTTTGTTTTGGGAAGTGTGGACTACCGCCGCCTCAAAGCGATGTGATTCATCCACACCATACATGGAAGATAATAAGGATGAGTTTGGTGATATTATATGATATATATGAAATAATAATTCTATTTTAACTATAATATATATATGTGTGCGTGTGTCGTTTACTTTCTTTAAATGCGACAATAAAATGGAAACAATGTCCATGCATATGTATGGTCTACCATCTCCATGAACGGTGTATTTTATTTCATTCTTCTATCCTATTTAGATTATTATAAATACATATATACTTAATATTTATGATATTTATAACATTTTCTACATTATTTATCTAGTTAAATCATTATCTATATAAGAGTATCAATAATATCAAGTCAAAACATATATGAAAAATAAAGTGGATATTACCCGGAACGTAACATTAAAATGGAGTTGGTAATAAATGGGTAATATAATGTCACAACCAAATCATATATGGTATTGGATATAATAATATTGTTATTGTTTAGATTTATAATAAAATTATATTTATTATATAGTAGTTTTTAATGTTTATTATTAAATTATTGACTAAAGGTAAGGGAATTGCATCTAACTTTTTATTTTCGTGAGATACAAGGCATATTCACCACTATCTTATTTTGTGTGGTGTATATACTTCCCTATGACATGTCATATTATTAATTTACTTTATTAAATGATATATAAATCTTTAAATGGATGTTATTATTTCATGGGAATCATGATTCTAAAGTTACTCAATTAGTAATTGTTTCTCCCTCTCACTTGTATTTTCCATGAGACACATTCAAAGTTCACCTTTTAATTCTTATATGTGGTGTGTATAATTACCATAAATGTGTTTTATGATTATCATACTTAAATTTATGGGTTTTGAAATATCTATTTTATGATATTTTTTTAATATAGTTTATTTTTCAAAAGTTACAAAATTGGTAAAGTAATTTTGTCTTAATTTACCTTCTTTGAAACAATTGCAATGTTATGCACCAATATTTTTAAAGGAGGTTTATATAAGACGTTTGACATGTTAAATAATGAATATAATTTATTTTATGATATTTTAAGCTTAATTTGATTTAATTTTCATAAATTTATATCATGATTTAAAGTTACCAAGTGGTAAGAGTTTATTGAAACAATCTCATCATTTATCGAGATTATTTATGATTATCCTTCCATAGATTAAATCTTATGATACATCTCTCAAGAGAACTCATGGATTTTATTATACTTTGTATATTCATTATATGTTCATATATTGGTCCATTTTTTCACTTTTTAGTACTTAATATAAATAATAAAATCTTTTTATGATAATATGAATTATTTCTCATTTCGTTAAGAAATATATGTTCTTTCAAAACCATGTATTATAAAAAGGTTTTTAAAAACTTGTTTAAGAAGTTTTTCAAACTTTTTTCAATATTATTTTCCAATTTTTCAAGGAAATTTTTTTTCAAACATATTTCAAGCTTCTTTTACAACTATTAAAGGATAATTGTTTTCAAAATGATTTCAATGCTCATTTTTATATTTCAAATTATTTTAAAATAAAAAGGTTTTAATTTTTTTCAATATTTCTTTATGAGTTTTTATGGTGCTTTTAAAGATAAATGTTTTCAAAATATTTTCAAGATTACTTTATAGGTTTTCAAATATATTTTAAGAGAAAATGGTTTTTAAAATGATTTATGTTTTAAAAATCATTTTTCAAGTGGAAAAGATATTTTCCTCAAGAAATATTTTAAATGAAATTGTAAATACTTCATTATATGAAAAGGAATTTTGAAATGGTTTTATGAAAAGGACTCTCAAAGAAAGAATTTTTTTAGTAATAAATGTTTCATGTGATCCTTTAAAATCCATCTTTATCTAGGATGTCATCCGTTATTATAGTATAATATTTATTGGGGACATGATCCAATAATACCATTCATATTCTTTATTGAATGGTTTATGTCTTAATATCATGAGGTTTATGACACCTGTTTCTCTTCTATGGGTTATATGCTTTTGAACCAACAACCTTTCATTGGTTATTCTTTTATGAAATTATGATTTAACCTATATATTTTCTATAGGTTATGATTTGATGAAATTTTTATGATACCCATTTCATTTAATGGGTTACAATATGACTTTTATGAAATCTGTCTATTTTTATGGGTCATGATGTGCTGAATATTTTATTATATTGTGGCATATGTATGAATGGTTTTATTATGTGAAGGGGCATATATCTCTCTCCAATGCATTAGGTGATGATAAATATTTTATGATCTGAAGAGGGTACATGGGATGGAAAAACATTCCCAAAAAATAGGAAATTTAAATCTCGAAACAAGAGGGTACACGGGAGGGAATCCCAAGCCTAAAACAAGAGGGAATATTAATCTGAAAATAAGAGGGTGCACGGGAAGCCTTCCCAAGCCTAAAACAATATGTTATATTGAGCCCAAAATAAGAGGGTTTACAGGAGGGAATCCCAAGACCAAAATAAGATGGCACATGGGAGGTCATCCTAAGTACAAAACAAGAGGGTACAATGGAGGAAATCCCAATCCTGAAGCTGGTACACAAGTTATTAGCCCATGCCTAACATGTTATGAAGGTATTTAGGTAACCATGACATAGGATTTTCTATGTTTATGTGTATTCTAAAAGTTCTGTAACATATTCCTATGTTATGATTTCATTTATTATGCTCTTGATTATCTTATGATTCCGGTCTTAAGAACTTCTATTCTTTATGACATGTCTCGTGATTAAGTTCTTTGATATTTAGTGTATGATCTTCAAATGATATGATCAGGTTCTCATACTCCTATATTCATGTTATACTTATGTGCTTCCTTTATTTACACTTAATGAGAATTCGAGATCACCCCCTTCTTATGTTTCCTTTACCTAGGTTATGAAGAAAGGTTTAAATTAAAAGTGCTATAGAGGAATATCTTTGTAGGAAACATTGAATATCTTTCAAAAAGTTATATGATTTTGTTCAAAGTTACCAAAGACACTAAACTATTATGGTCCTCGGCCATGTAATTTTATAATATTATGATTATTCATCTAAATTGATGTGATATCTATGTATGTTAATTTTGTTCAACTATAGAGAGAATAAGTTCCAAGTGGTATGTGTGGAAGGTGGATTAAAGGAACTAAAACTATTTGGTAAAATCACTTACAATGGAGGTGGGGAGAGATAAAAAAATTACATAATTTTTAAAAAAATAGATTCTAAAAGAATAAATTCTAAAAAATCATTGATAAATTCTACTCTACCAATACTTTTTTAGTATAGATAAAAGACGTATTTTAACTATTTTTATATTAACAACACTTTTTATCATTGTTAAAAAAATTAAATAACTTTTAAAATATATATTTTTAGTAGTTTCAAATGAATATTGTTACTATTATTCAGATGATAATTTTCTATCTCCTATATAATTATCTTTTTTTAATTTAAATTTATTTACATGGTTGGAGTTTGGTTTTTTAGAAATTATAAATTTTATTTAATTCTTTCAAGACACAATTAAAAGTAAAATATTGAGATGAACCATGAGAAAATGAACCTTTTTTGAACCAAAAATAGAAGTTGAACATTAATGACATGTGTAATCAACTGGTTATCTACTGGATAGCCTCTTAAGCTAAACGAAAGAATCTAAGACTACTACTTCCTTGAAAATAAATTCACATTTCTCAAGATCTATTACATGTCCTTTATTTTTTTATATTCTAATATTTCCTATTTTCTTGATTCTATAACACTATTTCACATCTCCTTCACATACACTTTGTTTTTATGTTTATTCTTTTACATAAACAAGAATTTATTATTCTCTTCTTTGGGGTATGACTCCCAAATTATAAAGTCAAGAACATTCAGGTTTTGACTCTGATAGTCTATAGTCATTATTTTATTTGGTTTTTGACTCCCCATATAAAAGTTATAGTCTCGTGGTTATCATTACACATTTTAGGAAATTATTCTGTAATTGGGTTATGATTCCAATTTTAAAATAAGGTAGTGCACAACATATATTTCACTGAGTATATAGGTAACTAACTGGAATAGGTCCACTTTTAACTAAACTATTGTAAAAATACATTATGTTCACGATTTATCTTTATAGAAAATTAAATCTACTAAATTAACTTTAACAATTAGTTTAAATAATTAATCTATTTAATTTAAAAAACATAATATAGTCTATTCACCCCCTATGGACCATATACAATTACATATTATCATCCTACAAATATTAGTTCCCTCATAAAGATCATTCAAAATTAATTTTTCATTAAATTTTAAAATTCAAAACAAATATATTCATTAGTACATTTGAAATTCACATCATCAATATAAATTTGAACAATTAAAACACAATTTTATATATGTTTTATATAGAGTTGAGTTGGATTTTTTCATTTTAAAACCATTTGATAAAAGGTAATTTGAAATAAGCTTATAATGCACCTAGTGGTCTTGTTTTAAACCATATATAACTTTATATTGTTTGAAAATAGAATTTGAAAAAAAAAGAACTTTCAAAAATAATAGGTTACTCCACAAAAAAAAACCATTAAAAATGTGATTTTAACATCCATTTGAATGATTTTGAAATTGATATTAGAGGTTAATTCCAACTAGATTCAAATAGATTCTAACTGAGTAATGGGTGTAAAGGTTTACCCATTTTTGATCCCTTCCTCTTAGATATAAAATTTAGTAACTAAACAAGCTTTGTTTCTGGTGATATTACCAAGATCATATTTTTATGTATAAAAACCCATATAGATACTTTAATGGTATGATTATTAATCCTCTAAAAAAGATTCCATACATCATTTAAATTTAATTGATTTAGTTCCATTTTCATGTTTAGTACCCATTTTTTATCATTAAGTCCATCATGAAGGTTTCGGGGTTCAATGTGAGATACAAAGCAAAGATATTAATCCTAATTTAATATCAATCATCAGGCATGAGTTCTCACCTGGAAATATCAAAAGACACTTTCAATGGGATCATTTTTAAATAATTTTGAAATCCTTATGATAATAATTTGAGGGAGGTTATATTTTGTATTCAACCTATTTAGTTTGAAAATGTTTATTTAAAATATAATTTTCAAAAATATTTTAAGAAAAAGGGATTTAAAGAATCATAAAGAACTACAGGGATTGATTCTTATATTATTTTAGTCCTTTTTTTAAAGACACGATATTAGTTTCTAGATTTGGATTACCTAATAAGAATACCTTCATCATATTTAGAATCATGTTTTTAACGATTGTATTTTGTATTTAAAATAAATAATTTTCAACCAAAAACATTGAAAAAGATGATATTGGGAATTTTTATTTTACCAAATTACATAATGTGTTTTCATGAAAAATTTATGAGAACATTATTAATGATAAAGAATTTAATATTCTTGTCCTTATATAAAAAATATTTTGGAAAATGAAAATCATTAAAAGTTTCATAGTGATTTCATGGATTGTTTGATTTCACCTCTCCGCTACCCCATTTTTTTAATGGGATTGAGGAGCAGAAAAAGGTTGATTATATATTTCATAAGAATAAAAATCATCAAATTCATTTTTATTTAATTCTCATCTATGGTTACTATTAATTGAAATAATTTAAAACCTTTTTCATTTTTTTAAACTTGATTAAGGATTCTCAATATTCACTTTTTTGAGGTAGGAAGTGTGACCATTTGAATCCTTTAAATTCATCCACAGTTACAAAATTATAGGTTTTACCTCATAGACTTTTGATTTTTGAAGGTATGAGAAGATATATATTAATTAATCAAAGATATATTAAATAGTTAATTCATTTTTTATATTGAAAATTGAATTTGTGTGTCTTTATATATTGAAATTTTCCATAACCCATTTTTTATTTGAAATAATTTTTTTTATATCTCATACTAGTTGATAATGGTTGAGTTTTATTAGTTAATGTGGGTATAGTGATCAAGGAAACCATTTAAAATACATGAATCACTAACTTATTCACTTAATCATTTGATTTTTTCTATGGAGAGATAATTTAAATTGTTTTTTTAACATTTTGAAATCATTAAGTGGTAAATAAATATTTTACTTTTGAGTTAAAACATTAAAAAAAATTTGAAAGAAATTTTAAAACCTCTATCACAAAATTGACTAATACATATAAAAGTGTGATATAATACTTTTATTAATAAAAATATTAAATTAGAGTTGTGTAATAAAAATGAATGGTAACTTCACCAATTATATAACCCTTATAATTATCACTAAATGTGACATAATTTACTTCTATTTTGTTGGTTTGATTGAGTTTGAAGGGGTTACTTCACATGTGTCTTGATAAACCACTATCTAGGTACAAAATTTCTTCTTATATTTTATCATAAGAATCTTTTATTATAAAATTAATCAAATAAATTTTTTTATTCTCACATAAATTTGGGTCTACTTATATTAGCCAATAAATATTTTGGAATGCATATATGTTTGGGATGAGGTTTTATTTTGGAAAAATTGAAATAAATATGGATTAATTTTGGTCTCCTATATCATACATTTTTTAATAATATTCATAAAACCATGACCAATATTTTTTCAATAATTACTAAATTTTTCTTGTGAGAATCCTCTAAAAATTAGTTTTTGATGGATTTCATGATTTTCTTTCATTATTGGTGAAACTAAGACTAACTTGATACATCTCCATCTTGACATCCAGTTCTATTAGTGTGTTAATGAAATCAACTATATTATTCATCCAATTGAGCCACACCTCTTCCTTTTCTGGTTCAGAATCACCTTGAAAGATGGGTGGATTCTGCTTCTAGAATAGGATGGAATGATTCCCTTGTCTTGGATCATCCCTCTAGTTTCCTATGTTCATAGCCTAAAATTCATAGACAATACTCTCAACCATTTTTTGGTTCACTTGTGGCTCAAGTGAAACCAAATTATCCTTATCTTCTTCTAGTTTTTTTATACGAATGCTACCAGGTTCCATTTTCTAAACAAACAACAAATGCCATAAGTCTCAATCTCTAGCAACTGAAGTCTTAGTATTTCAAATTCTACTAGATCAACTACCACAATATTTCGTTCCAAAATAAACCTTTTCCACATTCAACTATTTTTTAAAAATATCAACTTTCTTTTAAATATTAGACTATTTTATAAATACCACAATCATGCACTTTTTCAAAATCTTTCATTTGAAAACATTTAACATTTTTTCCTAAAACCAACACTTTTTTACAAAATCATCAATAATTTATAAAAGTTAAATATACATTCTTAGTGGGAATTCATTCTTTTAATGAATTTTTTGATCTTCTCATTGGCTAAACCCATTACAATGAGATTCCAAATCCTATAATTGTATCCAAAAAACTTATGTACACAACTCCTTGGTAGCTTGAAGTTAAGCATGAAAAAGTTAGATATGTCTTTTTATGATCTATATTTCAATTCCCAACAATCCTACTATAATGACCCAGAATATCCATGAAAATTATTTTTTCTTAAATACATGGGAATTTTGTGAGTCCCCAAAAATTGACGGCGCGTGATTCCAAGGCCCAGTGCGCCCGGAATCAATTTCTGATGTTTTGTTTGGGTATGTTCAGTAAACATACGAGCGGGTTTTTATAACTTTTGAACGGGTGCTCAGAATTGAAATCTAAGGGCACCGTTGAACTAACAGCGTCAGTATTTTCTTAAGGATACTTTCACCTCGAAGGCAGTGGGTTGAGAATAAAATTTAGTTTTGTGTTTTTAGTGAAAGAATTAAATAAAAATAAAGTTGTGTAGCTTTATTTTTATTTTTTTGGTTAAAGACTCCATGTGGAAGTTGAAGGTGTGGACCACCCCACCTTAACCTCCCATGATAGGATATGGTGGTGGGTCCCACCTGAACCTAACCTCATCTTCATGTTTATTATGGTGGGGACCACCCATGTTTTTAACCCCCTTGAAACTCCTCGTTAATTGGGAGAAACCCTCAAACTTCCATTAAGTGTAGGGGAGCCACTTCAACTCCCCTAACACTTAATTATGCCAAATAATCTTCCTTAATTATTTGAGACAACGCTTTCAATTAATTGTTTAACCCATTTGAATTTTGTGACAAAAATTAAATAATACATAAACTTAATCTATTATTTTGGCTTGGCATATTCCTCTTGGTGGAACTTCGGAGAGGAGAGAGCTTAGGGAGAAAAGCTCTCACCAACGAAGAACGAAAAACGTGTTCTTCCAACGAAGAATGCCGGTGAGGAGCGTCTTCAACTTTCTTCCTCAGAACCTATTTCGACGTAGGATGTCTTTGACTATGACGAGTCGGCACACAAACCAACGATCGAGGAAAACGTCGACGTCCATCTTTTTTTTCAACGATCCGTCTTCTTCCCCATGACTCCATCGACAAAAAATGATCAAGGTAGTGTTTTAATTTAATTTAAGTGCCATGTTATTACTTTCTTTCAAAATGAATAATGAGGATGTTTTCCTTTTGCGTGTGGTTTGTTGTGTTTTGTTCTTATGAACTGATTGCTATCACCCTAAACGCGGAGGGTGTGGGCCAGACTAACAAGGCATGTCTCCCTCTATTGATCTCTTATGTGATGTTCTTCAGCATGGCGATGAAACAACGAGGAAAAGAAGGTGACAGGAAACAACTGTGGTACCCGTGGTCTCCGAAACCCGTGTCATCCTCTCGGCACTTCTGTCGAACCGGCCTCCGGGCCGCCCGCCGACCTCTCGGCTCTCGGCCGCCCACCGGCCTCCCGGATGCCCGGCCACCCGCCGACCTCCCGGTTCTTGGCCACACGCTGACCTCCCAGCCTTGAGCTAGCCCCCCAGATCCTGTTCGCCTGCCGACCTCCTGGCTCCCGGGCCAAGCTGCCCGAGCCACGCCCCTCAGGGCACTCTAGGCTAAATCGGCTCCGGGCCACCGGGTCGAGCCACCTACGCGGCCCCCTCCAGGTCGAACCTCCCTCGCGGCCTGATGGGTTGGGCCCAGCAGGTCGGGCCAAACCCAACAGGCCGGCCTGCCCAACGGGCCATGACAGACCCAACAGGTTGGTCTGAGTCGACCCGAACTGGGTTGGCCCAGACTAATATGGGTTGGGTCGGTCCGACCAGGTTGGACCGGACCCGGGCCTACTACTGACCCTTTACTTTCTTTTGGCCATATCTTTGGCACCGGACGTCCGTTTGAAAAACCGTCAGTGGCACTGGTAATCTTGGAGCTTGATGGTCTCTTTGAGTATATCCCACTAGAATTTGGGGTATAGTTGAGATATGGTCAGGTTGGATCTTGCACGAATCCAACTGGGCCCCTGGGATTAAAAGACTAATAACTCACGAACCGGGCGTCTGATTGACGCGCCGTCTGTTGCGTTGAGACCTCTATGACGTGGTGGACCTTTGAGATACTTCTTCGTGGGACTTCATGACTGTTGGAGTTTTGACCAGTAGCTCATGGAGTGGATCCTTCAAGTGACAAGCAAGTAGAGTGCGGAGACCTAGTAGCTGGTTGAGACTTCATAACTACTGACCGATTGACTCGTAGTGACTCGACTAGCTCAGTGGGGAGTTCCTTGGTGTCACGGCAGACCCATGGCGGAGGAGTGCCTGGTTATGGTGGCAGACCCACAGTACTCAACAGGAGGAGTACCTCTATAGGATATTAGGGAGAGCACCTAGTTGTGACAGTAGACCCATGGTGGGGAGCGCCTTGGTGACGTAGTAGACCCACGGTACTCGACATGAGGAGTACCCCAAAAGTCCAAGGTTAGTGGGAAGTGTCTTGGTGTCATGGCAGGTGCACTGTACTCGACAGAGGAGGTGTTCTCCAGAATCCGTGGTTTTGATAATGTGAATAAAATCCTAGTTGAGTTGAGTTAATAACTTTTGTGTTTTCATCATGATTGAGATGGATTACTTGATAACTTAGGTATATGTATGGTCATATACCTAAGTGATGTTATCTATTGATTTTCTTACCTTGTGGTTTATCCTTGTTGGATTTTGTGAGACCTTGAGGGTTTCGGGGTCCCTATTGAGTATCGTTATACTCACCTCTGCACGGGCTATGCCCGCACCTCATTGTGTTGGTTGCAGAAAACAGACATCATTGAATGAGGCTGAGAGTACCAGGACTAGACAGTACCTGGAGGTAGATCTTACGACGAGTTGGTACACGGAGGAGACTAATATATATGGAGTGCTAAGGAGGCTATCTGTACCTACCCTTCAGGTAAGAATCCCAAAGGATGACCCATCAGCTGTTTTTTATTTCTTCAGTTGTACTTGTATTTCCAATTCCTTGTACTTTATAGTTGGGCTTGTATTTCTGTCCCCTTATACTTTTCTACACTCTTTTGTTATACAGTTTACTTAGTGTTTTGTATCCATCTGTGTGCTTTGTTGTGTGTGTTTCATGTTATAAATGAAATTCCTTCTTAGTTTTAGGGAATTGCGCCTTTGGTGCTAGTCTCTAGCCCCTAGCCTATGGAAGGCGGGCTTGGGGAAGTCACGGCACAGGCCCTGAGGGACGGGTCAGGACAAATTGGTATTACAGGAGTCGGTTCTATCACCGAACTTAGAACTCTAATCTTTTTTGTGAATAAATAGTGTTAAGGGTAGTGAGTGTGGTTTTCAGTTTAGGGAGTCCAGTGTTGGTGCGGCGGCCGACCTATCCTTACACCGGTACCCTGACATCTGATTTCCGACCTAGTGCACGAAAACACTGATTGCGTGTGTGTTTTAAAATTTTTTCTTTAAGTCAGCTCCACCAGGTCAGCTCACCAGGTTTAATATTTTGACCGTGTTGCATCTATTTCTTTCATGATTCATCCCTATGGACAACTAGCTAGAGTCTCGAGAGTTGTATGCACAGATTTTCCACCCAGCGATGAGGCCTCTGTGTAGGGCCCTTTTCCAGCAGAGGCACCAGTGGTACCACTTATCGTTTGGACAATGATTCCACCAGCCCCAGCAGCAGGTGATGCATGTCGATTAAGAGCGTTTCATGAGTTCCATTGCCAGAGGCAACCCAGGTTCAGGGGATAAACAGACCCACAGGCGGCTGAGGATTTCCTGGAGGCTGTGGTGAGATATTTCCAGCAAGTAGGGACACCACCAGACTTCATGGTGATTCTTGATTCCAGCCTTCTACAGACAACAGCGGGAAGATGGTGGAGCTTGATTCTCTAGGTCCACGAAGAGATAAAGCATCTTTGGGAAGACTTAGAGAGCCTGTTTCGGGCAGAGTTTTTCCGAACTACTCTTCACTCAGTGTGCATATATGAGCTACTTTGTCTGCAGCAAGGCAGCATGATTGTAGCTCAGTACTCAGTGAGGTTCAAAAACCTCTCACACTACTCCACCAATATGTTACGGGACCCTTTCTTCATGACCCGAACCTTCGAGTAGGGACTCAGGAGAGAGATCAGAGCTTTGGTGATCTCTCTCAGCATCCCAACATAGGCAGGGGTGTTAGAGAGAGCCCTCCTCATAGAGATATTCCTTGTTGAGCAGTCTCCATCAGTGAGATCTACCACCAGTCGACACGTAGCATAGTCTTCTGTAGCTGGAAGCAGACAAATGCTACAGAGATCCCAGAGGACCATACCTACTGGTGGAAGACCGCATGACTCAGGATCAATTGTGTGGGGCACACGGAGCAGAGACATACATGCCAGGATCGGACAGTATTTCACATGCGGTGGGCAGGGTCACATGGCTCGTGACTATCCGGCCCGCCGTTCGGATATTCAGCAGACGGTCGAAAGACCGCCCAGTCAGAGACATAGATTTGATTGAGGTGATCCGCAGGGGGCAGGCGGGTGTGGCAGAGGATATTTTCATGCAGCTAGTGGTGGATGAAATTACGATGTGTTACCACCACCACCATTACGAGGTCCACCCTAACATTAGGGATCAGGTTGATAGGCGAGATCTCAGCTTCAGGAAGCTGAGGCTTACAATAATGGCGCTCCGTAGATGATCTGAGGTACAATCTGTGTATACTCTACCATAGCTACAGTACTTATAGACACCAGTTCCAGTCATTCTTCCATTTCCACTACCCTCATTCAGAGCTCATAGATTATGATAGAGCCATTGGATCAATCCTTATGGCTAGAGACTCCTACAGGAGTAGATTCGACGATTACGCACTAGTTCCGGCAGTGTGAGCTTACTCTAGGAGGCGAGAGCTTTGGCTGGGATCTCCTAGTAACGGTGTTGAGGCCTGACGACGTTACCTTGGGTTTGGACTGGTTATCTATATTCCATGCTCATATTGACTATATTAGGTGAGAAGTGCGGTGTTTTCGCATGGATGGGACCTGTTTTACCTTCACCGGCGAGAAGGGAGCCTTTGCAGAACAGGATGTACTTACTCGGAGGAGGGTGCAGCCGATCACTCATCAGTTGGCCTGACTTACCCTCGAAGTAGTTGATGTGGAGAGTCTGAGCTATCCTGTAGTGGTGGACCAGTACACGGATGTTTTCCCTGATGAAGTCCCAAGTCTACCTCCTCATAGAGTGGTGTAATTTTACATTGAATTGTACATCGATACGGCACCAAAATATAATCCAGCGTATTGGATGGATCTTGCGGAGCTTCACAAGCTGCAGGTACAGCTGGAGGACTTTCAGGGGAATAGATTCATCTGGCCCAGTGTTTCTCCCTAGGCAGCCCCAATTCTGTTCGCCAGGAAGGTGGATGGGAGCTTGAGGCTTTGTGTCGACTACAGGCTCTTGAACTAGGTGACCGTGAAGAACAAGTACCCACTCCCAAGGATTGACGATCTCTTTGATAAGATGAAGGGAGAATGGTCGTTCTCGAAGATAGACCTCAGATAAAGCTATCACCAGCTCAGAGTTCGAGATGAGGATGTGTAGAAGATAGCCTTCAAATGTCGGTACAGCCACTATGAGTTCTTTGTTATGACATTCGGCATAACCGACGCTCTAGCAGTGTTAATGGGACTCATGAATAGGATCTTTCATATGTACCTCAATCGTTTCTTCGTAGTCTTCATCGACGACATTCTGATCAACTCGACTACTGAGGAGGATCATGCCTACCATTTGCAGGTAATACTGGACACACTCCGAGAGCACCATCTTTATGGTAAGCTCTCGAAGTGCCAGTTTTGAATCTAAGAGGTTCACTTTTTGGGACATGTCATCTCGGAGGCTGGATATGTAGTGGATCCAGCAAATATGGAGGAGGTACTTGCTTGAGAGCCACCCAGGAGTGTGATAGAAGTATGAAGTTTCCAAGGATTAGTTGGATATTACCGGAGGTTCGTACCAGATTTCTCCAGAGTTGCAGCACCACTATCAGCCTTGAGGAAGAATGCACAACCCTTTGTGTGGTTAGAGAGATGCCACCAGAGCTTTCATGAGTTGAGATAGAGGCTAACTAGTTCCCCCATCATGAGGCTACCGGAGGAAGGCGTAGGGTACGTAGTTAACTGTGATGCATCAGGGACTGGACTCGGGTTTATCCTGATGCAGGAGAGAGCAGTGATCACATATGGTTATTGACAGCTGAGACTGCACGAGTAGAACTACTCTACACATTACTTAGAGTTAGAATTAGTGGTCTTCGCCTTGAAGATTTGGCGACACTATCTGATGGGCGAGCGTTCTACCATGTACTCTGATCACAAGATTCTTAGGTACATCTTCTCTCAGAAGGACCTGAACCTGAGACAACGATGTTGGCTTGAGTTCCTCTAGGACTATGACTTTGAGATATTCTATACTCCTAGGAAGGGGAACATTGTTGCAGATGCGCTCAGTAGGAGATCTGGTATATAGCTGCAAGGTGAGGTGACCGAGCAGCTGGTTGCTTTACAGATATCCTTTGTGGATAGAGATGGAGCATCTTTTCTCCAATATCTTATGGTCACTCCACCACTTCATCAGCGAGTTAGGGAGGCACAACATGGGGACACTAAGTTCGAGACACGACATGCTCAGATACCCACAGGGCAGGCACCTGATGGATTTTCTAAAGGTGGGGAGCATGTCATCCTCTTCAAAGGACGTATCATGGTACCAATTTCACTTCAGGAGGAGGTGTTGAGGGAGTTTCACACGTCCCCTTTAGCAGTACATCTAGGAGTGGTGAATATGTACCAGGATCTCCGACAGCAGCACTGGTGGCTGGGAATGAAGAAGGCAGTTGCAGAGTTTGTCTCACGATGCCGCACTTATCAGCAAGTGAAGGCAGAGCATCAGGTACCAGTAGGCTTGGTTCAGCCTTTAAAGTTTTCAAAGTGGAAGTGGGATGGGATATCCATGGATTTCATGATAGGACTTCCATGTACATCCAGAGGTCATGACTCTATTTGGGTGATTGTTGACCAACTCACCAAGTCGGCCCAATTCCTACCGATCAGAGAGCAGGGTTCAGTAGAGAGCTTGGGATACCGCTATGTGCAGAAGATTTTGTGGTTACATGGAGTACCTTCTTCTATTGTCTCTGATTGTGATGCATGATTTACTTCCCGACTATGGAAGGGGTTGCAGGAGGCTATCGGGACGCAGCTTCATCTGAGCACCGCCTTCCATCTTCAGACAGATGGTCAGACCAAGCGGACCATTTAGACCCTCGAGGACATGTTGTGTACTTGTGTCCTCAACTTCATTCATAGCTGGGAGGATCACATACCTTTTATGTAGATTGCATACAACAAAAGTTGTCACTCCACCGTTGGAATGGCACCTTTTGAGGTGTTATACAAGCGACCTTGAAAATCACTTCTATGCTTGACTGACCCAGAGGAGTCAGCACTCGTGGGACCATAGATGGTATGGGCTACCACAGAGAAGTTTGTGGTAAGTTTATTAACCATATAATATAAAAATACAAAGAAGAGTGGTAAATGTAAAACTATTTAACTAAGATTTAAATCTAAAAAATAAGGTTAATATAGTGACCCAAACCTATCAAAAACCTATTGGTTGAGTGGTTTTTGACCCATAACTGCCTTATCTTTTAAATAATTCATTTTTGATCCCTTATAAACTGAAAATAATTTTATTATAAAAAAATATTTTAATCTTTTCCTAAGGTGCCCCTCACCCCTCTTATAAAAGGGAACTTACCCTTCTCTCAAATTAACACCTTAAAATCCATTTTTCTCGGCCAAACCCTACCCAAATATCCTCTCCATTATCCTTACTTCATCCTAGAGGCCTTCCTTTAGTCAGAAATCCAACCTAAGGACCCCTTTTGATCAAATCAAAAGGAATAACCTGAAGAAGAGGTAAATATCTCACCACCTCTTTCATGTTTTTTCTTATTACACTTCTTATTTACTTGTTGTTTTGATTATAAAATAATAAATCAAGTATCTTTTATATATTGTGATGTTATTATAAAAATGTTACAACCATATTCATTATTTTGTCCATCCTATAAATGAGAAAGTCACCATATGTGCGTACGTACGGATTACCATCTCCATGTTGTGGTGTGGTTTGTTATTCAAATACTTTATCATTTAGATGGGTATAATAATGAGTATAAATGATTTAAATAATAAATATAAAATGATAATGATTCTTTTTATATGATATACCATCCAATTATATATTATTTTAAAATAAAAATAATGATATTTTCGTTTGTGCGTACGTACGGATTATCGTCTCCACAAATGCGATGAGATTCATTCCCCATCATATCCATTCAAGAATAATTTTCATTTGATGATTAAAAATAATGTTTAAATACATAATATCATTCTGAATATTAATAAGATACATCCTATCTATAACAACCAATACTTACGTAACAAATCATATGAAGGAAAACGAATCAGTTAACACCCGAAACGATGATAGTACTAAAATATCATTAACAAAGAAATATTAGAATATCATATATGATATAATATTAATGTATATGGTTCTTTTATAATTTAATAATAATGATTTCACCATTATACATGAGGTTAACCTAGCCTCGACCAAGGAAAATTTCAATGTAAGGGGTTTCTTATCTCACTCTTAATTTCATGATATTTAAATTATTCGCTACTTATTTATTGCATGTGGTGTATTGTATACTGCCATTTGATATATATTGTCATGATTACTTTTATATTCATGGTATTCTATGAATAATTTGGTGTTTGTTAACTTTTGGTCATACGACTCGATTGATTACAATGTGGTAAGGGGATTTCATCTCACCTCTTATTCTCGTGAGATTCATGATGTTTTTCCACTATTTCCTTTTGTATGGTGTATGTACTGGCCATGATTGTATTACTTGTGTAATATAATTTAATCTATGGGTATTTAAAACTTCATTGAATAATCCTTATTTCATTGGGTGTATGTTTTGTGAGTTACCAAATCAGAAATGGAATTTCAAATTTCAATTTCCACTCATTGTGCTTTACGCATACATCATTGATTATTTCACTCCAAGATTATGTGTGGAATCACTATTTATTATTTATGAAGTAATTTCTACTCCCCTTTGTGTGGATATAACTTTGATACACATAATCACTCCATTTATTATTTCTCAAGTCATTAATATGAACTTGATTAGATTAATCTTATCTGAATTTCCATTCATTAAGTTAAACATCCAAGTCATTGGTGTTGTTTTTTACACGAATATGTGTGAATGTTATCTGATTGTTTTAAATTGAACATCCAACCATATTTAGTGTATTTATATTTTTCACACATAATTATTTCATTGATTTATCATTAACCTAAGGATATGGTCTTTATAAGTGATTTCATCTCAACTTACATTCCATTGAGACTTCTTTGTTGTTATGTGCCAATTCACTTTTATTTGGTGTATATATTGTACTCTGACATAATATATCATGAATACCTTTATTCTCATGATATTATTAAGTTTTTATTACCTCAATTATTTGTATTCAAGCATCTCTCATTTGGTAAGGAATTCTAAATAAAATATCGTTTTAAATGTTTGAAAAAATTATTCTACTAAATCTTTCTCATTAATATCCATGTTTTAAAAATGGTTTTAAGGATTTATTTATTTGGAAATTAATGTTTTAAAATTTTAATTCTTTTCAAAAGTTTTAAAGTGGTATGGGAAACTTTGATTCAAAAATCTATTTTAAATGGCTTCTTGATAAATAATGTGACTTTTAAATGTTTTCAAGAAAAGGGGGATATTTCTCTCAAATAGTTTTGAATATTATTTTAATCAATGTAAATATACTTCATTATTCTCAATTGAGGTTAATATATTACAACAAAATCTTCTATATCATATTGAATTAGTTATGTTTGACTATGGATGTTCTATTTTTATTCCATTCGTGGATTATGGTTAAAATATTGACATTTCGTATGATAGTTTTAATATGGATGTTGAGATTATATTTCAACCTTTTCATATGAGTAATGAATTGGACATAGTAAGTGATGGGTGGAGCCCGCTATAGCTCCTCGATGCATCGGTAGGTCTCATGAGACAAACTAGTGTCTTGGCACAAGTCCTTGACAAAATCCTATTTGTATTCTTGGCACTAGGCCTTGACTATGTGGTTATGATGTCCAGAATTATGCATTCCATCATTATGAGATTATCTATTGATATTTCATGTGGTTATTAGACTTGTAGAACACCCATGATTATGTTTTATTTTGGAATTATTTACTCAGCTCATATACCTTCCATAAAGTGTTCATGTTTATTATTTGATAAGGCATGTGTTTTCAATTATTCACCATGCTTAATATTTATATTATCTTCCGTTGTATTACTTACCCTTACTGAGCATTTGAGCTCACCCCTTTCTTATGTTTCATTTTCCCAGGATATGAAGGAGTTGGTTATGAGTGACTTTTAGGAATAACCTGGGAGTCTTGGATGTTTCTAATGGAAGAAATTAGTGTTTCACTACTGGAAAATGTACCTATCCCCACGGTTTTCACCAAAACCGTGGGGATAGACCCCCCCTATACCCACGGTTTTGGAAAACCGTGGGTATAGGTGAATTTTGATGACCTATACCCACGGTTTGCCAAAACCGTGGGTATAGGGGGCTCTATACCCACGGTTTTGGAAAACCGTGGGTATAGGTCATCAAAATTCACCTATACCCACGGTTTTCCAAAACCGTGGGTATAGGGGGGGTCTATCCCCATGGTTTTGGTGAAAACCGTGGGGATAGGTCTGGGATAAAATACCTATACCCACGGTTTTGAAAAACCGTGGGTATAGGTCATTTTTGTGTCCGCGGGAAATTTTTTTTTTCCGCGGGAAGGAATTTTTTTTTGGCGGGAATACCCACGGTTCTTCCCTCTATACCCACGGTTTTTATAACTATATTTAACTAAATAGATATATATATACATATATGTGAAGTTAGGGTAGTGGTTAGACGCGGTGTTTGCAGCGAAGAGGTTGCGGGATCGAAACTCGGCGCCTGCATTATTTTAGGACCTATACCCACGGTTTTGAAACCGTGGGTAAAAGCCATTGAAACCGTGGAAATTCTCTATGTTTCGGTGACACGGTGGCAGGACACCTATACCCACGGTTTTCCAAAACCGTGGGTATAGGCTGGGGACCTATACCGACGGCGTTCCAGCCCGCGGTTCCCAAAACCGTGGGTATAGGCTATACCCACGGTTTTGGAGGCTATACCCACGGTTTTGAACCGTGGGTATAGGCTGTTTTTCCAGTAGTGTTTTTTTCTTTTCAAGTTGTAATGTTGAACTTATGTATGTATCTTGTTTCCAAGACTACTAAACTGATCGGTCCTTCGGGACTTGATTCATTGTAATCATAACAATGTATTAAAATAATGCACTGACTCTGGGTAACTGGGGTCGGGGTGGTACTGTTGGTATCATAGGAAGTTTAGTATAAACCTTGGAAACTGGATTTAGATAAACTCTTATTAGAGCACATATCCCTAAGATAGACTTTGAGGATTAGTATAGAATAAATTCCTAGAATTTTGGTATTGTAGAGATTTTGTTAGTTTTCCAGGAAATACATCCATGTCTGGATATGAGCAGGTAGAGGCGGCTCTGGAACAGATGTACCTAGGGGTAAAACTTGAAAACACCGCTTTGAGCTAGACTCGAACGGGAACTGGTGCACTAAAAAGAGCCTTGGTGAACTCTTGGTTACGGCACTCCCGGGTGATATACTTAGGATAATTTACATTTTCTTTACAAACTAATTTGAAGGATTTTAATATAAGATGAGAATAAATGACCTTGGTTAATCCTAACGTGTTTCAAATTAAAAATATGGTGTCATGATATTCTCTAAATGATTTTATGACTATTGTTACTCACACAATGTTTTCTGGTTTTAGTCAATTGCTGGATTCCAAGGAAGTCAAAGTAACTTTGAGCATGATGTACAAGGTGGGAACGGTGGTGGAAATGAGAAAAAAAATGGAAGGTTGATAGGCGTAAAAGATACCATGTTTATTCCAAATCAGTTTGCAAAAAATATGATCATCAACTTATATATTAACCAACTCCTAGACTCAACAAAGAAGAGAAAGGTGATGAATGATAAGAGCTCCAGTAGTGGAGACCATAGAGAAAAGAATCCTCAATTTCCATCATGCAGAAAATGTGGAAGGAGACACCAAGGAAAGTGTCTCAATGGAATAAAGAAATTCTTTATGTGTGGGAAAGAAGGACTTATAGTAAATATTTTTCAAGGAAAAATAAAGAATAATATGGAAGAAAATAGAAATGGTCCCAACAATCCATTTACAGTCATTTTCCATAAATTTAGGGGACCTGGCCATTTTTCGAGTGAATTCACTATTCTATAGGATATTTTCTTGGTCAAAGAAGAAGCTATGTAGAAATAAATGGTTGGATAAATGTTTAAAATTATTAGTGCTCTTTATTGATGGGATTACTTTGGATTTTTTTTTCTAGTATTTGTAACCCTGCAGTTTGTCATGTGAAAATGATATTTGAGGAAGAATTATCTTTTCTCTTGTGGATATAGTTATAAATAACCATTTGTTTTTATATGATCATTGAGTTTGAGGCAATTACAAGTTATTATAGTTTTGGATGAAAATTCAAGGTAAGAGAAAACATTTGTGGTTAAATTATGTTATGGTTATTTTGAGGAATTTATCTCATTTTGGTAATGTAATAAAATATATTTTTTGAAAAAGGACAACACGTAGACCATGTGATAACCCATCGCGTCGGACAAAGCTGTGGGAATCGAACCCACAACTAGAGTGCGATCGGGATTTATCACCTACCACTAGACTACGTGAAGTCCCTAGTTAGTGTGACTAATTATTTTTAGTTAAATAATTTTATTAATAAATAATAAGTTGATTTGGGATCATATGTATTATCAATTTAATACCCTTAGTATAGGAAAATGATTTGGTGATTAAGTGATAAATGTTATTTTGGAAGACGTTCACTCTGTTGGGAACACTATTTTCCTAAGGAAAATAGAATACTATGGGATTTTATTTGAAGAGTAATGGTGGATTTTTATCTATTTTTTTATTGTTGATTTATAGTGATTTGGGTTATTTATGGAAATGATTAACCTATAATAGATAATATGTTATTAGGTTAATTACTTTTAAGTATGCGACTTTAAGATTAGTCGATGTCATTTGGAGATACAATTTAACATGGAAGACTACAAAACCAAATTCTTCTAAGTTTTGGGTTTCAATATTAGTTTGGATTATATTGAAGGATTTTAAGGACAATTGTTTATTGAATTCTTTTTATATAACTTTGGGGTATTGTTGGTTTAATTTTAAAAATTAAGATTAGTGTTTCTTTCTCTAAAGGATTATCATTTTGGAGGATCCTCTGATCGTTTAATAAACATTTTTGGTTTTTATTAATTTATAAATACAAGTTAAATATATATTTTATCCCTTGTAGATCATGTGATTCTCTATAAGTTGATTCTAGCTCTTTTGGTGTGACCAAATCATCTTGAATACTCATCGTTTGAAAAAAAATGAGTTACTGGTAGAAATTTATTAAATAATGAAACTCTACTTATAAAGTAAGTATATCTCTTTATTTTCTTAATCAATATCATAAATAAATTCTTCATCTTTATGAAATGTAACTTAAAACAAAAAAAAATGTTGTCTGTTTACTTTTCATACTGGGAAACTAATGACTGTTTGTCCCATCACAATTTAATGGTTTTATTGTTGTTAACTTTCTCCTGATCATGTTTTCTATCCCTATCCATCAGAACTTGACACTTATTTTATCTTCTATATCAATTTTTCCCTACATGGAATCCTAGTATGGGTTATCTCAGGTGACCTTTGTACTTCTCTTTCTATCTTTTAAAGTGATAGTTTTATTGACTCTTTTTCTGATGTTGGGCTTTCAATTATGTTCCTAATCCTAATTTTTAAAATTTTGAGGACACAATTTCTAAAAGGGGGAAAATTTTAACACCCCAAGATTCCACGGTAAGTTTCCCTTTGAATAATGTAATAGCTTGCATTGTACGCAACTTCGAGATTCTAACACTGCGACCAATCAAACTAGCCGTTATGAAAAGTAATACCCACTTTTTGAAATTTTATAAATTTTATATTTCAAAATGGACTTCATTTTTGGATTTGGAATATTGAAATTACCTTAGGGTGAATTTTGGGTTTTTTCTGAAAACTTTCAATTTTTGATGAATAGTGAAAAGACTAAATTTTAATTAAAGACAACTTTTTTAATCGAAATAATTTATAGTGTTGAATTATACATTTTAATAATTTTTAAGTGTAATTAGATTATATTTTTATCATTTAATATAATCTAATTCATTGGATGTAATCTCATGATTAAATTGGACATAAACAAGTGTCAATCTTTTGGTAGTTATTATTTCATAAAAACACGCTTTTTATTTTGACAACGAAAATTAATTTTAAATTAATTTCTGCCACTTCTGTGTTTTGAATTTTGAAAAATGGATTCCATATTTGGAATCATGAGGTCCAAATTGTTTAAATATATAACTTTTATTTTTATACATTAGGAATATTTACTTCAGTAAATATTTTATTTACTGTGGTTAAAGGGGTAAATCGAGTAAATAAGGTTAAAAAATAAAATTATAATATTATTAAATTACTCTAACATGTGTCATAACCCTATTTTATGATACAGTTCCGACCATTGTCATCCTTGGTTTTATTTTTGGACCCCATAGAGCCACTTGGGAGTGATAATGACATTTTATATTAAATAATCTAAAGTAAAGACAAAAATAACAAAAGAAAATATCTTTTAGTAAAACAATTTTTATATGAGGTTATATAATTGATATATTAGATTATAAATAATCATTATAAATATAAAAATATTTCCTACCTCATTATATTTTATTTATAATTTTTAGACATAAAATAAATTTATTTATATATGACACAATAATGATGCAATATTTTCCTTATTAATGAAACAATCAAATAAATGATATTATAAATACTAAAATAAATATAATTTTAATGTTTTGATTCCATAAAAAAAATTATAGGTGACTATGACATGTTAGGGTTTATTAAATTTATTTATTTATAAGTAATAAAGTTGTTATAACTTTAACAAAAATCAATTATTAAATAATGTCAAAATTGACATAAATGATATTTTCAAACAAATACAATATTATTGGTTGATATAATATTCCTAAAAATATAAGGTTTATCCAAAGGAATTATATAATGATATTTGTATCATTAATGAACCACTTTGGGTTCTTTTGGAAGTTTATACTAAGTTTATTAACCATATAATATAAAAATACAAAGAGTCATGGTAAATGTCAAACTATTTAACTAAGAGTTAAATCTAAAAGATAAGGTCAATATAGTGACCAAAACCTGTCTAAAACCTATTGGTTCAGTGATTTTAGACCCATACCCACCTTAGACTTTAAATAAGTCATTTTCTAGCCATTAGAAACCGAAAATAATTTTATTATAAAATAATATTTTAATCTTTTCCAAAAGTGCCCCTCACCCCTCTTATAAACGGGCACTTCACCTTCTCTCAAATTCACACCTTCAAAGCCATTTGGCTCGGACAACCCCTTCCCAAATACAACCTCCACTATCATCCCTTAATCCTAGAATCCTTAATTTAGTCATAAATCTATCCTAAGAAGCTCTTTTGATCAAATCAAAAGGAAGAACCCGAAGAAGAGGTAAATATCTCACCACCTCTTTCATGTTTTTTCTTCTTCCACTTCTTATTTCCTTTTTTTACATTATAAAATAATAAATCTAGTATCTTCTATATAATTTTATGTTATTATAAAAATGGTACAACCATATTCATTATTCTATACACCCAATAAATGACAAAGTTTCCATATGTGCATACGTACGGATTACCGTCTCCACGTCGTGGTGTGGTTTGTTATTCAAATAATTCATCATTTGGATGGGTATAATAATGAGTATAAATGCTCTAAATAATAAATATAACATGATGATTATTCTGTTTATATGATATACCATCCAATTATATATGATTTTAATATCAAAAAAATGATATTGTCGTTCGGGCGTACGTACGGATTACCCTCTCCACGAATGCGATGAGATTCACTCCCCATCATATCCATTCAAGACTAATTTTTATTTTATAATTAAAAATAATTTTTAAATACTTAATATAATTATTAATATGAATAATATACATCCTATCCATAACAAACAATACTTATGTAAGAAATCATATAAAGAAAAAGGAATCAGTTAACACCTGAAACGATGATACTACTGAAATATCATTAAAAAGCACTATTAGAAGATCATATATGATATCATATTAATATATATGGTTATTTTATAATTTAATAATAATGATTTTTCCATTATACATAAGGTTAACCAACCCTCAACCAAGGAAAATTATAAATTAAGGGGTTTCTTATCTCACTCTTAATTTCGTGAGAATTCCATTGTTCGCTACTTATTTATTGAATGTGGTGTATTGAGTACTAACATTTGATATATATTGTCATGATTCTCTTTATATTCATGGTATTCTGTGAATAATTTGGTGGTTATTAACTTTTGGTCATATGAATCCATTGATTACAATGTGGTAAGGGGATTCCATATCACATCTTATTCCCTTGAGATTCATGATGTATTGACACTATTTCCTTTTGTGTGGTGTATGTAATGGCCATGATTGAATTCCTTGTGTAATATAATTTAATATATGGGTATTTACAACTTCATTTAATAATCCTTCTTTTATGGGGTGTATGTTTCGTGAATTACAAAATCATAAAGGGAATTTCAAATTTCAATTTCCACTCATTGTACTTTACGCAAACTTCATTGATTATTTTACTCCAAGATTATGTGTGGAATCACAATTTATTGTTTATATAGTAATTTACACTCCCCTTTGTGTGGATATACTTTTTATACACATAATAATTTCATTGATTTTATCTCAAGTCATTGATATTAACTTGATAAGAGTAATCTTAACTCAATTTCCATTCATTGAGTTAAACATCCAAGTCATTGGTGTTGTTTTTTACCAGAATATGTGTGAATGTCCTATGATTGGTTTACAATGAATATCAAACCATATTTAGTGTATTTATATTTTTCCAACATAATTAGGTCATTGATTTATCCTTAACCTAAGGATACAGTCTTTATAATTGATTTCATCTCAACTTACATTCCATTGAGACTTCTTTGTTGTTATGCGCCAATTAGATTTTATTTGGTATATATGTTGTACTTTGACATAATATCTCTTGAATCCATTTATTATCATAATATTATTAAGTTTTTATTACCTCAATTATTTGTATTCAAGCATCTATAATTTGGTTAGGAACTCTAACAAAAATATCATTTTAAATGTTTAAAAAAAATATTCTTCTAAATCTTTTTCATTAATGTCCATATTTTAAAAATGGTTTTAAGGATTTGTTTATTTGGACATTAATGTTTTAAAATGTTAATTACTTTCAAAAGTTTAAAAGTGGTTTGTGAAACTTTTATTCAAAAATCTATTTTAAATGGCTTCTTGATAAATAATTTGACTTTTAAATGTTTTCAAGAAAAGGGGGAGATTTCTCTCAAATAGTTTTGATGATTATTTTCATCAATGTAAATAAACTTCATTATTCTCTATTGAGGTTAATCTATTATAATACAATCTTCCATATTGTATTGAATGAGTTATGTTTGACTGTGGATGTTCTATTTTTATTCCATTCATGGTTTGTGGTTAAAATATTGACATTTCTTATGCTAGTTTTAATAAGAATGTTGAGATTATGTTTCAACCTTTTCATATTAGGAATGCATTGGACTTAGTAAGTGACGGGTGGAGGCTGCTATAGCTCCTCGATGCATCGGTAGGTCTCATGAGACAAACTAGTGTCTTGGAACAAGGCCTTGATAAAATCTTATTTGTAGTCTTGGCACGAGGGATTGACTATATGGTTATGATGTCCTGCATTATTCATTCCATCATTATGAGATTAGATATTGATATTTCATGTGGTTATTCGACTTGTAGAACACCCATGACTATGTTTTATTATGGAATTATTTACTCATCTCATATTCCTGCCACAAAGTGCTCATGTTTATTATTCGTTAAGGCATGTTTTTTCAATTATTCACCATGATTAATATTTATGTTATCTTCCTCTGTATTGCTTACCCTTACTAAGCATTTGAGCTCACCCATTTCTTATGTTTCATTTTCCCAGGATATGAATGATTTAGTTATGAGTGACTTGCAGGCATAATCTAGGAGGCTTGGATGTTTCTAATGGAATAAATTAGTGTTGTTTTTCTTTTCAAGTTGCAATGTTGAACTTATGTATGTATCTTGTTTCAAAGACTACTAAATTGATCGGTCCTTCAGGACTTGATTCCTTATAATCATTCCAGTGTATTAAAATAATGCACCGACTCTGGGTAACTGGGGTCGGGGTGTTACACCAAGTATTCCCAAAAACCATGCCAACACAATCCTTCCAAAACCATTTCAATAAAAATATATTTTTATTGAAAACTTTTTAGAACAAACCATTTAAAAAACAAATCAAATCCATGCTTTAAAATAAACATTTTAAAATCAAGAAAACAAAGCACTTTGCACAACAGAATAATATGATTCCACAATTTCACCAAAAATCATAAATTGTCAATAAAGAGGATTTATATCATGCTTTTCACCAAAATTTCACACTCAAAATCAAGAAATTAAACTAATATAAAACTAATAAAATCATTTCTATTAAGAGGAGTTGAGAGTGAATCCACATACCGCGAGAGTTATAGTGAAAACGATAAACAGCATGAAAAACATCACAAAACTGGGTTAAATCTCCATGAAACCATCTTAGATATCTTACCCCATCATTAACAAGGAAAAATATAATCATATTTGGAATCCAAGCCCTTATATCTACCCATATAAGGAATAGATATAAGAAACCGAAATAGATAGAGAGAGAAGTATATCTAATAAAAACACCCATAATTACTAAGAATGGTCACTTACTGAAATGAATTAGCTTCTAATAAACAAGGGAAGACTTAATATCACCTCTAGATCAATGGGAAAAACTTAATTTACCTTGTAGAGATAAAAATTATAAGTTGGATCTATTTTGGGGCAAAAAACAAGGCATTAAAACACAAGGTCAACCTAGATCCACTTTGTTAGGATCTAGTTTTTTAATCATTCACAGTTTTGTCTCATAGATAGGAAAACTGTATGCTAAACGTGTGCCATCCACTACCTCAAGGACGAACCTCACATAGTTATCTCACATAGCTTCCAAACCGTGCACCAACTGTTCCAAATATCACATCCCAAAAAAGCACAATTTCTCTTAGGCTTTAGCATGGTTTAGAAAACCCGTGTGTAGCTTGTGTGCCTTCCCCTTTTCCTATGTCTCACTTTGCAGAGTTTCTTGTAGGAATTACATGATTTTCCCAAACATTGATCAAACTGTGCACTTGTATAGAATCCCCAAAAAAAATCCAAAATTTTCCCAAAACATCCTAAACATAACTCGTATACTTTACATAATTAAAATACATGAAGAAAGGGTTACTTAATTTAAAATAAGGGTTCTACATTCTCCCCACCATTGTCATTTCCATCCCCAAAAAGTAGAAAACTAGAATTTCCTTGAAAGACTTTTGGAAAATTCTCTTTAATTTCCTTCTCATGTTCCCAAGTCTCTTCTTTAATCTGGCCATGTTTCCATAAGACTCACACTAGACTGGTGAATTTTCCATAAAAGAATTTCTCTTACCTATCCATGATCCATACTGGGACATGTACCAATAAACCTTCTGGCTCTAGTTCAACGTGATCACATCAAATCGCATGGTCAAGATTAGGTTGACACTTTTTCAACTGAGATACATGAAACGCGTTATGAACTGAAATAAACCTTGGTGGTAATGCCAATTGATATTCTACATCACAAACCCATTATATTATCTCAACATGGCTTGTGTACTGAAGAGATAACTTTCCCTCATTCCCAAAACATAGATTTCCAATCCTTGGAGAAATCCTTAAGAACACATGATCACTGACCTCGAAATGAAAATAGTCATCGACAATGATACACATACAATTTATGATGACTCTGAGTCATCTCCAGCCATTTCCTGATCAACTTAATCTTCTATATTGTTTATTGGAATGGAATTGTCCCAACCAATGAAGTCTCGCCCATTTCCACCCAACAAAGTATAAAATGAGAAGGATGCCCATAAAATGATTCAAATGGATCTATATGTATCAAAGCCTGGTATTTGTTATATGAGAACTTCACTAAGGGTATGTGTTCTTCCCATGATCGACGAAAATCTATTACAAAAGATCTTAACATGTCTTCCAATGTTTTTATCATTCTTTGGGATTTACCAACCATATGAGGGTGATACAACATACTTATAGTCCACTATGTCCCAAAGGATTTCTGTAAGGATTTCCAGAAATGAGATGTAAACCTCATATCTCTATATAATATGATTGAAACTAGTATATAATTTCTCTTTACTACTTCTCGGATATAGATTTTTGATAGAAACTCCATCGTACGAGTTTCATGAATAGGGATGAAATGGAGATACTTTGTAAGATGATCCACAATCACCCATATGACATCGTGTTTTTGAACCATTATTTGGATACCTATAACAAAATCCATAACTATCTGATCCTATTTCCATACATGAATATGTAAAGAATGTAACATACATGCTGGTTGCTGATGTTATCTCTTAACTTTCTAACAAATAAAGTATCTTCAAACAAACTCAGGCACCTTCTTATTCATTTCAACCCTCCAAAATTCTATTTTTCATTCCATATACATATTTTGTATTCCCAAATGAACAGACCATCTAAAATTATGGTAAACATGAAGAATATATTCCTGAAAATCCATAGTTATACCAATTCAATTTTTAAACCACAAATTTTAACTTCCATCTAGCCTACATCCCTCAATGGTCTCCTCACCGTTGAGTTTTGAACTCACACTCATGCATTCTGCATCGGATGTCTATGCCTCCTTTACCATCTTCACCAAATCAAAAACAAGTGAAAATGGAAATAAAATTATAACATCACCTCAAGTCTTAACATCACTCATGAATTTCATCTAGGACCGACATCAGATACCACTGATCTAAAGATTCTTTTTCCATTTTGTCATATGACTTTCTTCTTAACAAATCCACCACCGAATTGCCTTTACTCGGTGTATACATCCAATAAAAGTCAAACATTTGAAGATATTTCATCCATCTTCTTACCTCAAATTTCTATCCCATTCTGAGAAAATATGCTTCAAGATCTTATGATCTGTAAACATAGGGAATTTATATTCAAAGAGATAAGTACACCAAGACTTCAAAGCATGGAAGAATGTAGCTTACTCCAAATTGTTTATTGGGTAGTTCATCTCATGAACCCTCAACATCCTTGAGCAATAATAAACAACATGGTCTTCTTTCATGAGAACACACCCCAACCTAGATCCTGAGAAATTACAATACACCACGTACCCCTATTTTGATTCTGGAAATATCAATATAGTTTCTGATATAAGGAGAACTTTTAGTTATTGAAAAAAAATTCCATTCCTTAGTCCATTGGAATGGAAAATATTTCTTTAGTAAAACTGTCATAGGTTAATCTAGTCCGCAAAGGTCATGAAAAATCATTGGTAATAACCATCTAGAATAAGAAAACTCCATATCTAAAATTCAGTCTTCAATAGTTTCCAAGATATAATAGCTTCTATCTTCTCAAGATCCACTGAAACACCTCTTTTATAAATTAAATTCCCATGAAAGAATACCTCTTGTATCCAAAAATTTCACTTTGATAATTTGGAATAAAAATGATGGTATCTCAATATTTTCAACATTGTTTCCATGTGTTACTCATGTTTCACCCTTTTCCATGAATATACCAATATTTTGTCCACAATCACCATGAAAAAAGAGTCCAAATATCATTGAAATATATTATTCATCAATTCCATAAATATCTCTAGTTCATTCTTAAGACTGAAAAGCATTAAAAAATATTCATAATGGATATATGTGATTTTGAAAGATATTTTTGGAATATCCTCCTTTCGAACCCAAAATTAGGGATATCCCAATCACAAGTTAATTTTAGATAACCACTAAAATACCCTCAATTGATTGAATAGATCATCAATGTGTGGAAGTGGATAACTATTATTTATCATAAATTAGTTAATATTATGATAATCCACACACAACCTTAGAGTTCCAACTTCTTTCTTTATGAAGAAGATTGGTGTTGCCCAGAGAAATGTGCTCAACCGAATAAAACCCTTGATTTCCAGCTCTTCCAATAGTACTTTAAATTTTGTTAATTCTATTGGTTACATTCAATAAGATGGAAGTGAGATAGGATTGGTCCTCGAAAGGATATCAATCGTAAAATCCACTTCCCTTATAGGTGGAAACCTAGAAAAATATTTAGGAAACACATTTGAAAAGTGATCCACGACTACTAGAAAACATCTATTCTTGATATCTTCCATTGATTCCAAATTCAATGCCACCAACTAGTAAGATATTATTCCCATTTCTAGTTCCAACAAGCCCATTTCTCAAATCTTCACATTGATTTCTCCTCTAAATAGGTGCTCGACACTATCCTCAGTTGAGAAACTAAATATTCTACTATAATAGTCAATGTGATCCATAAATGTTGTCAATAATACATACTCGGGATTTCATCATATACATCCATCTCTGTCACTGAGAAGTCCCATTTCAGTTCAGCTCCATCAATGGTTATAGAACATGATCTATACAGAATGTCTCAACATTCTCTTTGACCAAGAGGAGTTTTAAGTTTTAACAAAGAAAGAATAATCTCAACTTTTAAACTAATAAAATCAATAGCCCAAGAAGCAATAAATAAATAAAATGAACCAATATCAAACAACCCTTTCATAAGGGTATAATTCAAAATAATTATACCACTTTTCATAGTTTCTCTATCCTAATAATCCATAGTCACCTTCTCAACACCGTATAATTTCTTCATCATTGCACTTTTCCCTTTTTTCCATTTTTAGTTTTACCTTACTAAGGAATCATGGTATTACTATAATCACCATGGATAGCTCTGTTCTTCTAATGATTTTGATTATGATGCCTATTTCTGACACTTTCACTGGGGCACACATCTGTCTATGGGGGACGTGCTGATTGTTTCCCCGCATTCCTGCTTTCGAAAGTCGGGTGGCATCCGTTGCTTATTCAGGGATGTTTTCTCCTTGATCGAAACAGGATGATGGTATGTTAGTTCTTCCTTCTGTGGATTCCTCCTCAAAACACGTTACCTAGCCTGCGTATCCCTTATAAATTAAGGTTTTGTTCATGAAACTCTTCTCATTTCCAAGTCTTCATGGACTCTGGTTAATTACACTGCTTTTGTCAGGACATTCCAAGGGGTCTGGTTAGGGTAGCAACCTTCAGTCAGGGGAGCAATCACATTTGACATTGTTGGCATGTCTGGATGCTGGAACACTGGCACGATTGGGTTTCTTCCACTTATGATAGGGCTTCTTCAGGGCGTGGAAGACTGAGGCATCCCATGTCGAATAAGGGGAACTATATTCCATAGGCATGTCTCTGAGGTTTTCCTCAGCTTCCCATGTTTAACACTGGGTATGTCACGAGTTTAACATCTAGTGGAGATGGATTGGACTGATTAGAATGATAAAGGGAGTGGATCATATGGGTGAAACCCCTATAGGGAACACTAGTGCTAGGACTAATGCATGGTTAGTTACCTGATTGCTGCTGGGAACAACGAGAATGTGGGTGGCATGATTTCCCCGGGAGGTGTCGGCCCGGGTGATAATCAAGATGGGTGATAGAGAGTTGAATAAAGTAGTGGGGTAATGAGATGGAACCATCGTGGAGGTGATGGTAGTGTTGGTCTTGATCCTCGAAGAGACTTCCTACATATATTTGGTAGAGCGCTGTCGTGGGCTCCCATAAATAATTAGTGTGATTTAGGGGTACTTAGGTGCAGCAGAGTGGATGACCAAGGTCGTCTCTCAAAGGAGGAAGTGAATTAAAACAACTTTTCAGAGGTATTCTGAAAATAAAATATAATATAATATAATTTATACACTACTTAAAAGGATGGGGTTGTTTGTAGTTTATAAATCTATAAGAAGTTTGCTTGAATAATATTGCATTTTTTTTAATTTTGAAATGAAGTTTGATTAAAAAGACACAACAAGAAGATGTTTTTTTAGAAAATATTTTAAAAGTTGTAATCGATCTCACTCTATTTCTTCATTTACTTATTAATCATTATCATTTAAATCAATATCTACTTAATTATGATCCCCTAATTTGTTATCTCTCGAACCCTACGAGAGTTAACTTAACCACAAAGATGAAATTACTTAAACCCTAGGCTAGCTTCGGAACACGCAATCGCAGCACACTGCTTTGATTGTTGTTATAAGGATATATTATGGTCAGTGGTTAATTAGAGCACATATCCATTCTTGAAATTATGATTAATTGTGTTTAGGGATTATATTTTAACTCTACAAATTTATCCTGTGTGGTCTTGTATTACCGATTAAGATCGCACTCTCACAATTTACACAAAATCACGACCTCGCGTGTTTTTGTATTAATTGTTCAATTCATTTCTTAGTTTCTTGTAATTTAAAAAACACAATTCATGGATCATATTATGTGAATTATAGTATCTCATTGATTCAAAATAAATGAATGAAGAAGGATAGAGGTCGATCGATTACTAAAAAGAACTACTCTATCATGGGCGGTGTAGTCATCGTAGAAACGTTTTGCATTTTCAAAGGTTTAGAAAGGGCATAACCTAATCTTGTTTCCATTCTTAATTTCCAACCCAAATAGGAAGATTAAGATAAGAATAAAATTGAAAATAACAGAATAAATTGAAGACAAACTAAGAGTTTATTGAAAGAAGAAAAGCATTACAACATGAAGAAGAAGAAGGAGAAGAGGAAGGCTTGATGAGGGGATCCTTGATTCAACTCTTACAATGGTTGGATAATTGGAGTGAAACCTATTTTATTCTGCCTTAAACTTCCCCATTCACGTCCCAACCCCACCAAATGATAAAAAAACCAATTTATAGAGTGGTGGGGAGGCTAGGTTCAAAGTTGTTTCAAGTGTGAATGGGGAATCTCGGACAAATATTTTATTCCAACTTGAACCGCTCATTTGACCAAAAAAACGCATGAATTTTCCGACCTTATATAATGATAATATGTGATTATATGGGTCCCCTATCTCCTCTAAAAATTTGGGCTTAATAAAATCCTAGATGAAAGAGTTATGGCCGAAATACAGAATCTTCTCCATTCTGATGTGTCCATCCCACCTTTGACTTTATGGCCCAATTACTCCATCCAAATGCATTATTTTGATCACGTTTCCTGAATAAAAGTTGTAGCCCATGAATTATAAAAAATATTTACAAAATATTATGTTTAAATAATTCAAATAAAAATATTTATTATTGAAATACTACAGTGATTTTAAAAGGGTAAAACTGAAAGTTTCATCAAATATTCAAATGAATGATCTAATCCCAAATACATTCTAATAAAACATATTTAACACAATGTGAGGAAATTATATCATTTATTATCAATAAAATATTCACTATAATAGTTCTTTATCAACTCCCCCACACTTACCCTTTTACACTCCTGGGAAAAACCTCATATCAAGTAAACATCAATATCAAATCAAAACCAATTTTAAAACACATATCTTTGAGATCAAACAATTACACACCAAGAAACAAAATATATCATGCCTCATAAAAAAACCATTATTTCTAGTTCTTAATTTATATCATTTAATATATTTCCACTTTATTTATCCTCCCATTCACAAAACACTTACCTCGCTTGAATTTTCTCTTATCGCACAAATATCAATTTTTTTTGCAATGTCTTTCTCATCCAAACTCATACAAGGATCACCATAGGCTTGATAAATTCCTACATTGATACCCGATGTGAGTCAAGGAAAAAAATTTATCATGAGGACTTTTCAGGTTTGTACTGTGGCTTTCGGTTGGTAGGATTTAGATGTGAAAAATTCTGAGGCTGAATAAGGAGGGCTTGACTCATTTTGAAGAAAAATTACATTAATCTAATTTTCACTTAAATATGGTCTTCTCCTAAATCCCCATAGTATAAATTCAGATCCATCATCATGAAAAGTCATGAAAAGTTTACACCATTCATCATTTCAGTATCAAAAATTTCAATCTTCTCAAACATGATTTTCTTGAAAGCTCCAGATAGGCACACCTTTCCACCTCAATTAGAAGCTCCAGAAAAGGCACAGCTTCACTTGTCATAAAAGCTCCAGAAAAGGCACAGCTTTAAATATAATGACTTTCTTCATCAGAAAACACATCTCTTCAAAATTTAATTTTCCACCCAAAGTATCACAAAATGTGGTAACACAACACAACATAGCTTCCCCCACACTTAAGTTCAACTAGATTATGCAATTTCACTTCAAGAGTTGGTTGGATAGGGAAAATTGGCTTGTAATGTGGCTAACCAAACAGGATGTGCATGGCTTCTAAGGGCTAAAAGGATTAAATGTTCAAGTTAGGCCATTATAAAAAAAATGATTCTTTGAAATAGGGGCTTTAATACCAAACAAATGCCTCAATCATTTAAACATAAGTACCTCAAACCCTCAATTTTTGATAGGAATAGATCAAATTATGATTAAATAAAGCATGGTTTGGTTCTCTCAAATAGTGAGGTGAATGTAAAGAATATAAAAATAATGGTTCATAAGCCTCATAGGAAAATTATTTCAAATATAAAGACAGTGAGATGTGGCATGGAATTCAAAATTCAGTGTACGTTACATGAAATAACTAAATATTTGAACTTGAAACAAAGTCATTTCAGCATTCATTTAAGATTAGTTTCAAGGGATAAATTGTTTCACTCATTGATATGCTTTTCAAATTTGTGATGAGAATCATTTCAGCTCAAAAATTTCAAAAACACAAAGAAAATTGAAAAATAAACACACAAAATTTGAAAAACACACAATTTTTTTTGTTTTGTTTTAAATCAGGAAAACAATTGAAATTACTAAACTAAAAGGTTACCTCCCCCACACTTAAAATATTGCATTGCCCTCAATGTAAACCCATGAGATGATATATGCACATGAAATGCAGAATTTTTAAATAGGACAAATAATATAAAAGTGAAAGGGTTATGAACAGCCTGATGTGCTCAAGTGATGATGGGATCATGCAGTGTGATAAAATCCACTACATTAGTAGGAAGTCCCTCAATGTATCTCTTCAAAAATTTCCCATTGACTGTAAAGATCCTTCTTGTGTCCTATTGTGTGATCATCACTGCACCATAAGGAAAAACATTAGTCACAACATAAGTACCTAACCATCTGGAACGTAACTTACCAGGCATCAGCTTCAGTCGTTAACTGTAGAGAAGGAATTTCTTTCCAACATGAAACTCCCTTTGTTGGATCATTTTATCATGAGCTTCTTTTGATCTTTCCTTGTAGAGCCTTGAGTTCCCATATGAATACAATCTAATCTCTTCAAGATATTGAATTTGCATCTTCCTTTGGATTCTAGCTTGGGCCAAATCCATGTTGCATTTCTTTATAGCCCAATAAGCCTGATGCTCAACTTCCATGGGGAGATGACATTCTTTCCCCAAAACAATCCGAAATGGGGATATACCAATGGGTGTCTTGTATGTTGTCCTATAATCCCACAACGCATCATCCAAGCGCTTGCTCCAATCCTTCCTATTTGGCTGCACGGTTTTCTCTAAAATCTGTTTCAACTCACGATTTGAAACCTCAGCCTGGCCATTTGTTTGGGGGTGATATGGTGTTGATGTTTTGTGTGTCACCCCATACTTCCAAAGGAGGGAAGAAAAATTCCTATTACAAAAGTGTGACCCTTGGTCTCTGATGATGGCCTTTGGTACTCCAAACCTGCAGAAAATTTGAGCCTTGAAAAAATCCACTACAACATGAGAATCTTCAGTCCTGGTGGCCTTGGCCTCCACCCATTTACTCACATAATCGACAGCAACAAGGATATACAAGAAACCAAATGAACTAGGAAAAGGACCCATAAAATCAATGCCACATACATCAAAAATCTCACAGAATAGTATGGGTTGTTGGGGCATCTCATGTCTCTTAGAAATGTTCCTAGTGTGTTGGAAACGAGAGCATGACTTAAAAAACACATGGGCATCATGGAATAAGCTCGACCAATATAATCCAGAGTCCAAAACTTTCCTAGATGTCCTTTAGGGTCCAAGGTGTCCACCATAAGCAAGTGTATGATAGAAATTCAAAATAGACTCAAACTCATGATCGGGAACACACCTCCTAATGACTTGGTCACTACACATGTGCCAGAGGTAAGGATCATCCCACACATAAAACCTAGACTCACTTTTTAATTTTTTGACTTGATGTTTCTTTAAATTTGTAGGGATTTCAGAGGCAACAAGGTAGTTAACTAAATCTTCATACCAAGGATGCATACCAGATATGGAATAATAATTCTCATCGGGGAAAGTGTCCTGAAATGGTACCTGGTCCAAGGTGTCATCCTCTAGTGTGTGAGTAAGCCCACTCATGTGGTCTGCCACCAAATTATCTGACCCCTTCTTTTACTTTATCTCAATGTGAAACTCTTGAAGAAGAAGCATCCATAGGATCAGCCTGGGCTTTGCATCTGGATTCTTCAAGAGGTACCTCAGAGCTGCATGTTCAAAAAAAACAACTACTTTAGAGCCCAATAAATATGAACAGAATTTATCTAAATCAAATATGATAGAAAGAAACTTTTTTCCCATGGTTGTGTAGTTTTATTGGGCTGAATCTAGTGTCCTCGATGCATAGGCGATCACATGTGAACGTCCCTTCCACCCTCTGAGATAAGACAGCTCCAACCGTGAAGTTGGAGGCGTCACACATAAGCTCAAAAGGAATCTCCCACCATGGGGGTTGTATGATCAGTGGAGTGGTCAGAAACTTCTTTATCTCATTGAAGGAAGTCCTACAAGAATCATCAAACACAAAATCAAATTCCTTTTGGAGTAATCGTGACATAGGAAGAGCAATCTTACTAAAATATTTGATGAAGTGCCGATAAAATCCTGCATGACCTAGGAAAGATCTAACATCACACACACATTAAGGATAGGGTAAGGATGAAATAATGTCTATCTTAGATCTATCAACCTCTATCCCATGTTTTGACACTACATGCCCTAAGACAATGCCATGATCTACCATGAAATGACACTTTTCAAAGTTCAGGACCATATTCTTCTCAATACAATGATTCAATACCTTTCCCAAACTATTTAGACATTCATCAAATGAGGATCCATACACTATAAAATCATCTATAAATACCTCCATGCAGGTCTCAATAAAATCAGAAAAAATACTCACCATGCATCTCTAGAAGGTACCTGGGGAGTCGCAAAGTCCAAATGGCATCCTCTGGTAGGAAAATGTGCCAAAGGGATAGGTGAATGTAGTCTTCTCATGATCCTCCGGAGCTATATAAACTTGAAAATATTCAGAAAATCTATCCAATAAACAATAGTGTTTCTTCCCAGCTAGTCTCTCAAGCATCTGATCAATAAATGGGAGGGGGAAATGGTCTTTGCGAGTGGAATGATTTAGTTTCCTATAATCAATACACACACGCCAACTGTTTTGTACCCTCATTGGAACTAACTCTCTTTCTCATTTTTAACAACAGTAACACCACTTTTCTTAGGCATAACCTGAATAGGAATTACCCACTTAGAATCTGAAATGGGATACATTATACCTGCTTCGAGCAATTTTTCAACCTCTTTTTTAACAACCTCTAGAAGGGTTGGATTGAGTCTCCTTTGTGGTTGCCTCACCAGTTTAGCCTCATCCTCAAAAAGAATCCTATGCAAGTAAATGGAGGGGCTAATACCTGATATGTCAGCCAATGTCCACCCATTTTCCCTGATGTTCTCCCTCAAAATATTCAAAAGTTTTTCTTCATGTTCAAAAGGGATATTGTTAGCAATGATAATAGGTAATTTCTCACCACTTAATAAGTATGAGTATTTGAGATTTGGTGGCAATGTCTTGAGTTCCAGTGTAGGGGGGTGGTGTATGGATGGGGTCATGGAAGGAACTGAAATATGTTCACAAAGAGCATCAGTATTAGAATATACATCATCAAAATCAAAGAATAAAGCATCAAATCCATCAGCATACTCAATATCCATGTCATAATTAGAGTTCACATGATCAAAATCAGAATATGACTCTATTTCAAAATCAAATCTTAGAGAGTCTTGTTCATTAGAAACGGTTGTGGAAGTACTCTTAGACATTAAACTAGAACCAATACTCATAATCTCTCTAAACATAGGACAATCAAAATCCATGGAGGTTTTACTTGGTGGTTCAAAATGGGAGATAACAAATGCAGAATGATCCTCTGAGGGGTACTTCATGGAGTCCATAACATTAAATATCACAACTTCATCCCCAAATTCCATGGAAAGTGTACCCTCATTGACATTTATGATAGTTTTTGCAGTTTTGAGGAAGGCCCTACCTAAGATAATGGGGGAATGAGAAATTACCTGATCATCCTCCATGTAAAGCACGTAGAAATCTACTGGAAAGATCATGTCTCTTACCCGGACAAGTACATACTCAAGGACTCCCGCTGGATATGTCGTAGCTCCATTCTCTAATTGCACCACTACTCTCATCGGCTTCAACATACCAACCTATAAAGAAGAGAATACAGAGTGATGCATCAAATTTATTTAAGCTCCTAAATCACAAAGATCATCAGAGAAGTGAAACTTCCCTATGGTGCATGGGATTGTGAATTTCCCTGGATCCTTGCACTTTGTTGGAATTTATAGAGTTGGTGTAATGAGTGCTGAAACATTCCTTCCAATATTGATCCTCTCATTTCCCTTGAGCCCTTTTTGATTGGTGAAGAGTTCTTTTAAGAATTTCTCATACCTTGGGATTTTCTTAATGGCTTCAAATAGAGGAATATTGATCTCCACATGCTTGAATGTGTCCAAAACCTCCTTTCTCATTGCTTCTTCAGCCATCTTCTTGGTTTGAACAACCCTGTTTGGAAAAGGAAGGGGTTTAAGAGGAACATCATCAATCTTTTTCTTACCTTTATCTTTCTCCTTGGATTTCTCATCAGTTGGTATGGAATGCAGCTTCTTTGGAGTTGAGGTGAATCCTGGTGGAATGGTAGGTATAGATGTATCGTTCATTTGCTTCCCACTTCTCAATGTGATGGCACTAACATTCCCCTTTGGATTTGGAGTGGGTTGGGAATGTAGATTTCCGTAATTTTTACTTATAAGTTCATGGAGGGTGGTCGCAATCTGGCTCATTTGAGTCTTCAACTCCCTCAGCTCCAAACCTTGACTCTTCAGCTCATTCTGTTGATTAAGAATAATTTTTTTCAAAAGATCATCAGTGTTAGAGTCTACCTTGTGTTGGAGATTCCCTTGTTGCTGACTTGTTGATGTTTGAGCTTCGAATCTCCTTTGGGGTTGTTGGAAACCCTGTTGGTAAGGTGGAGGATGCTGGAAGTTTGGTTGGAAAGGGGGCCTTTGTTGTTGCCCAGAGCCATACCTAATGTCCGATTGATCCTTCCACCCTTGTTTTAATGTTGGTGAAAAGGATTCATACTTATTTTTTGGATGTGGTTGTTGTTGTTTCTAATATGGTCTCCAAGGGAACACTACTGCACAATTTTCTGTTTCTTGGAGTTGTGGGCAACAGTCAGTTGGGTGGCTTGTCTCAGTGAAAATACCACAAGGCCTTGAAGGAGTGGGTTGGGATGTCTTTTCATCCAAATAAATCTTCCTCGCCATAGTTTTCAACTCTTCTAACTTGGTATCAATCAAATGACTTTCAAGAGAAGAAGGACTTACCTGATGTACTCCCCTGACATGTGGTGTACCTCTATCGCAAAATTGTTGGGAGTTTTGGGCCATCTTGTCGATCAACGCACGTGCAGCTACTGGTATCTTGTTCACCAATGCTCCTCCAGCTGCAGTATCCACCATGCTTCTCTCCATAGGTGTGAGTCCTTCATAGAATTACTAGATTAGTAATTTCTCACTGATTTGGTGATGTGGGCAGCTTGCACACAACTTCTTGAATCGCTCCCAATACTCATACATTGACTCCCCTTGTGATTTCTTGATCCACAAGATCTCCTTATGAATAAAAGTGGCCCTCGATGCTGGAAAAAAATCTTTTCAAGAAAAGACGTTTCAAATCGTTCCAACAAGTTACATCTTCGGGTTGTAAATAATACATCCAGTATTTCGCAGCTCCATCAAGTGAGAATGGGAATTCTCTTAGTTTGATTTGATCTTTAGAGACATTTCTAGGTTTTAGGGTTGAGAAAACCACATTAAATTATTTCAAATGTTTATTTGTATCCTTACTAGAGTGGCCATGAAAATTTGGATGTAAGTGAATTAATCTAGATTTTTGTTCAAAGTCCGATTCGAGATTTGGGTATGCAATACAATTTGGTTGATAGTTAATATCAGGTGCATCCAATTCTCAAATGGTTCTATTATGTTCATTTCCGTTATTTCTATCCATTGGTTCTTCTTTTATGGTTTAACTTGAATTTATTCTAATTTCAATGTTTTGATATTGGAGTAATTCTCAAACTGGTTGAATGTTGAAACTTCCCGTAGATTGAGAATGTCTGATTCGTTCCCTAAGGCTACGTTCAATCTCAGGGTCAAGATCTAAGAGATCCTTGGTATTAGTTTGTGTCATAAATCAATGAAAGATGAAAAGAAGGAAAGTGGACCATAGTAAAATAAAAATTAGAAGTTTGATTTGATGGACCAAAAATAAGTAGAAGAAAATAAAAGAAGAAGAAGGGAAAAAAATAAGATTGGGTAAGGAAGGAAGAAAGAAGAGAGGAAGAGAATAAAATGTAAAATAAAATAAATACCTCTAATTGTTTGAAATAATTACTTTCCTCCCCAGAAATGGCGCCAATTTGGTAGAGCGTTGTCGTGGGCTCCCTCAAATAATTAGTGTGATTTAGGGCTACTTAGGTGCAGCAGAGTGGCTGACCAAGTTCGTCTCTAAAAGTAGGAAGTGAATTAAAACAACTTTTCAGAGGTATTATAAAAATAAAATATAATAGAATATAATTGAGACACTACTTAAAAGGATGGGGGTTTTTTATAGTTTATAAATCTAGAAGAAGTTTGCTGGAAGAATATTGTATTTTTTGTTTTTAAATTTGAAATGAAGTTTGATTAAAAAGACACAACAAGAAGATGTTTTTTTTAGAAAATATTTTAAAAGGTGTAATAAATATAACTCTAATTATTCATTTACTTATTAATCATTATTATTTAAATAAATATCCACTTAATTATGATCCCCTGATTTGTTATCCCATGAACCCTATGAGAGTTAACTTAACCACAAAGATGAAATTACTTAAACCCTAGGCTAGCTTCGGAACACGCAATCGCAGCACCCTGCTTTGATTGTTGTTCTAAGGATAGCTTATGGTCAGTGGTTAATTAGATCACATATCAATTATTGAAATGAGGATGAATTTTGTTTAGGGGTTATATTTGAACTCTAAAAATTTATCCTGTGTGGTCTTGTATTACCGATTAAGATCGTGCTCTCACAATTTACACAAAATCTCAACCTCACGTGTTTTTGAATTAATTGTTCAATTTCTTGATTAGTTTCTTGTAATTTAAAAAACAAAATTCATGGATCATATTATGTGAATTACAGTATCTCATTGATTCAAAATAAATGAATGAAGAAGGATAGAGGTCGATCGATTACTAAAAAGAACTACTCTTCCATGGGCGGTGTAGTCATCGTAGAAACATTTTGCCTTTGCAAAGGTTTAGAAAGGGTATAACCCTATATTGTTTCCACTATTGATTTCCATCCCAAAAAGGAAGATTAAGAGAAGAATAAAATTGAAAATAACAGAATAAATGGAAGACAAACTAAGAGTTTATTGAAAGAAGAAAATCATTACAACATGAAGAAGAAGAAGGAGAAGAGGAAGGCTTGATAAGGGGATCCTTTCTTCAAGAGATAACCCTCTTAAAATGGTTGTATAATTGGAGTGAAACCTCTTCTCTTCTGCCTTCAACTTTCCAATTCACATCCCAACCCCACGAAATGAGAAAAACACCAATTTATAGAGTGGTGGGGATGCTAGGTTCAAAGTGGTTTCATGTGTGAATGGGGAATCTCGGCCAAATATTTTATTCCAACTTACATCGACCATTTTACTACCAAAAAGTGTGACTTGGACGTCCTTATAGAAGGATAATATGTGTGGATATGTGTCCCCTATCTCCTCTCAAATATTAGGCTCAATCCAAGCCTATATGAAGTAGTTATGTCCGTAATACAAAAGCTTATCCATTCTGAAGTGTCCAGACCACCTTTGAGTAAATGGACCAATTACTCCATCAAAATGCATTCTTTTGATCAAGTGTCCTTAATAAAAGTTGTATCCCATGAAGTAAAAAACATAGTTTCAAAATATTAAGTTCAAATAATTCCAATAAAAATATTTATGATTGAAGTACTACAGTGATTTTAAAAGGGTAAAACTTGAATTTTCATCAAATATTCAAATGAATGATCTAATCCCAAATAAATTCTAATTAAACATATTTAACACAATGTGAGGAAATTATATCATTTATTATTAATAAAATATTCACTATTATAGTTTTTTATCAATCCCCATGGTAGGGAATCAAATTCCATGTAGTTCAGTGGGGTGATGGGAAACTTGAGAAGGCAGCCTGCATGGATGGGACCCCAAGGAAGTGGAACCTTCGGGTTGGGGAATGTCCTTCCCGAAACACATAGGATATAGGGAAATGTAACATGATAAGACATGGGTTAGGGTCTTTAACCTTCGTGAGGTTTCCTACATACCTTTCCTTGGAAAGGATCAAAGTTCACATAGTTTTAGTTGGGGGCATAAAAATGGAGAGTACGTAGAGGACAGCGACCCGATGACATGCTGGGGGATTCTATGTGTTTAGCAGCCCGAGGTTGGTATTGCACCATGGGGTAGGACCGGATATGTGGGCCCCAATAGGGGTACAATGATCTTTACCATTTTTTAGGGTTGAACCTCAAGGAGGGGTCCTACGTACCATGTTTAGAAGACAGGGATCAAACTCATGTAGTTCATCTTACAACAGCATGAAATCATGTGGGGCTGAAAATAGCTTACCACTAAATGGGATACAATAGCTTACCACTGATTGGGGTACAACAGCTTACCATTTATTTGGGAACACAACGTCTTACCATTGGTTGGAAAAAACAATGGCATGCCGCCGATTGGGGAACAAAACAGCTTACAGTCGATTGGAGAAAATAATGGCTTACCGCTAATTGGGGAAAACAATAGTTTATCACCGATTGGGAAACACAAAGTCCTACAGTTTATTGGGGGAAAATGGCTTACCTCCGGTTGAGAAAAACAATAGACTACTATTGTTTGGGATTGGACCTCAGTGAGGCTTCCTACGTACCCATGTCTGGGAGACAAGGATCAAAGCCCACATAGTTCAAACAGCTATAGTTTAACATCTTGTAGGACTAAAAGGGGGTGTACCATTTAACATCATTTGGAACAAGATTGGACCAACATGAATTGGTCAGGACTGATGGTTGTTGGGCTTGAACCTCAGGGAGGCTTCCTACATACCTTTCCTAGGATAAAAGAATCAAAGTCCTTGTAGTTCAAGAGAGGTGTTGGTGAATCAACGTGAAGGTGGTCAGGACCAATAGGTGTTGGGATTAAACCTTAGATGGGCTTCCTATATAACTTTCCTTGGAAATGATCAAAGTCCCCATAGTTCCAGAATGGTGTTGGTGAACCGACGCGAAGGGGTTCGGGACCAATAGGTTTTGGGAATGAACCTAAGGGAGGCTTCCTATGTACCATGTATTGGCAAGGATCAAACCCCCCATAGTTCAAGAGAGGTGTTGGTGAACCGACGTGAAGGGGGTCGGGACCAATAGGTGTTGGTCTTGAACCTCAAGGAGTCATCCTACGTACATTTCCATGGAAAGGATCAAATTTCTCGTAGTTTTGGAATGGTTTGGGGATTACATGCTAAGGCGGACCAAGAAGGATGCCATGGTCGATGCTCACTCTAAGCCCACGTGAGTCATGCTTTATGTGAGAAATAATAGCCAGCAAATACCTGATGATATCATCACAAAAGGTGCATACACAGGAAGTGAAATGGGTCTTACATTTGGTTAGCATCCCAAAAAAGGAAACAAGGGATTACATGTGGTTCGCGGCCTATGGAGATGGAGATTGGGACTTACTCCAGGATGGAGGCCCGATGGCAACAAAGCCCAAAGGGAGAGGGAAGGGGTAACAAAGGTCTCGGTACCCATATCTCCTTTAGTCTTTGTCACGAAATAGAGGAGGTGGATCAGGGATACTGCCTCCTGGAAGAAAGGATAAAGGCTTACCCAAGGTGGTTTCTCTTCCCCGCGGATAGATGTCGCTATGGCAGAGAGGATCTCATTCCATGTGAGGAGGAGCTCACTCCCGTGGAGACGAGCGGGCATAGAGAATGTCCGAGATGGGGCACCCCGAGTATAGTGCTCGGGGTGAGGTCACGGTTTAACGTCATGTCCTAAGGATGATGGAGCTTGGTAGTTTAATGTCCTACAAGTGAGATGATGTGGGTTCACACCGCATGCCTTGGACTTACATAACCGGCATGCTTTAACCCTTGGTGAATGGAAGGCACTGGTAATGTCATGGTGAGGGGGTGTCTTGGAGTGGTCCATTTAGGGGCCAACATTAGTGTGGCTAAGCGAAGAAGCAATATCCATTAGTGTGTCTATTAGAAGAAGCATAAGTCTAAGCAATGAAACATAAATCACCACCCAAGGGACTTCATAATTACTTCATAGGAACTTGCAGGGACATATGGAAAAGAGGATTGTAGAGAAAAGGGGTTCACAGGAAGGGATCATGTGAAGCTCTGGTGATACATGTAGTGGAGGGGCATCGCAAAGGGGTATTCTTTGTGAAGTGAGGTGGACTATCCTAGGCATAGGAAATAGGTGAATATGGAGGGTGCTTCGCAAAGTGGAAAGGCTTTTGTGAATCAGGGCTTTACGAAGTAAGGGTGCCTTGAGAAGTGTAGCACTACGAAGTAATATGCTTTGTGAAGCCCAATGGCCATGCCTTAGCATGTGGGTTACATGTTCACTGAAGGTACTTTGTGAAGAATAAGTGATCTACGAAGTCCTGAGTCCCCTTGGGGATCCCCTTCCTTCGTCGAGGCCAATGGGATCTACAAAGGGCATCCCTCTTTGAAGAGGGGATGTGTTTAAGACAAGGTAAAGGTACTTCATGATTCTCAATTACCTTGAAGAGTTCATTTTTTCACAGAGTAGAAGGTGCTTAATGATTTGAGAGCTAAGAAGTCAAAAGGTCAGTGGATCCATCCTTTAGGCTCGAGGGGAGATCAGTACTTATAGGCCAGAGGTGGTACGTGGTAGGGATCACTTGGCGCAAATCTACGTAGAACTTTGTCATAACTATGGAGCCTCTCACCTCCTCACTCTGTGATGGCTTCATAAACGTCAATCGGATCACAAAGCCTCCTGCCTCATTGCTTCGCGACGGCTTCACAAATTTCAATCTGATGGCAGATCCTCCCGCATCTTTTCTTTATGGCAGCTTCACAAAGGTTAATCGAATCACGGATCCTCCCTCCTATTTGCTTCGTGGTGGCTTCACAAAGGAGGTAGCTTCGCACTAACTGCGGTTCTGTGGGGATCCACGAATAAGCTTTGTGAAGTAGCCCTAAAGGAGGTGGTTTCCACTTTGCGTTTGCCCATCCTCTCTCCATATTTTACCACTAACAAATGATCCCCCTCAAATTTGGAGCCGAAAAGAGAAAGTGGTTCTAAGTCTGAGGGTCAATATCCAATAATTGCCAAGAAGGCTCGTGAAGATGGGTCACGATGTGGAGGTGACGCACGGGCTATTAGTGCCGCGAATCTCACCATGATTGAACACTCTACGAACCACAATGGGTAACTGCCTATAAATAGGGGTGTCTGACCTATCTTTTGTCCTTTCTCACCTCCATGTTTTGGCGATTTGTGATCTCAATTCCAGAAGATCTACATACTCCACAATTACTCTCCACGAATCGAGCATTCTGCTTTGCGGCGCACGGTGAGTCTTTGACTCTGTGAGGGTGTGATCCACGGATTGTGTCTTCTAGGTCGGGGGCAGGTCTCTGTGAATTCTGGTTGGGACCGAGCTCTGTGAACGATCTCCGAAAATGATCTCTGTGAATGAGCTCTGAAAACGAGTTTCATCAACCAGAAATAAAAAGTGTCCAAATTCCTCAAACTGAATGGATCACTCAAAATCTTCCAGGGGGATATTTGTGGATACTTCCCAGAGGGAAGAGATAGCGAATATCCCGAGCATCGAGGAATTTATTTTAAGCCTTTAGGATCATGATTTGTTGGTAGAGTTGTTGTCAGTGATCCAGAAGAACTAAACATTGTGTAAAAGATTGCCTCTATATGGATTTGGTCTGAAGGAATGGTGTATTAATTCTAGAAGCAAGTAGGGATGTACTAGCTTACTGGTTTAGGAGCACATTGTTCCAACATCAGTGGTTTAGAGCATCCAATGGCCATACTTGGGAGGACTTCACACCCGTCAATGTTGATTTCCTGTACAACCATTTAAATAACATTGAAGGGAAGGAATTGTAGCCAGAGACATCTCCTCCACTATACCACAACATCATGAAGGTGGCCCTAGAGAACCGAGAGAAGGGGTGGAACTATTAGTGGGATCTGCACCAGGGCGGCAATTTCACGGATGATTGGTCTTGGTCCTACTGGGTAGGTGCTTCATGTGAAGAATTCAGAGTAGAACAGTGGTGAGTGTTCATGCATGAGTTGGCTTGGTCCTTTCAATTCCATATCTACCATCTAAAGCATTTGATGCCAGTGTTGTTGAGGAGATGTTCGTCGAGGACCAATACTTTCCATTTGCACTGTGGAGAGGACGACATCAGTCAATGGGACCTGCATCAGATCTCAGGGGTCCCAATACTGGGGGCGATGTATGATGAGTTCCTCCCCATTATGATTTCATGGGAGGACCCAGAGAAAATGCCACCATTGGCAAGGGCATCGATGGATCTGGTTCTAGGGGAGGACAAAAATCGGTGAGGGATGCCCATTTCAAATGGTGCTTCAAGAAGTTCCTGAATTTCCTGTACAATGGGCAGTTCCCTGTGAGGCCTCAGACTTTCCTGAAGGAGGATCAATAAGGAAAAGATCACTCATACTGGTGGCTCTTAGAGGACAGCCAATGAAAAACATGGGGGTTCTGTGTCAGTACTAAGTAGAAACTGGTGGTTAGGTTGGTTGCATTCATTGCGAAGCTTATCTATAGTTGGATCTTGCCGGTGTGGGACACAAACATGGGTGTAAGACAGAGCACATTCATTATGGCATCCATTTTGGCGACAATAAGAAGGTTAAACCTTGGGATCTCGATTCTCTCCAAGTTGTATAAGATGTTGTGGCACATCAGTGAAGGGAAGAATCTGCGAAGGATATGTGGGTTGTTTCACCTTATATATGGGTGGATAGCGGTGCATATTAGGGGTATATATGAATATCTAAACCCCATATCTCTTCTAGGATCAAATTTTCTCCCAGCCATTCTGAATGTGGCGGGGAGATTTCTGACTAAGATGACCTCGCCACTGGTGCTGAACTAGGTCTGGAAAGCAGATGAGTTCAACTTCCACCCATTCCTATTGAAAACAATTGTGTTTACTAATGAAGGCCAGGGAATGGAAGATCATCGTTCCTACCTCCTGGACTTCCGGGGTGGAGTCCTGGTGGCATGGGTTGACTACGATTCTCTCTACAAACTGTACACCCAACACCATTTCGTGCAATAGTTATGATGCATGCAACGGCTGGCCCCATGCGTCTACTTGGGAGTGCACCTTGAGGATCACCCATGTGTGATGAGGTATATGTGACTCATGTTCACATAGGAGGATGGAAAGATGTGGAATGAGTTGCCTCCACCCATGGTCGTATTTGGGCTGGTAAAGTAATATGCCAAGAGCTGGAAGGTGGCATACTCGGGGGAGATACTAAAGAAGCATACTGTATGGGTTAGTGATGGGGTGTCCCCCCAACCTCGAGTTTGGGGCCATAAGGCAGTGAGGGCATCTAGTGGTGGCAAGGTTATAGTGGAATCAAGGCCCGCACCGGTCGAAAGGGATGTAGAAATAGTGGATCTAGCGATCCTAGAGGAGCAGAGTCATCCATAGGGGAGGTTGCCCTGGGGGTTTTGCAAGATATCCACCCAGGCTCTGAGGAAGCGGTTTCACCACATAGACATTCTGAAGAATGTTGTCTTCCCAAAAGCCTGGGACATCTGGGATGTCTACAATAAATTCCTCAACCCATATAAGATGTGGCAACACCTGAACCATCTCAGGATGGATTCTCTAGGGATTGTCCATGTCAAGTCCATTTTAGTAGTATCCCAAGCGGAATCGGAGCAATAGAAAGCTGGTTTTGAGGACTTTGTGCACTCCTGGGGTGCCCCGCATACAATGAAGGATCGAGTAAAGGTGTTTCTAGTTCAAAAGTCCCCTCCGTAGTTTTCAGATGCAAAATTGATAGAGTGCTTCCCTCTGCCGGAAGAATCAGATGAGTCCTTATGGGGAGAGGAGGCCGGTGAAGGGATCCCTCTGGAGGAGGGTGAGGTTGGCGATTCAGACCTGGAGTTAGAAGAGTTTGTATAGGCTCTCGAGTTAAAACCCTAGGCCACTACCTCGGGATCCTCTTCACTTAGATTTTTTATAATTTCTTAACTAACATTTGAATTGTGCAGGAGGACCTCATACGCAAAACTCACCCCCACCCAACAACAGATGCAGTTATGGGAACTTCAGGATGTGCGCCCATGGCTGTAGTGATCATCATGCCTGGCAGGGCCGTGACACCCAGGGTGGTCCTCCTGTAACCTTCATACTTCTTGAAAATATATGGAGGTCCACGCCTCGAGGTTCTGACAGAAAAAACCTAGGAAAGAGACCAACTGTTTGATCTCTGTAAGTATCCTTCATAAAATATGTAACTTTCATCCATCAATCAGATTAACTAATGCTTGTGTGCCTCTTGTATGCACAATTATTCAAATGGCATGGGCTGCCTTGGCGAGGTTGGATGGAACACCTAGCAGTGCCATTTCCAGGGGAACTTCAGTGTTCATGGAGGTGGATACTCAAACTGACCATGCTACGATGCTCCCGATCAGTGGTGGCACTATTAGCAGGATAGATCCTGAGATCATTGAGGTGGGATCTGACGATAAAGATCTATCGAACAACACGGTTCCTGACATACCCGATCAGACACCAAATGAAGACCCTACTGATGATTTCTTGGGTTCATTTCCCATATATGAACTTTTTGACCCCGCGGATCCAGATGAGATGGACTCTAATGAGGAGGATAGAAAAATTTCCCATCGCTGGTCATGAAATCTGATCAAGCGCTTCATCGATGAGACCCATCAAGCACAATGGATAGACCAGATGGGAAGCTTTGGTCAGGGCTGTGTGAAATGTGTGCTAGGGGAGTGGATGCCCAGTATCCTCACATGCTTTTCCAAGATCTCATTTTGGATAATATTCATGAATATGACCATGGCCTTGGTGTGGGTTGGCAGCGGAGAAAAGCGGTGAACATCAAGAGGCTGAGAATGAGATTTAATAGTTACAAGTTCGGGCCGATGAGCATTCTTTCTTCCTCAACATGAAATCAGAGCTTATATCACAGATAAAGGACCATCTATCATAGGCCGAAGGATGGATGAAGCAAGCCTATGAGGAGATAGTGGTAGTTTGAAGAGACGAGGTGCGGGCCCGGATTATGGCTGATGAACTACGCCCCATTGCTGCTGAATAGGACCAGAAACTAAATAGGCGACAGAAAATCCTGGATTCCAAAAGCCAGAGAGTGGTGGAGCTATAACATTCTTTTGATGCATTCAAATCATCCATGGGAGGGGTTAATCCTAAGGTGTTGTAATGCAGGTAACTTTTGACCATACATTCATGCTTTGATTATTCATGCTAGATGCATTCATGAGTTCTGTTATTTTCTTCGGTCTACTACATGTCTATCACATTTGTGAAACATCTAGAGATTAATTGCTAATCTCACATTGGATGGGACTAATGTGAGAAACAAGGGATGACCACCTTTTTATTCCACCCAAACATGAGAGTGTCAACCATGCTTCGGGCATCCAGGGCTTGAACAACAACTCCAGATTTTCGGGAAGAAAGATGGAGGCTTGACTAGAGAATGAAGGTCCCAGAATGGTAAAATTTCCATTTTCTTAATGTACTCTAGTGCACGAGTAGGGAAATGCCAAGGGAATTGGAATTAATCCGAACATAGGGGAGTGGAAATTTTGAATCACGATACCCAAAATTCGGAACACTATAGGGATGGTGTGACAATTGAGGATAACTATTGACCATGTTCGAAACACAGTATCCCTATTGTGTTAGCCTAAATGGGGATAACAAATGAAGGACGACCACTAACCATGTTCAAAACACGAGTCCTGACTCGAGATTTCATCCATTAGTGTTCCAAAATGTTGACCCAGAATAGTAGTCGAGCCATAGCCTAAGCATCCATACTATTAGGGGGTTCTTTTAGTCGTGATAGAGGATTAGGGTCCAAATAAAGGGCATGAAAATAATGGAGCGTGGAGTGAGGGGTTGTATGAATGGAGACCAACACTCTTGAAATTATACCACCATGGTGGAAACACATTAGGTGGGTGCATTGGTATGATCATGGATCAAACTTGCTTCCACACAGGACCTCTCTGGTGAGGGTCGAGGTGCCTTATGGTTTTACATCCCACCAAGGAGGATGATAGACATGTAGTTTAACATCATACAATGTGGATTATGTACATAGTTTCAAGGTCATACTACCTAGACCATGATCGGGGCCGAGGGGAAAGAAGGGTTAATGAACATGGGGTTGGTCCTGAGGCAAGAGGCCTGGACGTTTCTACATATCCCATCCAGATGAGAATCAATCCAAAAGTAGTTCTTAAGCACAACATGGTGAGAGGCCAATGCTGGTAGAGGGAATCCTCTCTTGTGAGGAAGTTGATGCATCACATACCTAGCATGGGGCATCCTGATTTATTTAGGGTAGGGTCATAGTTTAAAGTCGTGCATTGAGGACATGGTTATCCAGAAAAGAGATACATGGTGCGGTATATATCTCAATGTGAATGAGGAACGTAAGAGTCCACACCACCCACGTGATCCTGGGGGAGGTTTATTAGGTCAATGGACCAAAAGTGAAAGTTAGGTTGGGCCTGAGGCAAAGTTCCCAGGCATTCCTATGAACCCTATTAGGATGGGAATCAAGCCACATGTAGTTCTTAAATCACAGCTTTAATGTTGCATGGGACGCAGCACCTACATAGCACAGCTATACCAGAACTTATCCTATAAAAAACTCTTAAGCCCGCATGATTCATGCTCAATGTGGGAAACAAGGAGTAGTGGAAATAATTTCCTAGTATAAGGAACCACACAATAGGGAAAATGGGATGCTAGGTGAACAACATCCAACTATTACTGACCCTCTAACATAATGCACAAAGATGTGCAGTTCTGTAAACCTTATTACACTTGAATTCCACTTGGATATAAGGAAGTGGGAAGATGTGAATCATGGAGCCTATGATCTAGATCACAATGAGGGTGGCGTGATGATATAGGATAACTGTGGACCATTCTCGAAACACAATATTTTTTTTCTGTTATCCTGTAATGGGGACAGACAAATGAGGGTTGACCACTGACCATGTTCAAAACATGGGACCTGTCACAAAAATTGTCTAAGGCCTTCAGGGGCATTGGCCCAATATGGTACGTGAGCCAATTTGGTGAGGGACCGGGCTATAAAGGGGGTCCCTTTAGACATGGAAGAGGATGAGGACCCAAATAACATCCTCATGAATCTCCGACATGGAATGATGGAATTTCCCAATGAAAACTTCAAACTTTGGGCGCTTTTTCACGACGTATCTTAGTACGACAACAAGATTTATCAAATAGATGGATTCAAGTCCCTTTCCAAGGATGTGGGTCCTAGGGTCACACACTTCCATCTTAAGATCATTGAGTGGACCATTAAGGGGGTAATTGATTTAATGAAGTGCTCATAGGGTATCAAATTGGTCAAAACCAATGTGTAGTTACCTTAGGGATATCTTAGTTTAGGGTCATAGATCTTGGATGAGGCTAGGATACATGGTGTGGTTGTCGGAAAACCTAATGCAAATGTGGAATACAAGAGGTACTCAACACATCACATACTTCCCAAGAAACCTCAGGCCAAGGAGCTGAAAATGGGGCAGGATTTAAGATTCCTATGGCTGGACCCATGGACGGGACGTCCGGGTGTTTCTACATGTCTCATGAGGATGGGAATCAAGACATACGTAGCTCTAAGGGTTACAGTTCTTATGACTTACAGAAAGGACGTAGAAGGAGATATTAGAATAAGGTCTTAGAGCTCAGACCATAAACAGTAAGGAACGGAGGAGACACATGGTGAGGTAATTATGAAACCTGATGTGAATAGGGACATGGAGTCCATATCATTGTGTGTTCCTTGGGGAGGTTTTAGGTCAGGGACTGAAAAGAAAAGTTAGGATGGGCCCGAGGCAAAGTTCATAAGAGTTTTTATATAAACCATGAAATTTGGAATCAAGCAATACGTAGTTCTGGAAGTGGCATGGTAAGGCACCAATTCCAGGAATGATAAGGTCGTGCGGGTCTGGTCCATGCACTAAAATAAGTGGCATTTGATAGATTTTGTTTGTCCTTTAGGATAGAGGTCTGTCCCTTTTTTTGTGAAGCGATAAACCAAGGATAGAGGATCCTGGTGTCACTATCAGAATTAAGCTGCATATAGGAATTGACAAATGGTATGGTGCATGACCAATACCCAACATGATGTCCCCTCGAGTGAGGTCATAACAATGTGGTGTCATTTTTCATCGTGCAACCTGGATGATAATATCATAGTATAGGGTTGTATGACAGGAAAACCCATGAATTTTAACATCATGTAATAAATATGAAACAGTTTGAAGTCATGTCGGAGCAGGAAACATAGTTTAACATCATTGGGCTTGGAAACTTCTGTGGAAGAAACCTCGGGCCAAGGGGCCAGAAAAGGTCAGAGAATATGGGGATAGACCTATGGAAGAGGCAACTAGGTGTTCCTATATATCCCATGAGGATGGGAATAAATCCATACATAGTTCTTATAGTACAGTTTAACATCATGCAAGACAAAAGATAGGAGAGAATAGCTCTGATAAGGTGAGTATGTGGTGCAGCTATTGCTAACCCAACCTGAGTGAGGGCATAAGCTCACACACTCCACACTACTGAATCCTATAAGAGTCGGGGCCAAAAAGGCTGAACATAAGAGATAATTAGTGGAACTTGAGCTGGACCCAAAGACGAGATGTCTGGGTGTTCCTATGTATCCCATGAGCATGGGAATCAAGCTAGACGTAGTTCTAAGGAGAGGACGTATAAGGAGATCTTAGTTTAAGGTATTAGAGCTTAGAACATGGAGAAACGAAACTCTTCCAAGTGAGCACATACCTCAATCAGATCCCTAATCCCCCATTAGTCAAAATCGGTGTGGTTTCAGTGGAAGAGGTATTTGTAACACATGGGATACACGTAAAGGATAAATCAGTGCGGAGCCACGAATGATGCCTTACCATGGCTTTGTCCTACTTACATGAAAATGTGCATTGAGGGATAGTACCATGAGTGTCGAAGTTCCACTTGGACATGATGAAGTAGAAAAGGATGTGAATCATGAAACCAACATTTAGGTCTTAATGGGGTTGGCATGATGAAGGAGGATAACTATTGACTGTGTTCAAAACACAGCATCTATATTGTGTGACCTGAAATGGGAACAACAAATGAGCATCAACCGATTTCCATATTCACAATGCGGGACTTGTATCAATTTTTTATTCAAAACTTTTGAATACGTTGGCCCGTAATGGTAAAAGAGCCCTTGGTCCAAGCATAAAAGTAATTTGGGGGTCCCATCAAATGTATAATGAAATCCCAAATGAAGGGGAACATGAAGCCTGAAAAATGGGCAAGATCATGTCCAGGTAGAATATGACATTCTAGGTTCTAAAACAGAGTAATCCTGGGCACATTGGTGAATCACCGAAGAGGGTCAAGGGTCTCAACTTAAGAGAAGCCAATAAGAAAAGATGAGTGTAGGGAAAGTGAGTGAAGGGATCTTAGGATAAAGAGGTACGTGACGTGGTTGTTACAAAACTAATGTGAATGAGGACCTAGAGTCCATGCCACACTGCATACCCCTCTCCTATAAGAACTCAGGCTAGGGTCCAGAAAGATGATAAGGAGGTTTCTAAAAGATAGGGCTGAACCTGAAGACAGGATGTTTGTGTATTTATACATATCCCATAAGGATGGGAATCAAGCCACACGTAGTTCTAATGAAGGATGTTGTGCAGTTTTATGTCATGTGGAAAGGATGCAAATAGGGGTAAGGTATCCCAATGAGGGATGTGTATGGAACGACGAGTAGCCTAAGGTAAATGAGGACACAAGATCATACCAAATTGTACAATATCGAATGAACACTTGGTACAAGGGGATGAAAAGGTTGAGGGACCTAAAATGGTATGTCCCAACCAAATTTAAGTTTAACGTCTTGTGGTGTGGACGATGGTGCTCTTAGTTTATAGTTGTAGGTCTCAGACCGTAGATGCCTAGTTTAATGTCATATGCATGATACAGGTGATTGGATAGAGTGAATTATCGTTCCTATGGAAAACTATAAAATGTAAACAATGATAGAGGATAACTATTGACCATGTTTGCAATATAGTATTTGTATTTGGGTGACCGGATTTTGGGGAAAACAATTGAGCATCAGCTGTAGACAGCATTCGCAACACGGGACTTATATCAACTTGTTGATCGAAATACTTGGGGATGTTGGCCCGAAATGGTAGGAGATCCCTTAGGACAAGAATCCATTCCATTTGGGGGTCCATTTGGATTTTAAAGATGATGGGAACCTAAATTATGGGGCACATGAAGCATGGCGGGGCCTATGCTTGTAGAAAGAATTATTTATGGAGGGATGTCCTAAGAGGATATGTGTGGCATGGAAAAAATATCCTGACATGAATGAGAATGTAATTACATACCTTGTCGTACAATCCTAGATGAGAAATTGGGCCAGGGGCCGAAAAGGTCAAGGGACCTGAGGTTCGGATTCCCGGCCAGTTGTAGACACATGACCCCTCATGTGGGTATTGCCTTACCAAAGCTCCTAAGCCTACATGATCCATGATCGGTATGGGAAACAAGAAATAAGATCATTCTATACCTAACACATGAGTGGATGGCAGTGGAGGAATAAAATCAGGGAGGGATTTTCTTGACCAGATCAATGCCCCCGCCCAAAGCGGGTGGATGTTTGAAGAGGTATCAGGATAAAATGGTTCACTACACCCAACATTTGGGACTTATAAGGAAGGTGATAATGATTGAGGATGGTTGTTGACCATTTTCGAAACACATCTTCCATATTGTGTGACCTGAAATGAGAATGAAAAATGAGTGTTAGTCACTGACCATGTTCGCAATGCGGTACTTGTATCAATTTTTTGCTTGAAATCCTCAAGGAAGTTGGCATAAAATGGTATGAGAGCCCTTGGGACGAGCATCCATGCTATTTGGGGGTCCTTTTGGATATGTATGATGATGGAAACCCAAATAATGGGGTGCGTGAAGCATGAATATGCATGTGCAGCTTAACATCATAGAGGATGACAGAAGAGGAAGAGATATCCAATGGGGGGAGTGCGTGGTGCGGTCATCATGAAAGCGACGTGAACTAGAGAGAAATCCTACACCACACCATGTGTTTTGACCCAATGGGAAATTTTGAAGTTGGGATGGGCCTACGGACGAAATGTTCATGCGTTCCTATGTATGCCATAAGGATGGGAATCAATCCATACGTAATTCTGAAAAGGGCCATGCAGTTTTTCATCGTGCGGTGGGGAAATGGGAGGATAGAATAATGAGGAAGGTAACATGGTGCAATCATCGTAATCCTCACCTGATTGAGGAAAAAAGAGCTTACATGACACCATGCGGGGCCTTCCTAGAGGACCATGCCTAGGGGACAGTCAAAGAGAAGAGTTTGGGAACTAGAATCAAGACAATGTGTCTGAGAATTTCTATATACCCCATCATGATGGGGATCAATCCATATGTAGTTCTTAGAGGTGTTGTGCAGTTTAATGTCTTCCAGCAAAGATATTGGACAATTAAAAGTCATGTGAGAACGTATATATTTTACCATCGTGTGGGACGACATACAGTTTAAGGTCATGTAGGACTATAGTGCTCAGGCAAAGTATTGCTTGATTAATTTGGAATTGGTGGGAGGATTTATATGCTCACCATCCATGGTCACCAGAGGGTATACACCATTGGGGTAAACCATGTGAATGATTTAAATTCCGTTCCATTTCTGCTCCAACTTAGGTGGTTTTTTCCCAGGTATCATTGGTGTTCTCAAGGCCAACACCAAGCCACCTTGAAAGAAAGAGAGGTGGAGAAATTTCTTGTTGAAATATCTAGATATATTGTTCTGAGGCCTTTCCATATTATGCAGGGTGCGAAGCCTATTCTCTTTTAGTGCTTCCAATTCAGACAAATGGATTTAGGATACTTTATTTGGTGCTTGTTGATCATAAACACTTGTGTGTAATGAAGGCAATTGAATCTCGATGGTTAGGACGACCTTTGTTCCATTCTCCAAGGGGTATGGGGTCACCTGTGTGGAATTATGATTCATTGTCCAATAATCCCAGAGGGCATTGGGGAGCTTGTTCAGCCAACTCTTCTTGTTCTGACCAACCATTTTTTGTAGAATGTTAGATAGTTTTTTGGTAAATACCTTGATCTTCCCATTTTCTTGTGCATGATAGTGAGAGGTATTGTTAGAATAGATGTTGTACTTGGAATACAATTTCTTCAACTCGGCTGCCTGGAAGTTGGTGTCATTATCGGTGAGGATGTTGTGAGGGAATCTAAACCATTATATGATATTGGATCTCACAAAGTCAACAATAGAGTGGGTCTTGACCTCCTTGAGCGGAACCGTTCTACCCACTTGAAAAAGAAATCTGTAGCAGTCAGGATGAACCTCTACTGAAGAGTTGTCGCCGATGGTTATGGTTCCATGACATTGAGTCCCCAGACCACCAAGGGCCAAGAGTAATTGGTTTTGTGGATAGGCTCTAGAGGTCGATGCACAAAGTTGGCATGAATTTGGTATGCATGGAACCTATTGGAAAACTATATGCAGTCATGGATCTTGAAGAGCCAAAAATACCCTAGTCTCTAGATCTGGTGAGATAGTTTCGACCTAGTCTGATGATCCCTACAAGAACCGGCACGAACCTTCTGCATGACTTGACAAATATCAACTCCTTGAATACAATGGAGAAGAACCCCATCAAACATGATCTTTTAGAGGATCTTTTAAAGACCTGGACCACCCTAGAGGGTAAACTGTAAGGCACGACATCGGATTCACTCGTGCTCGGCCTGATCCTCCGGGAGATTTCTATTTTGGAGGTACTCAAAAAAGTAGGTTCTCCAGTTGGGATTCACCTCAATCAATGTATCTGGGGGACCTGGAGGTCCTAACGTGGAGTCTCCAGGGGTAAGGTGTCTCACCTGTAGGCTGTCATTGTCATATGGAGTGACGGGAGTGATGAATCTTTGGTGTGCCGTGTGGATAATCAAATCATCTTGTTCAGTCTCTGCAAGTGATGTAGTTAGGCTAGACAGGGCGCCAGCTCAATCGTTCTAGGATCGAGGGACATGAGTAACCTCCGGCCGAGATGGGAACTGGGACATCAGCTTGAGGGTTCATTCCAACAGTGGTACGAGCTCTGGATTTCTGACGACATAGTCACCATTGACCTGCTTGATGACTAGTTCAGAGTCCCCTTTCACATGCAAGTGGAGAACATCAATATTGGGCGCCATCCTGAGCCCTTTAATGAGAGCTTGGTACTCCGCCTTAGTGTTGATGTGGCCTTATGATAGTAGGAATGAATATAGAATAACGTCTTGTGTTGGGGTAATTAAGACGATACACATGCCTATTCTACTGAGTCTAGGGTCATTGAGCCTTCTGTCGGTGGGGCTCTAGGAAGTACCATAAAATTGTATTTTCCAACACGTAATGGCTTAGTTTACTGATAGGATTGCCTCATCAAGAAAATAAAGGTCTAGAGACTAGTCCGCAGGAGCTGGATGAGTGGAAAGGAAAGCTAAAAGTGCTTTCCCCTTAATAGCCTTCTAAGAGAGAAACCTGATGTCGAACTACTGGAGAATAACCGCCCACCAAGCTAGACGGCCTATTGGAATGGGGAAATTTAGGATGTACCTTAGCGGATCTACTTGGGACACCAGCTATACCTTGTGGTGCTGCATGTAATATCTCAATTTCTATACTGTGAATACCAGAACAAGGAATCTTTTCTTGATAGGGTAGTATCTGGTCTCCGTATCGAGGAGCATGCGGCTGAGATAGTAGAGAATATTCTCAGTTCCTTCTTTATTTTAATAGGCGACAAGGGCATCGAGAGATCATTCCAAGTCGGTCACATAAAGGACCAACAGTTTTCAGAAAACTGGTGGCATTAAGAATGGAGGCTAGAGTATATACTACATGATTTCCTCAAAAGCAGTATGACATTCCTCGTCTCACAGATATATAGTGCCTTTCTTCATGATCTGAAAAAAGTGATTACACTTTCCAACTAAATCCGCGATGAATCGATGTATATATTCTAAGTGTCCTTGGAAACCTCAAATCTCTTGTATGTTGCTTGAGGGAGACATTAGGATAATGGCCTTGATCTTATCTGAGTCAATCTCAATGCCCCTGTACCTGAAAACGAAGCCGAGAAATTTTCCAGAGGTGACCCTGAAGGCACACTTCATTGGGTTCATCTTCAAGAGAAAGTAATGGAGAAATTCAAACACTTTCTCAAGGTCTTTGAGATGGTCCTGATGGTGGTGAGATTTGACCACCAGATGATCCGCGTAGAATTCCACCAGTGTCCCGAGGATCGGCTTAAAAATGTGATTCATGGAACGCTGATAGGTGGAACCTACATTTTTCAAACTGAAGGGAATTACTTGGTAACAGAAAGTGCCTTGTGGTTCCCTGAAATCCATAGACTCCTCATCCTTAGGATCCATTCGGATCTGGTTAAACCCGAAGTACCCATACATGAAAGAGAGGTCATGGAACCCAAATGTAGTGTCAATCAACAATTTCGTCACATGAAGGGGAAAATAACCCTTCGGACAATGACAGTTGAGGTCTCAGAAGTTGATGTGGAATCTAATTTGTATGATCTTATTTATGACTAGCATAATTTTTTCTATCCATCTGGGGTACTAGACCTCCTTAACAAAATTGGATTTGATGATCTTATCAACTTCGGCCTTGAAAATGGCACCGTTAGAAGGTTGCATATTTCTGGGAGGCTGTTTAAACATGCGGTGATTTGCTGGGAGACCGAGGAATTAGATGGATACCTGAGGATCTAACCCTGTAATATCATCATAACTCTAGGAGAATACATCACGGTTCTACTTCAAGAATTCAAAATACTATTGTTGCTCCTCGAGAGGCATAACAACACTGATCAATGTGGGTTTCAGATCCATCTCGCTACCGAGGTTTACCTATACCAATTCATCAATCTTGGTGGAGACGCCCTCTTCGAATACAGGAGGATAATCCTCTAAGTATTATTCTTCACTTATAGGGAAAGGAACCTCAATGGGTGGATCTTCTTCTGAGTCAACAGATTCAGATGGGAGACTGGTACCATCCTAAGCAGCGGTAGACACTGCATTGAGGGGCTTTTGTGGTACAAAAATCATGGTGATTAACGTTGTTGATCTGATCCCATATGGTCTTTGGCACGAGGGGCCACGCTTGATGATATCAAATTAATAGTTATGTGTTGTCTTGAGTTAGTTTATCTCAGCCTAGAGAAACAGGCAAGTATGTCATATTGTCAATACCATGGGGCGGTTATCCTGAAACCTTATTGGAGTAAGGGGCTCTAGGATCATAGGGGCTTGATTTGTATAAGAATAAGAGGTGATATTTCGGAATTTTATAGACTTAGGAATGTGATTCCCCGTCATTCTAGAAACAATGAAGCATTTTTCCATATTTGGGGTTGTATCCTCTAATCGATGGATTAGAAAGATGTAGGCATCATCCAGATCTGTCCACAGGTCGGTTGTAATCATCGAGCATTTGACCTCATTAGCATAAATTTGTTTGTACTTGACCTTGTAATAGTTGGCATCCAGATATCGGGATTCACAAGTGGAAAAGTTAGACACGTCACCTTGAAGTATGTCCACTCAACCATTAAGGGAGTACTTGAGGAACTGGTGATATGATGAAGGGACTGTCGCATGTAGGTGGAGCCATGGACTACCCATCAATGCATTGTAGGCAGTGTACTGAGAGACAATCATGAATTAGTGATGGCTACTAGGACACCAAAACTGGGTCTTAAGGTGGATCTTGTCAACTGGTTTCTGTTTCGTCCTATCATAACATTGGATTTTCAGGTTAGAGGGACTCAGATAATCCTTGGACAAACCCAGTTTTATCAGTGTCTGATTCGGGATTAGGTTGATCCCATAGCCTATGTTGACAAGACAGTGATGAACCTCCACACCATTAAAATGGTTGGTGATGTACAGTGGGTGGATGTGCCCATTTATTAGAGAGCCTTCATCCTATCCAAATAATGAGATGATGGATTGAAATTTAGCATGCTCGACTACCTCAGCATGAAAGTCTTATATAGTTTCTACCTCTGTCTCAAACTGGAGGGGGCTTCTTAAAGCCTTGGTGAGGGCATCACACATATCTGTTGATAGGAGAAGGGCCTCAATGATAATTAACCTTTCTGTAATGTCAGTAAGATGTTTGAGGATGTCATACTTCAGTTCCATGTGTGAGCTTCTGATTACAGGAGGTCACTATGTGACAGGAGGAATGGCAGGCCCTACCGGCTGGACCAGCAGTTGATTGTTGCTGGGAATGTCCCACTGCTCACTAGATGAAGCTTGTGGAGTGAATATCGAATGTGGTCTAGATGAATGAGATTGATACGTAGTATATCATGGCTAATCATAGTGTGGTCAAGGTGGCTCCGCCTAATCAAACAACCCAAATGGTGGAAAAGGCAGATCTGATGACACCAGATGACACTACGGGAAAAATGAGCAATTGCGACGGGTTATTTGCGACGGGATTTATTCCCGTCGCAAATAGTCATGTTAAAAACTTATTTGCGACGGGGGTATTTCCCCGTCGCAAATAAGGAGGCTTTTGCGACGGGATTGCTTTCCCCGTCGCAAATAGTTTTCCCGCGATGCGCGCCAAATCGCGGGAAACTTATTTGCGACGGGGAAATATTCCCGTCGCAAATAACCGGCGGCGGTAAAAGGTATTTGCGACGGGCATATTCCCCCGTCGCAAATACTATGTCGGCAGGGATTATTTGCGACGGGACCCGTCGCAAATAACTATTTACCGGTTGACCGTAATAAATGTTGGCTAAGGTATTTGCGACGGGTACCGTCGCAAATAATACTATTTGCGACGGGAATCCCGTCGCAAATGGGCCCGTCGCAAATAATCTAACCTATAAATACCCCCATCCGTTTTTTTCATTTCATTCTCATTCCTTATCTTCTCTCTCTCTCAGAATTATATTTCTAGAGTTGAGTTTTTCTCCAGTTTAAGTTTTTTCTCCGGAGCTGATATTAAAGTTTTGAAGAACGATCAGAACAGATCAATTTTCAAGGTATTTATCTTCATTTTAATTTTGTATTTATTTTTAATTTCTTATTAGTTTCTATTATTATTAATTAGTTGTAATTTAATTATGTTCACATTGTTTTATTATTTAATAAATTTAAATTATAAGTATTGTTTATATGGTAATTAGGAATAATTAGTAATAATTTTTAGTAATTAAGAATAAATATTAATAACTAGTAATAAATACCAATAATTAAGAATAAGAACATTATTACATTATTAGTTTATTTTATTATTAATATTAAAATAATATAATTTTTTATATATATACAGTTCTTTTTTCATCTGTGTGTTTGCTGTCTTCACATGTATTATTTGTATGTGGAGATAGAAAACGCACAGATGAAAAAAGAACTGTATATAAATTAGAAAATTATATTATTTTAATATTAATAATAAAATATATTAATAATGTTATTATTTGTAATTATTGGTAATTATTTCTAATTATTGATAATTATTCATTTAATTACTAATAATTATCAATAATTAAGAATAATTAGTAATAATTACCAATAATTAACAATAATTAGTATTAATTACCAATAATTAGTATTAATTACCAATAATTCGTAATAATTAGGAATAATTAACAATAATTAGTAATAATTAGGAATAATTAACAATAATTACGAATAATTAACAATAATTAGTAATAATTAGGAATAATTAGGAATAATTAGTAATAATTAGGAATAATTAGGAATAATTAGTATTAATTAGGAATAATTAGTAATAATTACCAATAATTAGGAATAATTAGGAATAATTAGTATTAATTACAAATAATTAGTATTAATTAGAAATAATTAGTATTAATTACAAATAATTAGTATTAATTACAAATAATTAGTATTAATTACCAATAATTAGTCTTAATTACCAATAATTAGTATTAATTACCAATAATTAGTATTAATTACCAATAATTCGTAATAATTAGTATTAATTACCAATAATTCGTAATAATTAGGAATAATTAACAATAATTAGTAATAATTAGGAATAATTAACAATAATTAGGAATAATTAGTAATAATTAGGAATAATTAGGAATAATTAGTAATAATTAGGAATAATTAGTAATAATTAGGAATAATTAGGAATAATTAGTATTAATTAGGAATAATTAGTATTAATTACCAATAATTAGTATTAATTAGGAATAATTAGTATTAATTACAAATAATTAGTATTAATTACAAATAATTAGTATTAATTACCAATAATTAGTCTTAATTACCAATAATTAGTATTAATTACCAATAATTAGTATTAATTACCAATAATTAGTATTAATTACCAATAATTAGTATTAATTAGGAATAATTAACAATAATTAGTAATAATTAGGAATAATTAACAATAATTAGTAATAATTAGGAATAATTAGTATTAATTAGGAATAATTAGTAATAATTACCAATAATTAGTATTAATTAGGAATAATTAGTATTAATTAGGAATAATTAGTATTAATTACCAATAATTAGTATTAATTACCAATAATTAGTAATAATTAGGAATAATTAACAATAATTAGTAATAATTAGGAATAATTAACAATAATTAGTAATAATTAGGAATAATTAACAATAAGTAGGAATAATTACGAATAATTAGTATTAATTAGGAATAATTAGTAATAATTACCAATAATTAGTATTAATTAGGAATAATTAGTATTAATTACCAATAATTAGTATTAATTACCAATAATTAGTATTAATTACCAATAATTAGTATTAATTACCAATAATTAGTATTAATTACCAATAATTAGTATTAATTAGGAATAATTAACGATAATTAGTAATAATTAGGAATAATTAACAATAATTAGTAATAATTAGGAATAATTAGTATTAATTAGGAATAATTAGTATTAATTAGGAATAATTAGTATTAATTAGGAATAATTAGTATTAATGAGGAATAATTAGTATTAATTACCAATAATTAGTATTAATTACCAATAATTAGTATTAATTAGGAATAATTAACAATAATTAGGAATAATTAGGAATAATTAACAATAATTAGTAATAATTAGGAATAATTAACAATAATTAGTAATAATTAGTATTAATTAGGAATAATTAGTAATAATTACCAATAATTAGTATTAATTAGGAATAATTAGTAATAATTACCAATAATTAGTATTAATTACCAATAATTAGTATTAATTACCAATAATTAGTAATAATTAGGAATAATTAACAATAATTAGTAATAATTAGGAATAATTAACAATAATTAGTAATAATTAGGAATAATTAACAATAATTAGGAATAATTAGTATTAATTAGGAATAATTAGTATTAATTACGAATAATTAGTAATAATTACCAATAATTAGTAATAATTACCAATAATTAGTAATAATTACCAATAATTAGTATTAATTACCAATAATTAGCATTAATTACCAATAATTAGCAATAATTACCAATAATTAGCAATAATTACCAATAATTAGCAATAATTACCAATAATTAGTATTAATTACCAATAATTAGTAATAATTACGAATAATTAGAAATAATTAGAAATAATTAGCAATAATTAGAAATAATTAGCAATAATTAGAAATAATTAGCAATAATTAGAAATAATTAGCAATAATTAGAAATAATTAGCAATAATTAGAAATAATTAGCAATAATTAGTAATAATTAGCAATAATTAGGAATAATTAGTAATAATTAGGAATAATTAGGAATAAGTAGGATTAATTAGGATTAATTAGGATTAATTAGGATTAATTAGGATTAATTAGGAATAATTAGTAATAATTGCCAATAATGACCAATAATTGCCAATAATTACCAATAATTGCAAATAATTAGGAATAATTGCAAATAATTAGGAATAATTAGGAATAATCAGGAATACTCAGGAATACTCACGAATACTCACGAATACTCACGAATACTCACGAATAATCACGAATACTCACGAATAATCACGAATACTCACGAATACTCACAAATAATCAGGAATACTCAGGAATACTCAGGAATACTCAAGAACACTTAGCAAAAAAAATTATATTATCAATATTTATGAAAAAAATATTAATATTATTAAAATAATAAAAATTTATAAAATATTAAAATTATCAATATTTACAACAGATTTTGCTCTATTCTTAACATGTTCAAATCTTAAAGGGTCGCTAATTGTCAGGTCATGCGCAATAAAAAGTTTCTGTCAGCCATGTCCAATGTAAACTCTATAATTGTCCTTGCATGGTCGATCACTTCAAAAGTAATGTTGCAATCAGACAAACCAAGTCATTCCCTTCTTATCTATAAGAATCATCTCACATGAACCTTTACATAGACCATTCTTCCTTGAAAATTTAAGGGAAAAATAATGATATCCCCTCAAATTTTTAAGGAAGAATGATCTATGTAAAGGTTCATGTGAGATAATTCTTATAGTTAAGAAGGGAATGACTTGGTTTGTCTGATTGCAACATTACTTGCGAAGTGATCAACCATGCAAGGACAATTATAGAGTTTACATTAGACATGGCTGACACAAACTTTTTATTGCGCATGACCTGACAATTGACGACCCTTTAAGATTTGAACATGTTAATAATAGAACAAAGTTTGTTCTGAATATTGATAATTTTAATATTTTTTAATTTTTTTTATTATTTTAATAATATTAATATTGTTTTTTCGTAAATATTGATAATATTTTTTTTATTACTAATAATTAGTAAACGAAATCTGCTTGGATAATGAAGGGAAAATTTATAACCATCTCCACAACGATGATTATCAAATTTCCTTTCATTATTCAAGCAGTTTTCCTTTTGCTAAGTATTGCTAAGTATTGCTAAATTAGTAATAAATAGTAATAATTAGCAATAAATTGTAATAATTAGTAATAAATTGTAATAATTAGTAATCCTTGCTTGAGTGTTTTTTCTAACAAATTATTCAAAACCAGTAATGCTTTTATATTTTATAGAAAAATATGGAACAGCGAGGTCGTCAACAGTCATTATTAGATGACCGCATATGGATAAATCAACGTAGAAATCCAAATGGTTCTGGTTTAAATCCAGTATATATAGAGGGTGTGGAGATTTTTTTATCATTTGCGGCATCAAATTCAGAATTTGTTTCAGAAGGAAAGATAAAATGCCCTTGCAGAAAATGTGCATTGAGAACGTTTGACACGTTTGACAAAGTGGGGGAACATCTCTTGCGTTTTGGTTTTCAAGCAGATTATGTTTTTTGGTATCAACACGGTGAACGCAGTTCCAGAGCAGATGATACCAACTTGATTCCGGATCCATCCCAGTTTCAAGATTTAGTACATGATGTTGCAGGTTCATCTGTTCAACATACAGAAACTCCGGCTGATATAGCTTCAAATCCTGAGTTGGGACCGTCTGAATTTTATGAGTTGTTGAAGTCTGCTGAGGATGCATTATATCCTGGCTGTAAGATGAGCAAATTAGAAGCAGTTGCAAAATTTATGGCTATCAAATCAGATAACGGAATGTCAAACACATGTTTTGACCAGATATTTTCTTTGCTGAAAACACTGTTACCCGAAGGAAATGTTTTACCTGCAAATTACTATGAAAGTAAGAGGTTGGTTCGAAATTTGGGACTTACTTGTCAGAAGATTCATGCATGTTCAAATGACTGCATTTTATATTCAGGGGAAAATGAGTCGTTGGATAGTTGTCCCACATGTGGGCAACAGAGATATAAAGAAGGACAACACGGGAAGTCTGGTTTGATTCCTGTAAAACAGTTGAGATATTTTCCGCTTACATCTAGACTTCAGCGTTTATTCATGTCTAAGAATACAGCGACAATGATGTCATGGCATAAAGAGAATATTTCAACCGATAAAAGCTTGAATCATCCAGCCGATGGTGATTCATGGAAACATTTTGATAGAGTGCATCCATCATTTTCTTTAGAAGCTAGAAATGTTCGACTGGGCCTTTCCACTGATGGTTTCTGTCCGTTTGGATCTTATGGTAGTCAATATTCATGTTGGCCTGTTTTTTTAACTCCGTATATTTTGCGCAACTATTTCTCTCAGCCGTGGACCACATGGGAGCAGATTCCCATTGATGTGCAGCAGGCCATGTTCGGCCATTGGTTGGTACGTACGTAAATAAATAATTTTTATTTTGAAAATTATTTCATTTCTAAATTGATATTTTGATTTATTTGTAGGGTTTATGGTATCCGATCGAGGATACCATGCGTGACGCCATCCACGAGGCATGGGAGGTGGCCATGCGTGATCGCCTTCGTCAGTTTTTGCACAATTTAAGAAAAGCTGCGATGAAGAAAGCAGGAGTGTCAGATTTTGAGGAGTCATGTAGAGCACACCGACCAGAGTACATTTCATCCCATGTATGGGATGGATTATGTGCGCACTGGTTGAGTGGTGCCTTTCAGAGGAGATCATCGGTGGGGAGGCAGAATCGGGGGAGGCAGGAGGTGACTCATCGAGCTGGGAGTCGTTCTTTCAGTACTCATAGACAGCATCTGGTACGTACATTATTTATAAATATTTTATATAACTATAAATATTAACAGTTTATTTTTTATTCTTATAGGCTGTCGAGCACCCCGATATTACAGAGTACGACGTATATCGGAGGATGTATAGTGATCCTGCTACTGGGGAGCTCAGAGGTGATCGTCAGCATCACATCGTGGTCAGTATTATTTGTTTTCAAGTTTAAAAATTAACTGCATATAATATATTCACAATTTTAATTTTAAATTGCAACTATAGGAGTCATATGAGGCCGCAGCGGCACAGGCCCGGCCTGAGAGTCAGGCCGAGTCATCAGATCAGACCACTGCCCGTCAGTTTGATGAGGCGGCATGGATGCAGGCCACCCAGTATGCCTTCGAGAAGGGCCGGGTAGTTGGTATCGGCTCTCGACTGACTCCCGGAGATTATTATGGCAGTGCTGCGATGTCGGCGTCCAGCTCGAGGGGAGCTCGTGCATCTTCTTCTACACAGTATGAGGAGCAGTTGCGATCTCAGACTGCACAGATAGAGAGTCTCCGACAGGAGCAGGAGCAGATACGTCAGCAGCATGAGGAGGAGCGTCGACGCCAGCAGCAGCTGTACGAGGAGCAGACGAGTCGGTGGCAGCAGCAGCATCAGGAGCAGATGGAGTACATGCGCCGACTCACTCATGCTTTAGGGATGGAGTTTCCTCCACCACCATCTGCAGATCCCCCACCTCCCCCCCCCCTCCTACAGATTAGAGTTTGTATTTCTGTTATAAAATTTGTGAAATCAAAATATTTTTTTTTTCTATTCGTAGTTTCTGTCTCATTATAAAATATTAATAATATTATATTTTTAAATAACAATAATAATATGAATAATAATAATATTTATATTTTATAATATTAAATTTTATATATATATTAAAATTTTATATATATATTAAAATTTTATATATATATTAAAATTTTATAATATTATAATTTAATTATTTTTTTGTAATACTTGAATTATTTTAATATTTGAATGTAAAATAATTCTATTATTTTTATATTAATTAAAATAACTTATTAATATTTTTTTTATTTATGAATTATAATTATAATATTATTATATTAATTAAATTATTTATTAGTATTCTATTATTTTTATTTTTGAATTATAATTCTACTATTATTATAGTAATTAAAATAATTTATTATTTTCATTTGTAAATTATAATTCTATTATTATATTAATTAAAATAATTTATTAATAATTTATTTTTTTTATTTTTTTTATAGTATTTGCGACGGGATACTATGCCCGTCGCAAATACTAGTATTATTAATATTTTTTTATTTTTTTTTAAAAAGAGTATTTGCGACGGGTCCCGTCGCAATTACTATGAATAGTATTTGTGACGGGTCCCGGTTCCCGTCGCAAATACTAGTATTATTAATTTTTTTATTTTTTAAAAAAAACGTTATTGCGACGGGCCCGTCGCAAAAACTATTTGCGACGGGTGCCGTCGCAAAAGGTATTTGCGACGGGCCCGTCGCAATAACTGTTTAAAAAGTTTTTTACAAAAATACGGAATACTATTTGCGACGGGGAGAATGCCCGTCGCAAAAAAGGGCTTTAGCGACGGTCCCGTCGCAAATAAGTTTAGTTGCGACGGCGTTTTCCGCAACGGGCTATTTGCGACGGGACCCCGTCGCAAATGGCTATTTGCGACGGGATCCCGTCGCAAATAGCCCGTCGCAAATACCTGTTTTTCCAGTAGTGTGAGAAGGTTGCTTATGCAGAGCTCTGCGCTGGGCCTTCTATCTGGTTTCAGTGGCATGAACATCCTGGCTGGAAGTGCTGATTGAGGCACTCCAATGACCCATATTTCCATATCTTTGTTGATGCTGGTGATGGCTAAGAACATTGGGAGGATCTGCCAGGTGTTCCTCACTGTCATAAATCATGTAGGTGTTTACCATCTCTACGAGGTTAACCGAGGCGTACCCTTGAATTTCACTTGAAAAATCCTCCACTATTGGATGGATTCTGGGGGGAATCTTAATATCTGGGGGCATGAAGTCATCGATAGTATGAGATGATGATGGCATTGGTGGGGTCTTTGTTTTCCCTTGAAATGTTGATGCTTGCTCTTCTAGGGTGAGGATGGCTAAGACGATGATGTATAAGTAGTATCTACTACTGACGCAGCAGCTTTTAAAGGCTCGGTTTGATTTCAGGAATTCACAGATAATTCCATGGGCATAGGTGACCACCTTATGACACATCCATTCATCAATTTTATGGGACCCGTGGTTAAAAACCTGATGCCACTCGCCTTCGTTGTCACTACTTCTATCAGGATTCACGAATACACATGCCACAAGTGTCGGAGTTGGGCCTCACCTGACTATGTTATTATCATACTGGTTTTAAAGCTAGTATTTAAACACTTAGCACAATTT